>JAUTXW010001334.1:0-307500 GCA_030620095.1 Kuschelorhynchus macadamiae | reverse complement strand
GCAATTGAAATTGCATTTTTTACACACAAGCATAATGTTATCTAGTATTGGAGATAAGTATAAAGCACTACTTATATTTGCTCCTGCATCTTCTAATAATTTTAATTTTTTAAGTATCATATTTTAGTTTATTTTTTTAAGTGTTTTTAGGCTTTGTTTATGTGTGTTAATAATGTTTGATAATACGGTATGATCGTATTTTTGTTGTAACTTTCTTCGTTATCGGAATCAAGGGTTCCAAAGAACAATTTATTTACCTTGCCGACGCGGTGGCATTAAATAAACTTCTTCGTCTAAAAGATGTATAACACTTTTGTATTAGCTAAGATTGTTTGCAACTAGTAATTTGTTTATTTGTATTTATGAGGGTTTAAAGTTGAAAAGTTTTCGATTGTATAGGCGTTAGTTATTGTTTCTTGCCTTTTTCTAAAAGATGTATCTTATAAAAGTTTTCGGTCTGCGTAACGTTATATGATAAAAATATGTTTATTGTGTTGTAATGTATGTTTGTCCTAGGAATAAGAGAACGATAAGACTTTTAATTCCTTTGATTTCTAAAATCGAAACGCTGGTCAGTGCCAGAAGTGGAAGTATCTCGTCCAAACCAATTAGATGTCATTGCGATTTAAGTATGTTGTGTAAATATTTCTGTTTTGAGTAAAAATAACCTTTTCTTCATCTACTATTTGAGTATTTACCTTTTTAGACTTAAAATCTTCTTTCAGTTATCATCTTTGTAAAAATGTTTTTGTATATGATTTTTTTAGATCAATAGCTTTTATATTGCCGATGTGTTCTTGCAGGGACGTAAAAAAATAGAATATCGCCAATGTATACTAAACATATTTTACCTTGAAGTTCTTTTATGACGTTGTCCATGATTATTAGAAGGGTAGCAGGGGAATTCTTTAGTCCAAATGGTAAACGGATTAATTCATAATGTCCGTTTTCAACATTAAATGCTGTTTTAGGGATACAGATGGGGTGCATTTTGATCTGATGAAATCTGGATGCTAAATCAAGTATGGTAAAATATTGACTTCTTCCGATTTTGTCCAATATATCAGATGTATTTGATATTGAATAACTATCAGAGTTCATTTTCTCAATTACTTTACGATAGTCGATCACCATGCGTCATTTTTGTTTACGGACTCATCAATTTTTTTGAAAATATCATTTAACATTTGGGAAATTTGTTTTTGGACCCCTTTTTCATGTATGTATAGGAATTTAGAGGATGTCCCACGTATAAGCTATGCCCCTTCTTATCTACCGTATTTTTTAAGACATCCCGATGAACTTTTCTTCATTTAGAAGCTTACCCTAAATACTTCCTAGACGTGTTGCCATATTTAATCTAACCTGATTACAAAATATTTTTTTATTAAAAAAGTTTGCAAAAACTGCATTTTTAGGCCAATTATTAATTCGAATAATACTTTTTTCTACCAGAATGTCAAAAATTCTTTTTCAAAAAATCATTTTTATGACGAAAATAATTTACATTTATTGATTATTGTTGATAGGGCAGCTTTGATGTAATTTTGTAAGAGAAGAACTCTGTTCATTATTATTATTCGAGTGATCGATTTGTTGAGAAGAATTTAAATTTAGAATTGGAGACGAATGTTGCACTGATGTCCGAAGTTGGACGACCACTTTCGTGATTATTTTATAGGGAAGCTTCTGTATGGTCTCTCCAGCCGTTTAACAGATTTTCGGGTGAGCATATTAATGCTGTGAAATATCATAAAAGATACAAATTTTGCAAGAATTCCGTGCAGGCGGCATCTCAATAAAGCAGCACATTCACCGTATACTGCTTCGGTTATTATTTAGTTGATTAGATTCAATATTATATTTTCGTTAAAATGAAACCCTTCAAAAATTAAAAGCTGAAAGTTCAGATACACGAAAGTTTTGTAAACTCTCAGAATTATTGTTCGAATGTTCGGGCTGATTAACATTGCTGACAAAATTATTATTTTCATTGCAGTTAAGAATGTTGTCATTATAATTACCAAGACTTTCATGAAAACGTTTTGCTTATCAGATACCTGGTTATCACACCTTTGAAATGCAAATGATAGGATATGTTTTAAGAAAGACATTCTAAATAAAATAGGCACGTGTTGAACATTTTTTTCTCACAACCCCCTGAGAAAACCTATTTAACACCAGGACAAAGTAGCGTCGAACGTTGAAATGTTCCGAAGTAGGATGGGTTAGGTAAAATAAAACGGCAAGTTAACCGTGATTGGCTGGCGCGTTACTTAATGTTATATGCTCATTATGTAGTATATAATATAACGCATTTTTTTCTTTGGAAATAATGAAGTGTCATCTAAAATAATTTTAAAATAAACAGCTGGAAATTCGAAGTGCTCCATAGAAAATTTTACTGGAAATTCAAAATGAAATATTTTCAATACGCATAAAGATTTTGGGTAGCGGTTTTCGGCTTTTGTTTGAACAACGCCAAGAATATGCAGCCCAACAAGGACAGCCTCATGACTTAATCGTAACTGTCTTATACAGGGTGTTATATAAGACCCTGTCATTTTTTAAAAAGTTTATTCTACCGGAACTCTGACTACGGAAGATTTCTTTTTCTCTTTGTAAAACCAAAATAATTTCTATTTCTAGCGATTTTGAATTTTTTTTTGTTTCCGACATACGGATTTTTAAAAAAAAACATATTTTTTTTAAATGATCTGCTGAACAAAGCCTATTCGTGTCTATCAGATTATAAACAGGGTTGGCACCCATAAATCTTCCAGTATGAATATTGTATACAGGGTGCACCAAAAACTAAGAGGCGGACGTTAAGTAATGATTTGTTGGGTTTGGTATTTTTTATAAATCTTGAATTAAATGTTGCGCCAATCATAGGAAAAGTAGTCTATCGCACTTCTAATGCCAATTTTAAAAATAATGGACATTTCTACTGAAACGGTTTTTTAAATTTGAAATTTGCTCTAGTCGTTTTACAGATATTGCCTTTAATTTAAAACAGTTTTTTAAATAAAAAATGAAAAATCGCTTATTATCATGGACATAATTCTCTTTTTTCCAATAAAATACATACTTAATAAAACTATTTACTCATCTTTTCAAATTACCTCAGATTCTGTCTCAATATTACAGTAGGCCATAACATTGTTAAAGTTTAAAATCGATATGATATAGAAAATAATGGGAAAATACAGATAATGGCGTTGCAATGTTGCGATGTTTACGGTTTTTCAGCGATTGAAAAGAAATTATTATTATTTTTAATGAAACTTACTCTCTCGCTTTATCTGTATAATAATGATTATTTTAATTTTAGGGACAATTCAAATCTCAATGATAAAGAGCGATATCCAAACTGTTTTAAAGCAACTGTGAAAAAACTAGAGCAAACTTCAAATTTAAAAAACTGTTTCGGTAGAAATGTTCGTTATTACTAAATAGATTGACGCAACATCGAATCCAAGATTGATAAAAAAAAACAAACCCAACAAATCATTATTTAACGTCCACTCCTTAGTTTTTGAGCCACCCTGTATACGATATTCATGTTGGAAAATTCAAGAGTGTCAATACTGTTTATAATCTGATAAACATACCTTTGATTGTCACAAGTGGGCTTTGTTCAGCAGATCATTAAAAAAAAAAGATTTTTTTTGAAAAAACTGTATAAGACAGTTACGATGGAGTCCTAAGCTATCCTTATCAGGCGGGACACTTTAGGTATTGATCAAACAAAAAGCCGAAAACCACTATTCAAAATCTTCATCCGTATTGAAAATATTTCATTTTGATTTTTCAGCAAAAATTTCCTTGGTGTAGTTCGAAGTTCCAAGTACGTAACTATATGCTCTTGTGTTCTTAAAAAATAGTAGATTAATTTAAATAACTGAAATGCAGCTTTGTATATTTCTCTGCCCTGATCTTAATGGATGACCATATTCCTTTGACAATAAATAATGCTATACATGACACTGATAGAATTAACAAAAAATTGTTTACCTTTTTTTTTCCGATTGAAAACAAAACGTTGCTTTGGAAATTTTTAGAGGATAATGTCCCTAGTGCATTCCATTTTTCCGGAAAAAATTAGAAAAAATTAGTTTTTAAGTAATTTGTTTAACAAACAGTATGAGTGTTAATAGTTTTAATAATCCGAGTCGTTCATTTGCGCGAATGCCATTTGTTAAACAAATTTCTTAGAAACGACTATTCCAATTATTCCGTTGGAAAAATTAGGTGCACGGGGGTATTTGGTAAAATTATTTCCTGAGTTCAATAAATAATATTTAATATAACATTATTTTCATTTAAAACAACAGTAACAATAATAATTAATAATCTAAAAAACATAATATAATTAATAACGGTAGCTTAACTTGTCAAACTTGAATGACATTTTTCCGATTTTTGTTTCGGAAAAATTTCTGACAGTTTGTGTCAGGCGAGATTTCCACTTGAAGATTAAATATTACGTACGAATATTCTTGTTAGTGATTGGTCAAAATTGATAGGAAGGAAATAATCAGTATCAAATGCACACGGGAAATACTAAGCTAAAATGCTCTATTAAATAACAACACAGCATGACGAGTACTTTTTTTTCTTCTAGGTACTTTGCTGCCTGGTTTGTATAATTTTCTGGTTCTATTTGGATATGCGAACTTTTTCGCTTTTACTTGGATTTTGTTCTCGGGAGTAACAAATATTCTACAATCATATTACTTATCTGAAAACATGGAAATGAAATATTTTCTGCAATATTTGTCGGGTTATTTCTGTGGTTGGTTTGTAAGTAACATATATTGTGAAATACAGTAATTACTATTTCGATTTTTAACATTAATTTGCTGTTATCTTTAAGATTTAAAGATAAATTGAACATATGAGCCATTAATACATATTTAAGCAAATTAATTTCATTTATATGCTTAAAAATATAGAAACGTTTTCCAATTTACACTCTTTCCAGGTCCTAATTTTTACTATTGTATATCCAATAACAGCAAATCATTTGACAAGGAGTTTGGATTTGATTAAGTCTCTCAATAATGTCGACACAGTTGGTGTAACCTTCCGCACAAAAATGAAGTTAAATGCCTCAAGAAGACATTTTAAGGCAATTCTGGCAACACAGATAATTTGTTATGGAGTATCTGCAGTAATCAATATTTACTATGTAAATAAGGATATTGATGGGCATATGATACTAATTCTAAAGTTACATGAACACCAGCCTAAAGGTAATTTTTAAAATTTAAACTGTTTTGTAATCGCATTGCAGCAAGTCAGAGCCGCATAGGCTAACTCGGTAGTAGCCTAGAGAGCCAGCACCAAAAATAAAAAGATTTATGTATTATTAATGTAGTGAGAGTTCTTCTGTCGTAAGAAAAGTCACAGTTATTTTGTGTGGGTCAATCCGGCGCAATCCTTTAGTGGACAGCTGACAGGATCTGAGTAACTTAAGACCTTGTAAGATCGCAACTTTAAAGAGGAAACATTTTAATGCAGCACAAAAGCACGGAAAACCCCCTATTTTTAAAACAATAGAAGAAGAGCCTGGTATTTTTTTGATCCATTGCTGTCAGCCGAATAAAACTTAAATATGCAGAATGGGCTTTTTAAAAACAATGTATCTCGATAATAAAATGATAAATCTGGCAGCACTGGATCAATTGTTTAGGTATCCTCTCTTTCTATACCCCACACCTTTTTTTGTGTAATACATGTATATCTGTTTGTGGTTCAAAATACATTATCATACATTTTGTACTTATATCTATGCTCAATTTTTTTACTTGTTCACTCACTAAAAATCAGTACATTTTACCTTCATCCGCAACTTTTCTCGTACAGAATTTATGTATCTAACTATTTGGTAGCAACTTTATTTAAAAAAAAATATATGGATTGATAAAGCTATCTGTCTGTAGTGCAATTCTGCCTCTACTCTGTAAAATGAAGGTCTTATTCCATTCCAGGAAAATACAATTTTACCGGAAATTTAAACATTTGCTTAAGCCGACTTTCTGTTTTGCCATACAGGATTCGCACAAAAATTTACCGGTTTTTCCCTGTTTTAAATTTAGATTTTGCGCAAAAGTTCAAGTTAATTGGATAAGTAGTTTTTGATGATGAATTTTTAAACATTTTATTAGGCGGATATTCTATTCTGCCACAATGATTTCACACCAATATTTTACCACTTTAACTTACACTTTTACTAAAATATTATCATTCCATCCCCATAAGACCCTTGATTTTACGTACTTATTTAACGTTAAAGCTTAAACTGCAAATAGAAACCAGACTTTGGTAGTAAATAGTATACATAGTTGTTTTTAAAAAGGTATGGAAAATGATAACTTATATTTTTAATCAGTTCATTTTAATCCATTTTATTTCAAATTATTTAACAGTATAAATCGTTTTAAATCTGACTATTTGGTAAATAACTATACTTGAATTAAATATAAGTAAAATACGCTTGTTTGGCAGTTTCCATTTTTTATATTTTGCCTTTGCCCCATATGCTACTTAAAATTAAAACTTGTCATCTTTACACAAAAGTACTTCGGCAACAAAAATATTAATCTCAATTTTGTGTTTTTACTTCTCTCATAAAAGGGAAGTATTGTAATCGTGAAAAAATCTTCCTCCGGGATTTTTCAGATCTTCACGTTTTAGGGTTCCTAGATGCCGCAAAACATGTTTTCTCAATTCTGTCGGTCTGTCTGTCTATTCGCAGCATAGCTAAAAAACTACTTATCCAATTGACTTCAAATTTTCGTCAAATTAAGAGTCATATGAAGATGATCTGCTAATATTTTGCTAAAAATCCAGTATGTCGAAACAAAATGACGACCTAGTGAAATGTTAAAATATTTATTATTAAAAAACTTCTTATCCAGTTTATCTCAAATGTTGCACAACAACAATGGGACAAAATAGCGGCCTAATAAAATATTTAAAAAATCAGCCTGGAAATACTACTTATTAAGTTAATTTCTATTTTTGGATAAAAGTTAAGTGTGATATAGAGATAAACTCGTAAAGTTGTGGTACGAGTTTAAGATGAAACAAAACGGCGGCCAAATAAATTTTTTAAAAAAACAATATAATAATATCTTGTTCAATTGATTTTAAATTTGAAATGTGAAAATGGGATAAACTGGTACGAATTCAACATGACGTAACAAAATGACGGTGTGTGTCAATGTAAAAGCGAATCATTGAATGTATTTTAAATTATGCACAAAACTCAAGTGTGGCATAAGTAAGAAAAACTGGTAAGATATTGGTAGGAATCCAATAAGACGGAACAAAATGGCGCCCAATAAAAATGTTTGAAACGACAGTATATGTAACACTCAGGGGCGGGCAGTCCATGGAAGCAAGGGAAGCAGTGCTTCCCCAAAAAAAATTGCAAAACATCTTCTAAAATGTAATTTTCGAAATATGAAACCATTAATTTAGTTTATATTAAAAATGCTAAAATATTATCTTAATTATCAAGCCCATAATAAATGCGGCTTTGACTTTAGAATATCGAATACGGGCCGCTAGCTTCTCTGCAGCCAAGTCCTGTATGCTTGATTTCCTGTGAATGGAGCCAGAGCTTATTGAACTTTTCACCGGCTGTTTGCAATTTTTGCATTTCAGTCGCGTGATTTAAGTGGTGGCGGAAGCTATCGTTGAAGTAGGTTCTTTGTTTGAACGGCCATCCGTGTGTTGTGTGATACGTCCGTCGCGTCGTGCATGGTGCGATATGGAAGACAATAATACGGACGTGGATATGCAAATACTGTCAACTTCGGCTGTCGGTAATAATGTTAAAAATGTTGGAGAATTTAGTAAGAAGAGTGTGTGTGAATGTGTGGTGTGTGTGTTAATAATAAAGGGATTTTCAACATTAAAATTCGCTGATAAGCTTCAAATAATTTCCAAAGAAAGGGCAAAACCGCCTATGAAAAATTTAACTACAAAAATGAAAAACTTTATTAGACATTTTTATCCGGAAAAACAATACGAACAATTTAAATGGCTAACAGGGTGTGAAAATATAAGTAAATTATTTTGTTGGCCATGTTTACTTTTTGAAAATGAAAAAGGTCTGAATTAAACTGGTTTTTCCGATTTAAACAATTTCCATAAAGCTGTAAAAAGACACATTATGTCCAAAGCGCATTTACAGACTGTCATAAAAGAAAAAGTCTTCGGCAAAACCAGAGTTGAACACGCCCTTAATAAACAGTTGGAAATTAGTCACCGCCAACACAATGAACTTGTCGATAAAAATAGGCAAATATTAAGAAGACTTATCGATGTTGTTTGTTTTCTCGGACAGCACGAATTGGGATTTAGAGGTCAAGACGAAACAAGGGTTTCTTCAAATAGAGGAAACTTTCACGATTTACTTAGTTTAATGTCTAAATATGATGATTGCTTAAAAAATCATTTAGTGCAGTCTAGCGTTTTTCGCGGAACGTCGAATCGAAACTAGAATGATTTAATTTCCGCTGTTGCAACCATTATTATAAAAAAAATTAAGCAGGAGATTGGCGAGGCACGGTTCATTGCTATTGTTCTGGACGAAACAACTGATATCACTAATTTTAGCCAATTATCTATAGTAATACGCTACGTTAAAACAGATGGAAGTATTCAAGAGCGGTTTTTAGGTTTTAAGAATGTGTCCGAAAATCATACAGCAGATGCATTATATACCGTAGTTTATAACGTTACTAAAGAAATTAATGGAGAGAAAAAATTAGTTGCTCAAAGCTATGATGAAGCTGCAGTCATGGCAGGACAATTTTGCAAGCTAAAGTTCGAGAAACTTTCCCAAGTGTTGTGTTTGTCCATTGTTTTTCTCATAAATTAAATTTAGTTTTATCCCAGTCTATCAATCACATTAAAGAGTGTAAAATATTTTTCGTTACTTTAAGTGGCATGGCTGCTTTTTTTTCCAAGTCAACAAAACGTATACAAGCTTTGGACTCCATTGTCCACAAACGATTGCCCAAAGGAGCTCCTACTAGGTGGAACTATAATGGAGGACTTGTGTTAACAGTATCTGAAAATCGTGAATCACTGATTGAACTATTTGAGAATATAATAGAAAATAATGAAACGTGGGACTCAGAGGCAATAAATAGTTCGAGGGGATTTTTGGACTGTTTGAAACGAGATTTTAATTTTAATTATTTGTTGAAAATATTTTCAGAAATATTTCCATTCTCGGACAATGTTTTAAATATATTACAAACTAAAACAAATGATATAGCTTTTTGCCAAAAAAAAGTGGATGATTTTAAGTCCATGTTAAGCCAAAAAAGAGATGACTTTAGCCTATTTTGGGAAAAAACGATGACGTTAAATGTAAAGCCACAAGCCAAGCGTATTCGAACAGACAAGGTGGGAGATGTTCAGACATCAAACAGGCGCCTCTTTTATGAAATAATCGATCAAATTCAGCAACAAATAAACTATAGATTTAGCGGTTTAAATGATTTTAAATTCCTCGAGCTCTGTAATTTTGATGCATTTAAAAGAAAAACTTTTCCAGAAGATGCGTCTGAAACTCTTCTTCTTCATTATCGTCAGTTCTTCGAGCGAGTGTTACTGCGATCTGAACTAAAAGTGATTTATGAAACTGATGACACTCGCGCAAAAAATAACGCTAAGGAACTAATGCAATTTTTAAAAGACAAGGAGCTGAAAGATGCCTACAACGAAGTGTCGAAATTGTGTGAATTAGTACTGACAATACCTGCCACAAGTTCATCAGTAGAACGCAATTTTTCAACACTTAAACGTATAAAAAATTTTGGTGAGTAATTCAACGGGGCAGGAGAGACATCGCTGTTGTCCATTGAAAATAAACTTCTCCAAAATACGTCATTGACGAATTTGCAAAAAATGATCGAAAAATCGAATTACATTACAAATAAGTAAGTTTCTAAAAACTGCCTCCCTTTCTTAAAATTTCACCGCACGCTCCTGGTAAAACTTTTATACTGTGATTATAGGAATAGTGATGTGTGTGATTTTAGTTCAGTACGCATATTCACAGTATATATGTGTTACATATATACCAATATTTTACTAGTTTGTTTCTACCTATGCCACACTAGACTTGGTATAATTTAAAATAAATTCATAGTTTTTACATTAACATTACATTACATCGCCATTTGTTACTTCATGTATCGTACCAGGTTATCCGGTTTCACATTTAATTTTTCTGGAAAATTTAGGTCAGTTGAAAAAAAAATTTTAGGCTGATTTTTTATAAAAATATTTTTTGGCCATCATTTTGTTTCGCCCTTATAAATTCGCACTACAACTTTACCAGTTTATCCCTATAACATTCTTGCACAAAAATTGAAATTAATTTAATAAATAGTATTTTCAGGTTGAATTTTTAAATATTTTATTAGGCCGCTATATTGTTTTGAATTCATATCAAAATTTTACTACTTTATTTCTATGTAACACTTAATTTTTGTGAAAAAATATTAATAGTTAAAAAAAATTTGGGGCACTTTTATTTCTTCCTTTTTTCTTTTTGAACCCACTGATACCTAGTTAATATGCGTCATATGTAAAATCGGAAATAAGAGAGGTATTTGAAAATCCTCCCCCATTCCAATTTCTAAGACCTAATTTTAAAATATTACTTCGTTCTTGAGATCTTTCCTTAAAGCAGACCATTTGTATTTTTTTAACAAGCGTAATAGGGCTCTTGAAAACGACTTTAAGGATATGTGAAAAACTGTTTAGCAATTGTCACTTATAGATAGATATGTATATACTACGTATATAATAATATTAAGATATCAATAATATTTTTTCATCTTGTTCTATGGTATAAAAATTATTTAATTTGCCGAACTTGCTTTTCAGATTCACTTATATCAGTCGTGGTTGTTTATGGGCTTTACATATTATATTTCTTATCGACTATCCCCGCTGTTGCATCTACTGCTATTTTTGCATACCTCATTTTCCATATCAAGTTTCAAGTATTGATGTTGACCGATTATGTCTTTAAGCTGAAAAGGAAATTTAGTAAAATTGAAAATAGTAATATAAAAGACAGTGCAGCCTACCATAAGCAGGTTTTGAGGAAAATTAAACTTATTATCGAAAGACATTTGGAAATAATCAGGTGAGTGCTATTTCGTTTTTTGTCCACCATTAGCGATATTGCGGATAAAGTTGGAAACACACTTTCTGTCTTAGACTAAACAAAGGCTCCCACCCATTGATCAGCAACAAAATGAAACCATAGAACAAGTCATATCGAAAAGCGAGCATTTATCAACGAAAGCGGTTTCGGAAGTTGGATGTCACGAGGTTTTGTTGAGTAGTACATAGAGGGAGTAGAGTAACATGGGACAAAAGGACGTACCTAACATATATACAAGTACAAAAACTAGAAATATTGTTGAATCCAAACGTTTATTTTTCAGCCTAAAAGTACAATCTTTTTAGTATAAAAACTTATAAAAGTGTTAAACACGAAAAGAGTAACACACAAAAAAAATAAATAATGAGCAAACTAAAATGGGATTTTTACCCCACTTGCGAGATATAAATCTCAAATGCGTGGGGCAAGATTCCCGCACAGATAAACGTATATTAATAACAATGACAAAAAGTAAAAATGAAACAAAACTTCATGTATCATGCAGCTCGCAAATAAATGTTTCTATATTTTCATAGGCAGTGCATTCCTCATGCCACTTCTTTAAAGGGAGTACTTGATAATTTTTCTGATTTTTGGCCTTGCCTCCTTCTTTTTTGATCTTCTGATCGTCTGGGAAGCGGAAGTATTTCTTTTGGAGTTACCATTTTTGATAAGGAAGCAAATGGATTTTCAATTAATTGCTGGGTTGTGGATGGAGGATAAAGCTGATTAAGCGAGATATTCTCTGAGGAAACAAATTGATCTTTAACTGATTGTTTTTTGGGAATCCAATGGACTATCCTTGCTTTTTTGCCTAAGGTGGATCAAAGCACTAAAAATTCAGCATCAGAATAGATGACTTCGTAGTTCTCAATGGTATTTTTTTCGGTAACGGAAGACGGTAGAAAGTCCTTGTCTGAATACACATTTTTGCTCATCGCATAAATGCCGCAGGTTTCAAAGGCTTTAACATCTTTTCCCATCGTAGAACAACATTCATACGCACGTCCCAATATTTTGACAATTTGGAAATGCATAATTTGTCTTCCCGGATTAGCATACAGCCAGTTTAGTGTCTTAAAATAACAGCGATCTAGGGGCTGGAACCTGTAGCTACTGTGAAGCGGGATGGTCAAGAAATGTTTAAAATTTTGTCTGCAAAATACTACGGCCTCCATGAAGAATGGTTGTCTATGATTAACAACACCGGCTGATCTTTATCCGCTCGAACTTTGCTTTGGAAGTGTTTCAACCATTCGATGAACAGAAGCTGTTAATATAGCCTGAATCTGAGCCCATTTCTATGGACTCAGGAGGTGACCCATCCATCAGTTCATTTTTCATCCGTTTTCGAGGGAATATGAACGCCGGGGCTACGAAATTTCCACCTGAACTCATATCACAATCAAGAGTGACTGTTTCATCGCGTTCAGCAGATGAAATTTTTGCGACAAACTTTTTTTCTTTAGTGCTAATAATTTTGGGATTTTGTTGGGAACAATCGATACTCCACTCTCATCCATGTTATACACCGAGCCTGGTAGAAATTTGTGTTCGTTGTAAAGTTTAGATAAGTTTACAAAAAATGCCTGTACCTGTGTTTTATTAAACCTAATCATCCTTGCTAAGCTAGTTGGATATTTTTGTACAAATTTGTATGCCCAGTCATTGCCAGCCATTTTTTTGCTCATCAAATTTGTGCTCCACATTATTTAGGACTGCGTATTCATTTTAGGCTCAGACCATAGAACCTGTCATGCATATCTTTGGAATGTTGGACTAGCAGACGTTCGATCTCTTCGGTAAAAATTGGCTTGAACCTTCCAAAGATTTTTGCGCCATACCGAGAATGTAACCTTTTATGCATCGTCGACTCGTGTATACCTAGCCTTTCAGCAGCTCCTCGCATTCAGTGACCGTCTGCTATTAAAGTTCTTGTTGTATTTAAAGTTTCTTCAGTGCATAATTTTCTATTGTAGGTCCTTTTGTAATTCCTGTAAAGTAAAAACAATATTGTAAATAAATATAGGGTGTGGGGTAAAAGTCTCAAATTTTATGGAGCAAAAGTCAACGCGGATTTTTGCTCCACATGGCGAAAATATTTTTACATCTACATACACATCTTACATACCTTCACATAACATAGAACATACTACTAAATGGTTTTTTAAATACAATTATAACCAACGCTACAATAACTTACCAACTAATTTGCTAAAATTAAATGCAAACTCTTCAAAAATACAAATTACCTTATGACTGCAAGAACATGGCTCCTTGGATTACAAGAAAACACTGGCGGATGCAGTTTGGTATTTTCCAGTACATATTGTGACGGTATTGCCAGATTTCGCTTTTTTTTCTGCAAAATTTACATTTGAGACCTTTGCCCCCGCTTACTTTTACCCTATTCTACTCTATAGAAGCTACAATTTACGAAAATTTGATTTAGTGTTAAAAATTATAAAACCACTTATTTGCATGTAATATTACTTAAAAATAATTAGGTTTCGTAAACTTTGCTAAATAAAACATAAGCTGCCTGAAACTACAGGGCCATCTTAAATTTGGCTGTTTGAGAACATATGTTAAAATATTTTTTCAAACAATATAAACTGGATTTAGTAATTATTACTAGATATTGATATTTCCAGACTAAAAATTACAGAATTAGGGAGTTAAAGGGATCGCAACCTAAAACATTTTAATATCTTTCATATGTAGAACTGATTTAGTTGCTTTTCAATACCTTATACCTCAAAAACAAAGCGCTTGCGAAAAACTGTTTATACGACTTTTTTTCTCATTTTTGTGGTACAAACTCAGATACAAGTCACTTCCTAAAATGTTGGATCAGAATTAATTTACACCCCAGAATTTTTAACAAAACGACAAATGGATAAAGACGCATTAAACGCCATTTTGAGACAAATAAATTATAAAGCCGTGTCAGAGATTTAACACCTAAATCTCTCAATAACTAAAATAGATAAATATGCGTACGTTTCGAATTCAGACAGAGCCATAAGGAACTGTAGTAAAAAAGTATAGGTTTTAGGTATGAGTATTTTGTATCTGGCACCATTTATGGCTAAGCGAGAAATAAAATTTTTAAACCAAATACCTAAACCTTCTTACATTTTTTTAATATGACATTGTTCTTTTATTGTCATATGTCGTAGCCCGAAAAACTACATAAAACGAGTGACCCACTGATGCCCGATACCTTGTTCTTAAAATAACTGTTCTGTTTTAGGTACAGCACAAATACTTTTGGTACTAATTACTTAATGTATTTAATATACACTTTCAATGTAATGATTATGGGATTTTCTGCCGTTTTTGCATCTTTTATGGTAAGTTAATTTACTGAGAAAGCATATTAGTGTGATTGCATTAATCATTTTCGGCACCAGTTTACTATAGTCTGATGTAGCAACGATGTATTTTCATCTTACAGACGCCTTAGATTTAATTTATCATGAAACACATCAGAGGTTTTTTTTGACGTTAATAAGGAGGAGCACAAGAACAACTCCTCTTTCTTTTGCACGTGAACTACCTACGAAATATTCTAAATTAGAAAAATTGGAGGATTTCAGATGATAATAGCATCTTGTCGAGTGATTTAAATATCCATCGAGAAAAGTCAACTTCACCTGATGCTCCCACCAGTTGTCTAGTTCACAAAATCAAATTGATATTAATTTTTGCCACTGCTGGTAATGTGAGTGAGGGCTCATTGGATTCGGAATGACATCTAGAAAAATGTGCAAAAGTTTCAAACCCGCATAAGAACAATTTCAAAAGTTATTAATAAATTAGGATAAAAAAAAGAGCTTAGTTTTTTGCAGTTAAGTGGAAGAGTGGTAACATTTAATAATTTTTAAAGAAGTATTCTTAAAGAGAAAGATATTTTCAATAAAAAGTCCCAAATCTCGGAACTCTATCTCTATTTTTAATTTAATGTCGAAAATAGAGTCCGCGCAGCGAGCGCTTAGCCGTTACAATGCCCCAAAATCAGCTGCAATTAGTAAAAAAAATATTCTATTAAATATTAATTTAAATAATTATAGTATTGTCTAGACCAGCCATGCAAACTCAAAGTCACTGGTGGGCCAAAGGCATGAAGACCATCGACTAGGTGGGCCGCAAAACCAGAAAATCTTGAGAAAAAGTACTATTATAGGACAGGACTGTTTATTAAATTTACAATAAAAAGGACATTACAAAAACCTACATACATTAAATTCTTTTGCCAGATATTTGACATCTTTTGTCTTTAATTAAGTTGTCTATTTGTGGCGCAAATTTATCGGCGGAAATAACTTTTAAAACTGCGTCCAAGTGTGCGTCCGTCGATCGCAATCTTGCGGGAGATTTGTTTCCTTTCATCAAAGAAAATAGTTGTTCACACTTATAGGTACTTCCAAACATTGACAGGATTTTACAGGCAAATTTTCTCATTTCTTGGTATTGAACAGGCAAGTACTTATAAAATTCGAATGTACCAACACTATCAAATTTTTGTTTTAAATGGGTCTGACACTGAATCTCAATTACTTCCATTTGCAAGTGAGCGGGAACTTTATCAATATCGATAGTGAAAAGACCAGTAAATAGAGAAAAATTGTTTTTTTGGGTCTTAAAATCCTGAAAACGCTTCTCAAATTTTGCCAGAAGGCTTCTCATTATTTCTGAATATATTTTGTATGATATTGGGACACTTGTGCTTTCCTGATATGCCCCAGAAGTCAAAAAATGTGACAGATTATCCTCTGCTAACTGTTTTTCCCACATCATCTTACACTTGAAAGCTTTCACATGATCATGCATATATGTAATAACTTGACGTGGTCCTTGGAATTTTGTACTTAAGTCCGACAAGTGCTTCGTGATATCTACCATAAATGAAAGATCTTGTAAAAAAGGTACATCGCATAATAAGCTGACATTTTCTTCTATTGTTTTCATGAAAACGCGTATTTCTTCTTTGAGTTTCCAAAACCGGTCGAGTATCATAGAACACGAAAGCCATTGCACCTCTGCATAATATGGTAAACCAGTGTACTCACTTTCTTAATCACGTAAAAATGCAGAAAACTGTCGCTGATTAAGGCCTCGTGACCTTATGAAGTTTATAATTTTTTTCTTTAAAACACTTTCCAATTTGATCACTTTTGAGCATAAAACTTCTTGGTGGATTATACAATGAATATGATGAAATCTGGTTTGTCACTGCCGGTTTCTCTATCTCTATCTATGTCCGTAATTGACGACCCAATGTACAAATTTGTATATTTTTGGTAATATATTATTCTATTCTATTCTATTCTAATATTTTAACGAAGCCATTTTTTACTCGAGTCTTTGAAGGAGCTCCGTCTGTTGCAACGGAACACAGTTTTGACAAATCTAAATTGTACTTTTGCAGAATTCCATAAACAGCATTGAAAATATCCTTCCAGGTTGTTGTATCATGCAATGGTACTAATTCCAGTAATTCTTCATATACATCGATATCTGCATCAACCGCACGAAGAAAAACAGCGAGTTGCGCCACACCACACACATCCGTACTTTCGTCACAGGCAATAGAAAATGCAGTGAAAGAGTCTGATTTTGTTTTTATCTGATCACTTATATTGGCAGATATATTTTGAAATGCCTTCACGCTTTCGGGACTTACAATTTCCGCGGCCTTTACAAGGCACTCTTTTATAAATTCACCTTCAACAAAAGGTTTTGAGTGTTTCGCGATCAACTACGACAGTACGTAGCTCGCTTGAAGGACGGATTCATTTTCTTGCTTTGGACGTGTAAACATAAGCTGCTGATCTTTCAACCGTGAATTTTAACTTATTTAACTTTTTGTTTCTGACCATGCCTGTATACTTGTCAAACATAGTTTTATGAATATCATAGTGACGTTTTATATTAAATAATTCTCGTTTTATAAACTCTAATTCCCACTTTTCTTGAAAGATACGATGCTCATCTACAAGTTTCCTCTTACTTCCACTTGGTTTTGAAACAGACATGTTAAAAACTGTATCCGAAATAAATTATAGTAAGTACTGTTAAGTGTTGTAACAATAAGTGCGCAACTCAGCTCGAAACTCTATCGCAACTGACTTATAACTGACTAAACACTGAATCACTGAACTCAATCGAACACGGCTTATATACGGATTGTGATTTTCTCGAGTTCTTTCCAGAATGTTCAGATAGCGTCATCTGTGTTTTTGTGCGATAGAATTTCATGGCACAAGCCAGATAACGTTTGGCTTTAGGTTTTAGGTTGAGTATGAGTAGTTCATCCTCCTAAGCATAGATGGCATTATGTACAATTGTACATTTTATTATAACAATCGTTGTTGCAGCGGCGCGCGCTTTCAAAAACGGTTTTAAACTTGTTCGCGAGCCGCATTATCTGGCTGTTTTCAAAACTGACTAGTCTAGACGCTTGAAGGAAAATTTTTAGAGTTTTTGTTTTTATATTTATTAGAATTGTTAAACAAAACGAATAAAATTTCTCGTTTCGTGAAGACTATAACACTCTTAATTGTTAAAGCTAACCAAAAAATTAAAATGCCAATGCCAAGATGGCTAGATGTTCCTTGTACTTCTTGATGTTATGTGGTGATTCATCTGTAGATATTTTGGTACTACATCTTTATCCCTTCACCTAAGGGGAAAAGCTATTTGGCAAAGTAACTTCTTCTTGCTATTCCTGAGGTCATCAAAAGTTCTGGCCTTCTTAATTTCCACTCCATAGTGGTTTGCTAAAGGTTTCACAGCTTTGGCCCGTTAAGAAATCATAGTCCATGGAATTAGGCCATGCAAAATTGAATCATTTCTTCGATTTCACGATTTATTACCAACATTCTTTACAGTCGGAAACAGAGAAACTGATTCAATTTTTAAAAGATAATGGATATTGCACTGAAGATATTTGATGGTCAATTAAAAAATATAATAATCCTACTAGCGACAGGAAACTAACAAGGAGTTACCAATAGAAAGTGGAGTTCGTCCATTTATACACGGAACTGAGATGATTGCAAGGTCACTTTATTATTGAAATATAAAACGTAGGTACGCTTTGCACTTAAGGGTTCATCTGAATGATGTCAATAATACTATCAGAACAAAGTTACAGAAAAAAATGTTGAACACACAAAACAGGGTTTTAATACTGATTACAGCAAAGCTGGGGTTTTTGTCAAATGCCTTTAACGTATACTCCACATAACACGACTCATTTTTTTCCTGATATATATAGCATTATATCAATGCGTCGCGAATAAAACACTGGTTCTTGACGCGTAAATTTCATGTTGATCTGGAGAAGTTCATAAGTCGCCATGTATTTAAACAACTCGGAATTTATCTTGGCGAATTATTCGCTGCCGACGCGATTAATTTGCATTGATCTAGGAGATTCTTTAATTTGTTTGAAAAGAAATTGGATAATTTACTACGGATTTAATCTATATTGTCATGCTGTTCCAGGACTTGGAGCCCGCCTTTGATACTGTTTGACATGCCGAACTAGTTTATAAGTTTGTTCGACATCCTAAATTTCCCTTTCACTTGATATTAATCGCTATGTACTTTTGAAATAAATAAAATGAAATACGTAATAAAGTAAAAAAATTGTTAAAATAAATAAAGTTAAAAATAAAAAATTCTAATATTTTCTAAAACTCCCTCTAGTATTATGAATAGCTTTAGACCCAGATACTAAGAACAAGATTGTCCAACTATTGTTAAGGAAGGTTTTGCCATAGACAGGGCAAAATTCCTATTAATTTATCAATTGTCTTTGGGCAGGTTGATGCAGTTCAAGTGATCTATTCAATAAATCATGCATGTTCAATACGGTTCAAGTCTAGCCACAATGGTGGCAATGGGATATTGTAACCGAATAGACTATAGCAACAGAATAGAGTATATATATTTATATATTCTAAACGTAGTTCAAACAATATTTTACTTAAACAGTTGGTTTCTCACCTTAAAGCTTAAACAGACTCGATTATTTTAAAGAATTTATAAGTGCATTTATCCAATATTAGTTTGGAGAGTTTTAACAGCTAAACAAAATAATAAATATCTTTTATTTCTAACGTTATTTTCTAGATTGTATAGACAGATTTTCGTATGGATAAACCTTCTCAAGTTTTTATCGTCTATGCCTCCCTTTCGAGAGTTCATGGTCCTATATGGACATGGACCTGTGGCGTAGGAAGCTTTCATTTAAGTTATTGGTTCGATTCAATAAAAATAAATTTATTATGTTAAAAATACAATAGAATATTTTATAATAGAAGGCGTTTAAAAATTTCATGTTTTTTTTTTGGAAAACATTGTTTCTCTTTAGTTTTCTTTTTTTTTCGCCATATTTAAATAGAAGGCACTTTCATCCTCTTTAGACGGAAATGTAAATTATTTTTTAATTACATACATAAAGTAGAACTCTAGGCGACACCTATAAAATATTTATTAATTAACGGGTTCAGGGTGCGTCTATGAAGACGCATTGCATTTCAGCCAACCAGAGATAGTTCTTGTCAAATTAGGTGTCGACCTTTTTCTGATTTCTAAAACAAGAGTTAGTCTGTGTCAAAGTTCTCTTTACTACAGCTGATTTCATAATCTGTGGTGATTTATGGGGTTTTACGTATACAGTGGCTTATGAAAGTTGAGGAATTATCAAAAATATCTTATTTTCATTATATGATTTATTTGGGGAATAATTTTAAGATATTTTCAAGAGTTAAATTTATGATTTAGTTTAAGATTTTTCTTTTCTTCTCTTTTACACTAGGTTTGGGAATTGTAAGTAAACTCCATCATTTTCTTGATTTAAATACTTTTTTTGTTATTAATTTTGAGTATTATTTTTGAATAAGCCTACAGAGTACCTACCCGCTATGTCTCAAATAAATATATAAAATAAATACATAATTTTAAATATTATAAATAACTGCTCTATAACCTTCTTACAATATTCATAAAATCAGCATCGGCTATGGATTCAAGATCTAGCCTGGTCCTATGTCGGCGGGCATTATTGTCAACAAAAATAAATCTCTCACAAATTTCAAGGTTCATGTTACCATCCATAATATACAAGGTCGTACGGGTGCCATATCCCATACCAGTCCGGCTTATAACTGTTCCTTCACCTTAGGGATGGTATATACGTCCCTCTTGAACTATGGCATGGTGGCGAGAAGTTTGACTATTTCACCAAATTCGAATTGGACAATGTATTTATTATGTTTATTTTAATTATACAATACATTGAAAGTATAGAGGTTCAATGTAAAAAATAAATAAGTATAATATAAAAAAAGCAATAAATATCTTTACATTTTAATTTACTTTCTATAATGCTAAACAAAATTTTGCGAATAACTTCATTTATTAAATATAAAAGTATAAACATTTACTTACTTGGAATACCAAAGCTTTCAAATATCGGATAACTCATTCTTGCTTCAAACGAGTTTAAGTACAAAATATCAATATCCCTTAATTAATTTTTTTAAATTGAGTTCTGTATGGAAGAAAAGTACTGTCGGCATTCCCGTAACTGGGAATAAAGTCACAACATGAGATAAAAATAACACATGACGCCATTTTGTGCAGGCATAGCTAACACAAAATTCTTCTTTGTTCCAAACTTTTATTTTACGTTAGATTTTTACCTCTTAATAATAACAAAGTTATTATGATTTTTTTGCTAAAATTTATCTTACATTTTGTGTTTGGATTTGTTTATTTATTATTTATTATATATACAATAAACAAAACCTTTGTTATGTACAAAGGTCTGACCGACTGGGAGGATGATTTTTTCACGATTACAATACTTTTCTTTTACGAGGGAAGTAAAACATTTTGAGAATAAATGGTTTTGTTTGTTTATGACCACTTAAAATAGTATTTTCAGAAAATTACATGTATTTTTTGCTGCAGCCAACTTTTTTGAAGTTAATTTAAAAAAGATACCAGTGTACCTAAATTGTCACGATTTTTATTAACAATAATTTGTTACACAAAACACAAGACCTTAAATCGCCCTCGCAACCCGCCAATCACACCACTTTCGAATGCGCGCGTATTTTAAATTTGGATTTCCATGATTTAACGTGTGATTTTATAGCTTTAATGATGGTTTATCGACGAACTTGAGCTAATATAATGCTAATGGTACCGATCCACCTAGAGGTATAAGATTTGTCAAAAAAAATCCTTATGTTAATATAGACCCAGAATTATATTCAATCCCTATTCATCCATCACAAGAACCGGAATTCGAACACGCATCCATTGCATTGGAAGTTAAGAATCTTGCTACTGAGCCAGAAAGCTCTCACACTGAAGTTTCAACAAAACTTGTTTATTCTAGGCCATTGACGAGCCAATAGAAAACACATTGAACAATCTGTGTTGTAATTGGCGGGTTCCGAAGACGATTTTAGGTC
Organism: Kuschelorhynchus macadamiae; assembly: GCA_030620095.1. Lineage (NCBI taxonomy): Eukaryota > Metazoa > Arthropoda > Insecta > Coleoptera > Curculionidae > Kuschelorhynchus > Kuschelorhynchus macadamiae. The sequence goes on along the minus strand of JAUTXW010001334.1, from coordinate 285,792 downwards.
TTCTGCACAGAACATTGTTACCAACTTAACCTAAAATATTATAAAATGTATGTTTTTTTTTTTAGCCAGGGGCTCCATTGATACAGAGTCTATCCAACAATATTATATATTTTATATTTGTGTTTGGTATTTGCGAGTGTGCCCAAGATTTAGAAAATGCAGTAAGTATATTGAATTTCTCTTGAACATTTCACTTTTAATCGCTAGAATGCTTGACAAAAAATCGGTAAATTTCCTTTACCCGGAACTTCCTTCGAAATAAATCATTCCTATTATTAGAAATAGTGAAGTGTGACCTAGTTTAGATCGGCACATAGTCATTTAGTAACACATATACACTGTCTTTCCTTCAAACATTTTTATTGGGCGCCATTTTGTTCCACCGTATTGGATTCGTACCAATATTTTTCCAATTTCTACCTATGCCAAACTGTATCATTTAAAATTAATTAAGCAAATGGTTTTTTACAGTGTTTTTTTTTTTAATTTCATTATACCTCCATTTTGTTCAAACATCTTGAATTCGTACCGCACTTTTACAATGTTATCTCTATATCACACGTAATTCTTGCACAAAATTTGAAATTAATCTAAGAAGTAGTTTTTTCAGGCTATTTTTTTTATATTTTATTTGGCCGCCAATTTCTTTTGCCCTCTTGGATTCCTGTCAAAAGGTTACCAGTTCAGTTCTATATAACACTTGATTTTCGTGCTAAATTTGAGGTAGCTGAGATAATTAGTTTTTGAAATAATATTTTTTACTCTTCACTAGGCCGCCCCAAAATATTACCAGATTATCCTCACATGAACCCGAATTCTGGATTAAAATTTAAAGTTAATCGGGTAAGTAAGTAGACTTTTACCTATGCCGCGAACAGACAGACAGACTATAAAACTTGAAAATCCTGGAAGAGTAATTTTCACGATTTCAACCATTATATTTGGCCGCCATTTTATTCCTCCATCATTGAATTTGTACCACAATTTTACAGTTCAATTGTATATTACACTTTATTCTTGTACAAAGTTTGAACTCGATCGAATAAGTAGTTTTTTCATCCTAATTTTATAAATAATTTACTAAGTCGTCATTTGGATTCGTCATCTTAGATTCGTACCAAATTTCTACCAGTTCAAGTCTATGGAGTACATGGTTTTGGTGAAAAATTTGAAGTAAATCTTATAAATAGCTTCTTAATAATACTTTTTTAAACATTTCATTAAGCTGCCATTTATATTGAATTTTTACCAAAATGTTACCATTTCATGGTTTCATGGTTATCCTTAATTTTTGACCAAAATTTTAAGTTAATCGGATAAGCACTTTCTTAGCTTTACCCTTTACCGCAAACAGACGGACAAACAGACAGGCAGACAGATTCAGAGAATTGGGAAAACATATTTATCGGCACCCCAACATGTAAGATGTGAGAAAATCTCGGGGGGTATTTTTTTACGACAATACCTTCCTCTTATGAGGGATGGGCCCATAGTCGGTTCGACAACGATTTTTCAAAAAATAGTTTATTTATCTAACATTAAGTAAGTTTAATATAGAAATGTGTAAAAAAGACCAAAAAAAATTAAAGGTGGAGATTTTCCTCCAAATTATTAATTTCCGATATTGTTTCTAAAACTAACGGTGCATTACCTCTTTGAAAAGTCTAACTATGGCATTTATTAATAAATTTGTTGGCTTTGATAAATATCATTATGGATTTATAAAAGAGAGTAGTACATTAAACACATCAACTGATCTTATTAATTACATAACGACAGAAATGGTCAAAAAAACAGTTTTTGTTGACTTTAGGAAAGCTTTATCTCTAATGGGTGTTCGTAGCAGAACTCTTTCGGTATTCCAAACCTACCCACAGGATCGACCACAGTATGTCAGCATGGACAATACCAGCAATGGGAAAATGGTTACTAACTGTGGACTCCACAGTTAGTTCAAGGCTCTGTATTAGGACCGCTCCTATACACTCTGCTGGTGTTGTCCTTGAGGTTTATCAGCTCTTTATTTTACTTTTGCTGATTATACGACGCTTTTTTATAGTGGTCCTAACCTAAAATGCCTTGAAGAAATAATAAATAATAATCTATCTATCTAAATACTCAAAGTGGTTATTATATAATAAATTAAAAATCAATGATCAAATGACTGTCTATATAGTTTTTCAACAAAAAAATACCATTAGTGACGATATCCAACTGAAGATTAATAACTTTAATATTCTTAGGGTTCAGACAACTAAATATCTTGGATTTACTATACAGGGTCTTCCATTGAGGAGGAAATAACAATTTTTTTTTAATTTCCCCCGTATTTTTCAAGAAATTCAAAATAGCGCTAATCGATGTATTTTAGCTCGGAGAATTCGAAAACCGTAACAAAAAAACAATTGAACGAGAAACAAAAGACTTACGCAAAGAATGTTGCGTTTTTTAAACAGAACATCCTATATATTATTATATTTTTGGATTCTATGGTCAATTATAAAGTGTTTTTTAAAAAGGGTACTATATATATCTTCAAATGTTTTTGATTTATTGATGTTTGAAAATTGACAGTTTTGCTTCTTTGAGCCGTCATAGCACCTGAACGGTTGGACCTAGAGCAAAATAACTTTCACATTCCTATCTTAGTTTTTGACAAGCTATCTTATAGTCAAAAAAAATTTTTTTTTAGAAATAGGGTAAGTCCGGGAGAGTTGGCTCCCCTTTTTTTTAAATGGCGTAAAATTAAATTCCAAAGGGATAATCAAACACAAAATATTTATTTAACTTTAAAACACATATAATATTAGGTTATAAATATTATTTAACAATTAAGTCAAACAACTAGCTTAAAAAATATTAAGAAAAAAAATGGCCACCTTGGCCAACTCTCCCGCATACTATGGGTTAGTTGGCCCAAGCATGTAGGGTGAGATGGCCCGAAGAAACTTTTATGATATAACCCCTTTTTTTGGACAATATTTTACCACACAGGTCACAGAGGTTTATAAACTTCGAACAACTTTCGTGGAACCACCTTTGGCAGTGTAAGCATTTGATCCAATCATCGTTTTTTGTGGTAACGTTATAGTGTTCACCACAACCAAGGCCCTCTGTCTCGTCTTCTTCTTCTGGACTGTCATCAGACTGAGTCACCAACTCATCTGACATATCATCATCTGTGGAGGACTCTTCCACTTTCATTCTTTGTTTTTTTCCTTTATTCTTTTTCATCGTTAAGGTCTTTCTCTTCAATTCTTTTTTCTGTTCTTCTTCTTTCTTGCGTTCAACAGCGCATTTTCTTTTTTCGATGTGACCTTGGCACGTTAATACAGCTGCTACTTGCTTTGCCCTTCCTCGAACTTTTTGTATGGCAGCTGAAGAGGTGCTGGGTACAGGAGAGAATTTATTAAGGAGTGTTCCGGGATTGTCTTCATCGAGATTGGCGTTATCGGGATTGTCTTGATCGGTATTTGGCATCTCTGGTTGAGGTTCTGGTTCTGAGGCTGAGGTAGATGGAATTTCTTGATCTGATGTTTCAGTAGTTTTATTAGGTTCCATCGCGTTAACTGAAATTAAAAAAATCAAGATTAGACCTAGGTTTACAATAAATTCGTGAAATTTGCACTAACCTGTATTATTAAATTCTTCCTCTTCGGACCCCAAATATGCGTATTCCGGGATAGCTCCTGGATTAAAAGGACAAATTCCAGTTGATTTAAAAGCCGACACAGCATTATCAACCGTCGCTGATTTCGACCATGCCTCCGACAACAGTTGTCCAAATTGTAACCGAGAAATTTTTCTGGTAGGGTTTGCTTTTACAAATGTATTACAAGCTTTATTAAAATATGCTTTAAGGCTCTTAAAGAAACACCTGTCTAACGGTTGGAGAAACTGAGTTGTATGACCAGGTAAGCAAAAGAGAATAACACCATGATCATCGGCATATTCAAGCATTTCTGGAGAATTGCAATGACTCGCATGGCCATCTAGTAGAAGTAAAACCTTTCCTTCTGGTTTTCGTGGAATAAACTGATCTTTTAACCAGGTAAACATCAAATCTGTGTTAATGTAAGCTGATTTTTCATTCATATATACAACTGAGCCCGGTGGCATACCATCTTCGAATTCGGCTTTTTTGTTTTTTCCTTTGAATATACAGGCAGGTGGTATACAAAATCCTTCTGCGTTACAGCACGAAATCACTGTTATGGTTTCTCCCTTTTCAGATGAAGTAATTGCCGCAACATTTTTTGAGCCTCTCTGTGCAATAACGTAACCCGGCTTATTGTTTAATTGAAGCACAGTTTCATCCATATTAAATAAGTGACCAGGCTTGTTTATTAAACCAGCTTCCATTAATGTTGTTTCCAATAGATTAAAGTACGTCGAGATTTCTGTTTTATTCATTCCTTTGCAGCGAGTTAGTGAAACACCCTCAGCCTTTCTAACACTTAGATCAGGGTTCCGCAGTAAAAACATATTTAACCAGTCATAGCCGGCAAGCTTCTTGTCTTTATTAAACCTGTGTTTAATCTTAAGCTGTTCTGCTAAGTAAAACGCCACTGCTCTGACACATTCACGCGTCGGTGCAAACCCATGTTTTTGTAATTTTTGTATATGAAACTTAATTTTCAATTCATTCTGGCTGCCAAGAACAGAGGGTGTCCCGAGAGTTCTTTTAGTAAAATCGGACTTTTTAAATCGTCTCCGAAATGTTGGAGGAGGAATATCATTAAAAGTACGACACGCTTCCCTTACTCCCATTACACCGTTTCTGACCGCTTCTGCAGCCTTAACCAGATCTTCTTCAGTCCAGTTTCCTCTTTGCACCGTCCCTTTTCTATTATATTTTGTTGGCATGACTAGAATAAAAATATACAATACAAATTATACACTATTATACAGTCCGGGATAGATAGCTCGTGAGCCAACTAACCCGGATACCCGTTGGGCCATCTATCCCAAAAGTCTGGGAGAGATGGCCCAGTCGATATCGCAAAAACCCAATGCAATTATGGAATGTTCGGTACGTTAACATAACCTCAAAGAACCCTAAAGTAAAGATTAGCAACAATTACGAACAAAAAATGCAATGGGGAGTCAAAAAAGTAATTTTATTATAGGTCTTAAATATTTTTCATGTCCGTAGAATAATGTTTTTAACATAACTTACCCAAAATTGCACAAAAATCAACAAAAAATGAGGCACGATATACACGAAATGTGTAAAACAGGTGGTTAAAGTAACGGTACCATGGGTTTAAAATTATCGGATATATTAAAACGGGCCATCTAACCGGATGGGCCATCTCTCCCGGAATTACCCTATTGTATGCGCGATAGGGTGGAATGTTTCTGACAACGGTTATGAACATGATTATTGCTGTAGTGGTTCAGTGAGTTTAAATGATTGAATTTTTTTGTAGAGTATGGAACTAACTAACGCCATATACGATCTGGACTGGTACAACTGGAACTTAGAATGCCAGAAGGCATACCTAATCCTTTATATATTTACCTCTAGAGGGATACAAGTTTCCGTATTAACTTTGTTTAGCATCAATTATGAATTATTGAAAAAGGTAACTTCATTTTATTAAGAATAAATTAGAAACCGTGTAATCACCGTAACATAATATGTCGTATACAGGGTGTACCGAATAAGAATGAACTCTACAGGATCTCGTAAACCATTAGAGATTCGGAGATATTTAAATTAGAAAAAAGTTGTTCTCTACTGAACCTTCCAATATGACATTTTCAAACTTGAAAAATTCCGAGTACTTCCGAAGATACTGAGGCAAAACCGAACACTCGCAATTCCATTTTAATATTTTTCTCGCTCTATTTTAGAAGATATGGCAAAATAAATTCCACATTTTCATTGCCACTTTTTTGCTCTACAAGATGACGTAATTAGATTTTCAATCCGACGATTGCTTTTTTCACAGACATCTTCAACTTTTTTTTAAATAGTCGTAGTAATTTTTGTTTTATTCTTAAAAAACTTAATTTTAATTCTGAATGCAACGACATATCACATTTGACATTTATCCGACGTTTCGCACTAACAACCATCATCAATTCTAATTGTCATTACATTTGTTAAGTTTTGAATATTTTTAAAACTGTTATACCTATTGTATCGTAAAAAATGGCACATTATTCTAATTAAGACCAATTCGATATTATGTGCTGTTTTATTGAAAGTTGCCAAAAATTTGCACCAGTAGAAATGCGTTATTTTAAAGAATACCCCAAAAGGCGAAAAAAGAAATGATCCTGAACAGGTGATGCGAGTGGTGCTGGCAGTGGAATCTGCATCCTGGAGATGCAGAGCGTAGAATGGCTTTCTGTGAGTGGTTCACAAAAAAATGCGATAAAAATCCCTAATTTCCCCGTAAGATCCTATGGACTGACGAAACTTATTTTTCTAATAATGATATATTCAACAGAAAAAAATAGATATTATTGGTCAAGAAAAAATGAAAACCGATTCCGCATGTCTAAATACCAGAACCGATTTGGAATAAATGTTTTGTGTGGTATTTTGGGAAACCGCCTGATGGGGGCCCATATTTTATGAAGAAACCTTTACTTGGGTCAGTTTCTAAGAAACGAAATTGAAGACGCGCTTGACGACTTCCCTTTAAACTTAACCAAAAACATGTGGTTCCAACTTTGGGAATAATTTAATTGCTACTCATACTCCAATTGGATGGCCTCCGCTGTCACCAGACCTTACACTCTTGGATTTTTTCCTTTGGACGTATCTGGAAAATAAAACTTACTTGGGAAAGATATGGTCAGTTTCTAAGATCCGAAATTAAAGATGCGCTTGACGATTTCCTTTTAAACTTAACCAATAACATTGGTTCCAACAAGATGGGTATAACATGGATTATTTGAGAACCGATTTGGACATAATTTACTTGCTACTCATGGTCCAATTGGCTGGCCCCCGCGGTCACTAGACCTCAAACCCTTGACCTCTTTCCTTGGGAGTACCTGGAAAATCAAGTTTATTGGAAAACATTTTAAAAATCGCAAATGCTAGAAATGTAATGAACGAAGTTTTTTATTATTTTTATTTATGTTTTGTAAATTATGGCGGCATTTTCGGAAGTCAGAAATAAGTTTTGTGTATTTAATTAATGTTAAGTTTCTTAAATTGTTATTGTTTGTACAAGGTTAATATTTTATAATTTTGTTTTTGTATTATTGTTTGTAACTATTATTGTTAATCATTTAAATAAAAAGACAACTTATTTTTTTCATATTGTCGCTATATTATCATAAAAAAATCACAAAATTTAGCCAAACAAGATTATTCTAATTTTTTTTCTGATTCGACTATAAGGACTAGATCGAAATATATTTCACATTTCCACAGCAACTTTTTCTTCTCTGCAATATGGCGTTGTCAGACTTTTGATGTGACGTTTCGTTCTTTCGCAAACATTACCAATTGGTATTGATGATGGTTTTTTTCAGTGCGGATAAATTCAAATGTGTAATGTCGTTGGATTTAGAATTAAAATTAGAGCTTTTTAAGAGCAAAACAAAAATGTTCGAATATTTAATAAAAAGTTAATGATGGTTGTGAAAAAACGAAACGTCGGATTGAAATCTTATTACGTCATCAGCAGAAAAATCAGCAATGAAAATGTAAATTTTGTTTATCTTTTAAAATAGAGCCAGAAAAAAATTAAAATTAAATCAGGAATTTTCGATTTTTCCTCAAAATCTAGGGAAATATTCGGAATTTTTCAACTTTAAAAACGTCATATTGCAGGGTCTTATCCGGGACTTCGGACTAATATACACTCCCCTTTTTTTCTTTGTTGCTTAAAATATCAATTCCAACTTTTGCAATCTTGTATAGAACACGATTTGTTAACTTTTAACCCAAGTTTGACAGTTCTCCTCACCTCAGGTTTGGCCCAAATGCATTGCAATAAAGCTTTAAATTCAATAAATGTGAGTTTTTAGATTTTTAAAATCGGAGAAAAAATGGGGGAGCTATAGGCATTTGTTTGATGTTTGCCTTATTATGACGCCTGAAATGCTCCAAAACCTGGGAATTTGAAAGTAAAATATTATGACTAAGAAAATAAACGTGGCCATTTTCGATATCTTATTAAATAAAATTAAAAATAACAGTTTTAACTCTTTGAGTAGAATTCTTATTTCAATACCTTATCATTCGAAAACGGGTCACCTACGATTTGCGCAAAAATTTTTGTCTTTTAGAGATCTCCAAATTCAATCCCCTCTCGCCACCCCCAGAATAGGTGAAAAAGGGTTAGACAGCCCGAAAAACTGATTTGGAGCTACACATGCAACTTCCGAATTTTAGTATTTTCTTATTTTTACTAATACTCGAGATTGTAGCTACGTATATAATTATAATATACAGGGTGATCAAATGAAAAGTATGCACCCAGTTTTTCCCCTTTTCGTGAAATTAAATGCAGAAATGGTGGGACACGTCAATTTTGCTTTGAAGGGGTGCACATTTTAAGCATACTTTTCAACCTTTATCTTCAACCCCCTGGCGGGAGGCAGTGACAAAATTTCAAATGGAAAGTGGTGTCGAGTTATACACCATTTTGAAGGGCACAAAATTACCTTTCTACTGTTACTCTATTTGTTGGAATTTACTTAAACAGTTAGTGCGAAAACGGCTTTAGGAACCTCAACCCTGTACTTTTGGTATTAATGAAACAGGAACGTTAATTTTAGTTATTATGAGTCAAAAATTGTGACATAAAGGCTAATAAAACCGAGACCTTTATCAGTACCTACTAAATTCCTTATTTATTGTTTGCGTTTTTTTAAGTGTAGGTAAACGTTTATTGTAGTCCCATCATTGATTCAGTTTGGTTGCTTTTGAAATTATTTTAATTTTACTGTTAGAAATAGTTTATTCTATGCCAGAACGAGTTTTAAAATTGTTAAACTATATTTTTAAAATAATAGTTGTGCTAGGCTTACTGCTCGTTTGTTTAATAACACTCATCCCGATAAAAATGTGTATGATTCGTATGTTGCCAAATTAGTACAAAAGTTTGCCGATACTGGATCTGTTGGTAATGTGAAACGCCAGCTTCAGCGAGCCATCAGAAATTAAGCTGTGGAAGTTGCTGTTTTGAAACATCTTGCATTAGATTATACTCAAAGTAACCGTCAATTAGCTAGATCCTGATAAAAGGCTGCACTTTTAAGGCAGCTTTTAATTGAATACCCAGACTTATTATTTAACATTTGCTTTTCCGATGAGTGTACATTTTATCTGAATTTAAATAGGCATAATTGTGATGACTTGCATATTGAAAATCATATTGTTGGACCTCGTGTTGTTCCTGGAAATTTAAATTGTGAAGTGTACCTAAACATGCTTGAAGATGCAATTGATTCTTTTATAACAAAAATAATAGATGATGACCAGAATTATAAAGTTGATTGGCTTCAATTTCAGCAAGATGTAAGAGAATTTTTAAATAACCGGTGTCATGGACGATGGGTTAGAAGGAGAGGACCAGTTAAAAGACCTGCCGGGTCACTCGATTTATCGCTTTTGGACATTTTCTTTGGGGACACTTGCAAATAAAATATTTTATTACGAAACCCAATTCCTTTGAAGATCTTTGACAACGGATTATAGCAGTGCAAAGGAATAACACCTGATATAATAACTAAAATGTACGTGCTTGTTCATTAATACCAAAACTGCAGGGTTGAAGCTCCCGAAGGCATTTTTACTTTTACTTTTCAAGTAACATCCAACAAATAAGCTATCATTAGAGACGTAATTCTGTGTCCTTCTAAACGTTGTATCTATCCACTCCACATTCCATTTGAAATTTTAGGGGTGTCATTGTTCTCTGCCAGAGGAATGAAGATGCAGTTTGAAACACGTGCTTATAATATGCCCTTCAAGGCAAAATCGACATGTCCAACGATTTCTGCTTTAAATTTCCTAAAAATAGGAAGAGCTCGGTGCAAACTTTTCATTGACCATCCTATATCTAACTTACTAGACTAATGCTACTTTTATTTTGGTTTCAGGTATATCGAACCATGTACTCTGTTTTCAACTTTCTGTATTCTGTAACAAATAATTGAAGAAAAAAGTATAAAACACACACAAGCCCGGAGACGTAAATTACTTTAAAATATTATGTTTTTAAATTGTATTTTGTAGCATTTTAAGAAAATATAGAATGTTTCTTAAAAAACATGTTTTTCTTCTTATTTTATGCTATTTAATCTAATAATAAATTCTAACACATTCCTATTTAAAATTTCTACAGTACACCTCATAGAGGATGTTAAAATAGGAAACAATCAAGATGATTTTTTGTTTTAGTTATAATAATTCTATAATTTTTTAATTATAAAAATTCCTGTCAAGTTTATATCGATCCGTAAGAAGTATTACTATATTTAAACATACTAATACATTGAATAAAAATTTTAATAATTACTATATTACATAAAGCGGGAGCTTTTGTGTACCACAAAATAGAAGGACATATTGGCTTTTTAAAAGAAAACTAAAATGTAATAGGCCTATAGATTTAGATATCTACTCGGCGGAAAATACCGTTGAGTATTTACAATTAGTACAGATGCTCTATGAACTATGAAGTATGCTGAACGACATATCAAAAATTCCCTAACCTCATAACATAATATGTTATGAGGTTAGGGAATCCTACTCCCCTAACCTCTCATTTTCATATTTTTATATACAGATATACAAAAAGGCAATTAAAACATTGCAAATTGATACATGGCACAACTTAAAATATAGTTTTTATGAGCGTATTGAAAAGATTTAATTTTTGAAGTAAAACTAAAACATGTGTTTTCAATACTCATATATATTTTACAGGGCGTGTAAAAATTAAAGCGCATTTTTTTAGAATACAAATAAGCTTTTTTTAATGTGTCTACAGAGGTATATATTATTATTAATAGCGATAAGAGAAGGTTTTGATACTAGACTAGGATACGAGTGTAGGGAAAGGGGCATTTCTCTCCCTACACTTGGAATTAAAATTTGATACCGTTAGATGAATCGGTCTCAGGTTAGCACCAGATTTATCAATAAACCCATCATTAAAGCCATAATGGAGATCTGACGGTAGTTTTGCCTTATAAATCTTATAAATTTTCCCGAAAAGGGCTTTTTGTACGAATAAATAATACTATTTTGTCTCCAACTTCTAAATAGGACCTACCATAAAGATTAAAAAACACACAAACTGACGCAGAATATCACAAATTCGTTGCGTAGCAACCAAATGATTCTCTACGACTACCTTATTAATTTAGTTAATCCTAAATTTTCATAAATATAAAGCTTTTGCAGAGAATTGCATACTTGACGACCTGATATAGGGCGACGAATAATTTCAAATGTGTAACAGGCAAACATCAGTACTACTAGGATGTCTGAGCGCCTCTTTGTACCTACTTTGCTCTTCCGAAAGACTCAAAAAGTCAAGTGTTGTAATAGATTGGGCATTTGTTGTCAGTTTAGAGGACCAGGAATGTTGTAAAATGTGACGTTCTAGATTGCGCTTTGGGCCACTTTCACCCGAAGACAGATGGCAATATTTGTAGGGTGGTTTTTTTCGTTGATGTTTAAGGGTATAGGCTGAACGGTAAGAGATACAAAAAAACTGAGATACGTGTCCCGTTCTCCTTTTTAGTGTTTAGTTTAATGACGTGGTCAGATCTACGCTAACTGAATTGGTTTAAAAAATACAGGGTGATTCTCAAAATCTCCCGTTTCTTATTATCTTTTATTACTCGGTTATTTATGGACATAAAGAAAATTGAATACACAAGTTTTATGACTTTTTACGTAGAATCCAAAAATATAGATGTTTTAATTTTTGAGGTATTATCAAAAGTGGCGTTTTCTTAAAAGGGATACCCTATATTTAGGTATAATTCTTAATATTTTTCTTTGTCTTAAATGGCCAAAATACCAAAAAACATTTTTTTTTAATTGGCCAAATCATCATTATTTTATTTTATAATAGGTATCTTAAAAACTCAGTTACCAAGAATATTAAAACATTGAGAAACTAAAACATGTACAAAAAACAACAAAAATTATAATAACATTTTAACAATTATCCTGAATATTTAACGATTAGCATGGTAGTGTGTGATATAAATAAGAATATTTGGTACCAATGTAAATAATAAAAGTTGCTCTAAGTTCTTCTAAGGTATTACTTCGGGTTTTATATACTTCATCCTTGACAAATCCCAAAAAATAAAAGTCTAGTGACGTCAGGTCGGGGGAACGCAGAGGCTATTTGCTTGGTCCATACGTACCAAGTCAATTCGCCGAAATTGACAGTTAGGTTAGGTATGGCTGTTATGAGCTGGGACACCGTCTTGTTGCAGTTAAACATTATTTCTTGTAGCTAATGGTATGTTATCCAACTCGTTTAATACACATTCTTCCAAAATTTGGATGTATCCTTCAGCATTCAAATTTTCATTATAAATCCTTTAGTTAAGGACTATTTCGATATAATGCCACCCACACATGGAACCCAAAGCGTCCTTACGCTAGCAGTGCGCGGCGAGAATTTATGTTTGACCAATATCGATTACTATGTCGATTAAAAATTCCTTCGCTAGATATAAAAGCTTGGTCAGTCCATCTTACGTTTTGAAAAAAATTGGGATTTTGATTAATCTATTGCAAATACCAATGACAAAATTTTAAACGCCGTTCTTCATCTCCAGGATGTAAGTTATGAACATCCCTTATTTTATACGGTTTATACTTATGCTTTTTAAACGTTTAGAACTTTAGATTTACTTATGCCAATGTCTTTGTCAATATTAGGGCTAGGTAGTGTCTGGCTGCCGTCGTTTTGGGTAACGCTCAAAATATAGGTCTAAAGCTGCGTCTTTATTTTTATTACTCTGAATATAGCACTCAAACATGTTTAACTTTTTGACGTTTTGAAAAACATTCATTTTGGACTCCTTTTTTTAAAAAATATAATCTAAAACGGAATTTGACAATCAATACTTAATTTTTTAACATGTAAACAAGCAAAAACAAACGCTTAAAGAATTCAGTCCATGGCCAACTAAAAATAAACGGTTTTTAGTATTTTAGCTATTTAGGTCAAAACAAAATATTAAGTATTATATATTATTGCAATCGCAAGAAAGAATGCAATTTTTCTAGATACTTAGATATAGAGTGTCCTATTTAAGAAAATGCTACTACTGATAATATCCAAAAAATTAAAACATCTATATTACTTATAAGTATGCCGCTGGATTCTACGTAAAAGGTGATAAAACTTTTGTGTTTAAAGTTTTGTTTTATCTGCATACATAGCCGAGTAATAAAAGATAATAAGAAACGGGAGATTTTGAGAATCACCCCGTATTTTCTAAACCAATTCAGTTAGCGTAGATCTGACCGCGCCGTTAAACTAAACAATAAAAAAGAGAGCGGGACACGTATCTTATTTTTATTTATATCCTATAATATCAACGAATAAAAAAACCACCCTGCACACGATTAGGTTGCACCAATTATGAACCTCCACGGGCGGGAAAAGACGAAATTTGTAGACCATTGAGTACTTGAAATAGTTTCTAGGAGAACAGGATCGAAAAAAACCATGACGCTCACATGTGAAGATAGAGCACTTTTGATACGTTATTCTGCCCACTTCATAGAGCATCAGTACCAAAGTTTTAGATCAATGATATTTTTTGCAGCGTTTACCCGTTATTTTCACTAAATTTACGGGACTGTTAAGTTAATAAGGCTCCGTTCGTCTCGTTCTGAAATTATTATAACTTTTTTACTAAGGAGCAAAATCTGAAATCTGCAAACAGCGTAAAAAAAGAAGACTGATATCATCTTAAAAGAAACTAAAAAGGATAAATAAGGGTTCAACAAATATTTTAAAAAATCTAAAAAAAAAAATCTGCTATTGATATAGCAGTTTTAGATCACTGGTAGCCTACAGTGACCGTTCATAAATTTCAATAAGTGAGAAATACAGTGAGGGTCAAATACTCATAGATAAATTGTATCGTCTAGTTTTCAGAAAGCCTTAAAACACCAATAAATTCGGTACAGAGATGCATTTATAATAACCCAGGCGAAGACTGCAATAATAATTACGTCATCTGATACATGAAAAATGTATATGTCTGGTAAAAGAACATTTGTAGGGAGACGTAATGCACACGTACCGCCTGTGCGAAAATGGGATCATCATCTCCTCAGCAAGAACATTTTGACACCTAAAAAAAACAAAAAACAATCAAAATGTATACACTTAGCTTTTAAATTAAAGTTTTAAGGAATAATGAAGTGTGACCCAGTTTACATATGCATATATGTCTTTCGAAATATTTTTATTGGGCGCCATTTTGTTTCACCATATTAGATATGTATCAAAAATCAGAAATATAACTTAGTTTCTAAAATATTTAGAAAAATAAATTTTGTTAACAAAACTATTAGGATTTTAGATTAGGTATATACAAATATATTATGCATCAAACAAAATGATATATTATGTATTTTGTAATGAAATCTTATAGAGTGCTAACAAAAAATTGTAATTAATTCTTATAGGGAGCTAACAAAAAAACGTAAAATACCGACTAATGTTTATAAAGTATATAAATATAAATAATCATTATTAAGAAAACACGGACTTTAAAATTTACGCAAAAATAAAGTGTAAGAATGATTGTGTAAATCCATAATGGTAGAACAAAATGGCGGTCTAATAAAATGTTTATAAATTCGGTAATTCGATTTCTTCGAATAAAAACTTGTTTTTATGAAGGAAAATAATAAAGGGCATAATTTATTTTTTGTAGACTACGGAAAAATGTTACTTAAAGAAACTGAAGTAAACTACAACTTATAGGATTTGTAGAGAGATATTACGAAATAATTTATTGTCGGTACATTAAATTATTTTTACTTTAAGATATATAAAATTATTTTATTTCCGAACGTTCTCATATTCTACTTATTATTAAAACAGTGGCCTAAAAACAAGTTCACTTTGCCATTTTTCTCTAGGATTTTTCACCGTGATACGTCTGGGAAGTAGTTGAATAACAATCCAGTTAGTAAATCTACTTATGCAGCGACCTTCGGGATATAACGCTTTTATTTAGATATATTAATAATTTTCGTATTTCAACGAAAAATATTTTATACAGAAATTCATTAAATTAAACGTTTGTGTTTATATTTCTGGCATTTGAAACAAATAGTCTGTATCAAATGCCAGATTAAGTGTACAATTGTGTTAAAATTATCGACGAAACTGTGTTTTTATGCAATATTTGCCGTACGAATCTGTGGCTAGGAAAATAATACGAGTAACTAGAGAATTGGTGCATTATTCATTGGTGATTGGCTGAAACTTTACATAACCATAGAAATATCCTGTTTTTGACAATTCTCCTTCTTTCTTCGCGGCCCAAGATCTGTTTGACGCACTATAATAGGTGTACTTTTTCAACCCTACATTGAACTGTTTTTTGTGAAATTAGTATGGGTATCTATCGGATATAATTGAAAAATTATCAATAATTCGGTAAGTGTCACGTAAGTTTTAATTTTGGCTTAGTTGTATACAGTGTGACCAGTAAAGTCCGCATCATTTTTGTTTGTAATAATTGACTTAAGTAAAATTTGAGTCTTCAAACATTTTTTGCTTGAAAAATAATGCAAAATGGCAATAAAAAAGTTGGTCACATGACTTATCTTATCTTGTGTGGGAAGAAAACAAGGTGTGCTCGCCAGCCAGCGCATCTACGTCAGACGTGACGTAGCTTTCGAAAAAAATGTAGTATGCCCTGGAAATAATCGTCAGTAAAAATTGTAGGTTAGGTTACTAGTTTGACAACAAATAACAGTTTTTATTTTTTGTGTGCACAATAAATTTTACCTCGGAAAGAAAAGAATTTTATTGTTAGAGTCATTTGGGTATTAAGAATGAAGAACAATGTATCTTGTGACGTCACTGGTTGCTTCAGCCACAATAAAACCAAGGACAAATGTAATATAGGGTCTCATACATTGCCTAAAAACCCTGATTTCTACAGTACAGAGGGTTTATGCTTGCCACAAATATGACAAAATTAACTTAAATAACGGTAAATATTTGGTTAAACATTTCTAAATCAAATGACTTTTAGCGGTTATATGCTAAGCTAAGCATTTTGAAAATAAAAAGAAAAATTAATGATGCTACAGAGAGCAACCTGCTCCAGACTTGTTTAAAAACCAATAATTGCAAAACTAAAAGAAATATTACAGATGAGACTGACGATCAGATTTTGGCAGGCTTACCTGATAATAGAAAATTTGAGTAGACTAGATATCAGATAAAGAATCAGCTAAAATGTGTATAAATAGTATGTAGTAAACATACATTTTTCTAAAGTGTTCAAATACTTGATATTCTCACGTACCTACTGTAACCAGATGTCCTCTTTATAAGCATGTGTGTGGGCATCTAGTATATGTTTTGCAATCAATTTATCCGAATTGTTCCCATTTTGTTCATGAAAATTACATAAAAAATTCATATAATTATTTTTTTTACATCCGAAATAAAAAGTTAGGACCTTTTCTTTTAATCATTGGTTTAGATCAAAGTTATTAGTACTCAGATACAAAAGGGGTGATCTTTTGTTAGTCATTTGTTGGATCAGATTAAAGGAATTGTGCTGCAGTAGATAATATTTTTAACACTTGCCCGTTTGAAGTTATTAGAGTCTATTAACTTCTAAGTCTTTAGTTCTATAAAAAATTACAAAAAAATACATTTTAACATTCTGTTTTATTTATAATCATTTCATGAACACTTTCTTTCCTTTTTCTTTTTTCATTTGATTATTAAACTGTATTAATTTTTTTGGCTTATCAATTAGTTTTCATTTTTTCTTAGATATCCCAGATTGATTTTCTAATTCACCGTCAAATTTACTAGTGTATGCTACTGCATCTGAAATTTCAATTCAAAGTGTCAGCTCGAAGGCATGTCAGTATTTAAAAAGAAATAGCTATCCGTTGCCAGCCTTAAGTACCCTTCGAAGGTCGGCTTTAAACATTCAGCTGAATCCCGGGATTTTGTCACATATTATTTAAGGTAATGAGACAAAAGTCTGCAGCATTAACAGACTTGGAAGAGTTATGCTCATTATTATTTGGTAGGTAGGTGGGCAATTCTTAAGTTGACATAATTTTCACTTTTAATAAAATGTTTTCGAGACCTAGTTATATATTTCTTAAATTAGATATACTTTTGTACCGTGTAGTGTTAATTACTTAAAACTAATTTCAACTCCAGGAAATGCTTAAACCTGACATCAAATTCCATTTGTTAAACTGATAAGTACTGAGTGTAGGTTTCTTAAAGTGTCAGGTATTCCCAACCTCAGATTGTGACACAAATTAGAAATGTGATGTGTAACAAAAAATTATTGCTGTATGCAATCCTTTGTTGATATTTCTTAAAAGTAAAATAAATTTAACCTACCCATTTTCATTTAATTTTAATGTTTACTTTAATGAAGTAATTGTCATAGTTCCTATAAATCTAGTAAAAATAATACGTTAAATAATAAGTTTAGTTTGTCTAATAAAAAATGTTTTAGTCTTAAATCTAAAATGTTAGGAAAACTAATCATTATAATAAGATATCCTTAATCATTAAAATACAACACAGATACACCGTAGCAGTAGTTTTACAAACAGGATCTACTCTATCTCAATTCGGCTATGTATCTATAACATCTGACTTTAACACAGCAGAAGTAAACATGCTTTTGGGTGACTTAACACTTAAAAAATATCAGCATTAAAAAAGAACTTCTTTCACATGAGGGATCAAGTGTGTCCAATAATGATATTCTGTGGCTTCACTATTGATTAAAAAATGTATACTTTTACTTAAAAAATTACTATTTTACTGCCCAAGTTAAATAAGTATATTCTACTTTGTAAATGTTTTCTACAGATTTTACATAGAACTGGAATAAAGTTCAAGTAAATGGTTATGGAAAGAATGTTTCTTAAACCTCCCTATTTTTACTTATTTTCTTTACCTATAATAGACTTAACGTGTGGCTTACAAACTTCCTAGAATGATATACATAGATGGAGGCCTTGAGGTAAGCTACAAATAGTAGAAACAAGAAAAAAAGCTGATACTGGAAAACTTCTATATTGTCAGATACTCAACTAAGAACAAGATTTTCTTAATCTTAAATTAGTTAAGTGCATACCATGCAATGTAAATTGAATAGTTTTAAATGGTATTAAATTACCACTTAATACACAATTGGCAGAGACATAATATTGGTTTATTTCTACTATGACAATGCCAGTATTCTAATTTAGTTTTAATATGTAGTTAAAGTGTATCTAAAGTAAATTGAGACAGCTGAAAATTTGGTGTACGGTCAATTTACTACACCAAGTATATCAAATAAGTTTATTTTTATTCAGTTAATCGGCTAATAAAAGTAAATTTAAATTTTTATCACGCCCCCATGCTTAACAAAGAAGTTTTTATGTTGTCTCAATTGACTTTAGATACACTATACAAGCATATATCAACATTTTCACATTCGGTATATCTTCTTAAACATAATTAACAGCTCTTTAAGCGATAGACATATTTCCGTCTCTGTTTTCGCCGCAATCATAAAAGAAGACAGAATTATGACCGATACATGAATTCCGTTAACAAAGTTTAGCAAAGGTGTACTGTAATTTTTTGAGGCCTTTACACAATAAAAACATGCCTAACCTTTCATTTTAATCGCCCTGTTTTCGTCTCACAATATACGTCATCAAAACTTACTCGTAGGCATACCTTGTTTTCTTCACACTAGATAAGATATCTATCTCCCAAATTTGACCCTTTTTTAAATGTCGAAAATCTACATTTTTTTCAAAAGTTAAAAAATGGTGTAAAACTTTGTTTCTTCGCCAAGTAAACGAAAACATTTGTTTAACATTTTCAACACTGTGATATCAGATGTTGGATCTTAAAATTTTGGTGATGAGCATCCCTTAGATGTTACCAGGAAAAAACCGAAAATATTGTTAAAATTTCGCAGTTTTTGGTTCGCAAAAGTTTAGATCGTCTTAGAAGCCGTCGGAAATTTATATTATTCTTATTTAGGATACTCAAACGGCAATAAAATCATTTTAAGCTTTTTATGAATTAATGGAAAGCAAAAGGCTAATTTAACTGAGATGTTGATTAAGTAAACTGTAACAGGCACCCAATATTTCAGGGACGTACAAGTTGTGAAAAGTTTTTAGCAGCGTTTGACAAGGTGCTTCATACAAAATTATATGTGCAAACTTCAGCATGTAACTATATTTCATTTACTTCAAAATAGAAGGAGGTTGTCACTTCGACCCTCGTAAAAGTATTATAATCGCGAAAAAAACACCTTCCTATGTTCTTAGGGATCTACGCGTTTTAGGGTATCTAAATGCCAAAAAAACATGTTTTCTCAATTCCGTCGGTCCGTTTGTCGATTTATTCGCGGCATACCCCAAAAAATTACTTATATAATTGGTCAAAAATTAAAGTTCATAGGGGGATGAAATAGTAACATTTTGGTAAAAAAACAATATGGCGGAACAAAATGGCGGCTAGTGTAATATTAAAAAATGTTACTAAAAAATTACTTTCTCAATTTATCTGAAACTTTACACAAGAACAAATATTATCAAGTAGAATCAACTGGTAAAATTTTAGTAGGAATTCAAGACGGCTGAAAAAAATGGTGGCTCAATAAAATATTTAAAAAAACCAGCCTGTAAAAAAACTACTTATTAGATTGGTTTTAAATTTTGTGCAGGAATTCACTATGATGTAGAGATGTACTGGTTAAAATTGTGGTACGAATTCAAAATAGCGGAACAAAAGGACGGTCAAATAAAATGTTTATTATCGGGAAAAATCAGCATTCCAAATATTACGTATCTTCACGTTTTAGCGTCCCTAGATCATAGATGCCAATGCCAAAGCCAAAGCCAAAAAACATGTTTTCTCAATTCCGTCGGGGTGTCTGTCGGCGTTTGTGTCTGTCTGTCTGTTCGCGATACAGGTAAAAAACTACTGACCCGTTTGACCTCAAATTCTATTGAAAAATTAAGGGTCATATGAAGATAACCTGGCAAAATTTTGGTAAAAATCCAATATGGCGAAATAAAATGAGCAATCGTTAAGTGTGAAGCCATAAGTACAAGATTAAGTGTGAAGACATAAAATAGTAAAATTGTAATACGAATTCAAGATGGAGGAACAAAATAAAAGCCAAATAAAATGTTTGAATAATCAACGTAAAAACCTTCTTATTCAACTGACTATTCGGTATAAAAATTACTTATTAAATTTATTTTAAATCATACCTGAAAACCAAATGTGGCATTGGTAGAAACTGATAAAATATTGGTACGAATAGAAAATGGTGGAACAAGATGGCGCCCAATAAAAATGTGTGAAAAGGTGTGTATATTTTAATAAATGACCATGTGGGAACTAAACTGAGTCACTTGCATCCATTCTAGAAATGACATTCTATCAACTTAAAAACATTTGTGTCCATGCAATAAAGGAAATTGTCATGTAGAAATTTACGAAATTCTGGCAAGGGTACCTAATATGTGAGTATAATATTATTAGTTTTCCAAAAATTGACCCATAATGTGAGTCATATTGTTATTAACATATGAAAGAAAAATACCGTATTCTCACAAGAATATTTATTGTGTTTACCGTTTTCAGGTGCTTGCAATAATGTTCCCCCTCTTCAGAACTACTACAAGAATATAGTGCATTAAAAGATTATTAAGGCATCCAAGAGGGCGAAACAAAACCAATATTTATCATATTTAAATCTAATTTACCTATATATTAAGTCAAGGGTCTTCAACCCGCGGCCCTAGAGCCGCATGCGGCCCGCCTTCTAATTTCTTGCGGATCCCGGAGGCTAAAGAAAATATTGTATCGCGCCGCGCACGCGAATGACCCTCCGAGATCGCTAGCGCCACCTAGTTAGAAGAGATCCAATCTGTGAAATGGTCTTTTGAACCTTTCTAATGATTCTAGAAATCATCACTACTAGAGGGACCTACTAGTCCAGTCTCGTAACTTCTCGAAATTTCGAGGTATTCAAAATTGACGGACTCGGCCAATATAAATCCGGCATCACACGGCAGCGGCCAGTTCTAATTCCAAGAGCGAATGAAGCGATACGAGTGAAAGAGTCCCAACTAGCAGTGAAGTTGCTACTGTGCGATAAGTGATTATAGTGAGTCTAGTATAGTGTGTTTTGACGCGTGTAAGGCGAATACTGTATTGTGCCGTGCAGCCACGCAAGTTTAGTTTTGTCGTGGACATTTTTATCGGAGAATTAAACTCGTTTCTTCTACCTTGACATTAAAAATGGCTTCTACTTCGGGTAAAAAACGGAAAATTAGTGAAGAAAAGCTCACATTTCAAGAAAAGTAGATTGAGTTGTACTTGTTCGTTCCTGTTAATCAAAAACCCGTCTGTTTGGTGTATCAAGAATCCTTTTCAGCCTTGAGAGAATGTAACTTAAAAAGACATTACGATACAAAGCATGCCACAAAGTTTGAGACATTCAAAGGACAATTACGGCAAAATAAAGTGAAAATCAGCTTTAACGACAGCAAGATGGTTTTCAAAAGTAGAACATTAAAAATGAAGCAAGCGTGAAGGTTAGCTACATTATATCCGATATAAATAGTTTTTACTGATGGTGAATTTATCAAGGAATGTATGGAGGCCGTCGCTGAAGTATTGTGCCCGACTCAAAAACAACTTTTTTCTAAAATTAGTTTGTCTGGTGTTACTGTTGCCAGAAGAATCGAAGAGTTAACGGCAGACATTGAAAATTCACTGAAAGAACGTGCATCGAAGTTCGTATACTATTCTGTTGCGCTCGACGAAAGCACAGATTTAACCGACACCGCTCAATTATCTATATTTATTCGGGGCATTGATAATAATTTTGAAATCACTGAAGAGATGGCCGCCCTTTTTCCGATTAAAGGAACTACAAAAGGATGTGATATTTATAAGTGTTTGATGACAGTACTAAGACGATATAATTTAGAATTGACAAACCTTTCTGCAATTGTAACAGACGGTGCCCCATCCATGGCAGAAAAAAATGAAGAAGAAGATCTTCCTTTGATGCATTACCATTGTATTGTTAATCAACAAAATCTTTGTGCAAAATCCACAAATATTCATGAGATGATGAAAGTGGTCGCAAAAACTGTGAACTTCATTAAATAACGCGGTCTCAACCACAGAGAATTCTAAATTTTTTTACACAAAATGAATGCCGAGTATTGCTTAAAATGACTCGCTTTACCAGGCAAGAGGATAAGATTGAGGAAGCAATTACATCCAAAATACTAGCTAAGTTTGACGAAAAGTGGGTCGATGCCTTAACAAATAAAATATCAGAACAGCTTGAAAATAAAATAAAATCTCTCTTTGCTCAATATGAGATTAAAATAGAAAATATGGTTAAGGATTTGCAGGACCTGAGGTCGGAAATGGAGGAACTAAAAAATGAAAAGGACAACATTGAACAGCACAGCCGTAAGAACAACTTAAGAATTTTTGGAGTCGAAAAAAAACACAACGAAAATTTGGAGGAAAACGTTTTAAGTTTATTTAAAAGTAAACTAGATGCCGAGGTAAATACTAACGAAATTGATTATTGCCACCGGATAGGAGGTAAAGCAGACGGAAAGAACAGACCGATCTTGATAAAATTTCTTTCAAATACAGTAAAAAATATGATTTACTACAAAAAAAACTATTAAAAGGAACTAAAATTGCCATAAGGGAAGATCCAACAAAAGAAAGAAATGAAATTGTAAAGATTGCTTTGGAGGCCTTAGGAACCGGAAATGTATGGACAAAAAACGGTTTGGTACATGTTCGCGTAAACAATGGTACAAAAGTGGTGACTAATATAAATAAATTAAATGTGCTATTAACAGGAAATTAAAATGTTTATTTAAAAAACAAAATTACTGCCTATATTTTGAGGGTGTGCACTATTATTGTTATTAACATTTTAAACATAATATGCACCCATTGTTTTCATTTAACATTTTCTATATTCCTATTTTTATCTGAACATTTCCTAGATATTATATTATATATAGTGGAGAAGTATATTTAAGAAATATGTTTTTTCGTGGGTTTTCAAGGAAATATTTTTTTCACTGGTTTCTGTTACATATTTACTTGCTTACATCTAACTGGATTAGTGTCGTAATGGTTCTTTTTTTATTATTTCTTTTTATAGCAAATTGGTTTCATTTCAGCAGCTTGGGAATTCAATGTACTTGGATCACCTCTTAGGGTATAAATATATTATATATATTTTTTTTTAAATTAATTTTGTTTTATAGGATTTTTATTTTATATAAACATATGAATGAAGCACGGGAGCTTTTGGAGACAGTGGACCCATATGATATTTCTTCTTGTGTTTATAGTGAGATATTGGAGAATATCGAGGGAGATTTAAGAGCAACAGATGGCTTAGAAAATTTCGGTATATTTTGTTTGAATATTAGAAGTCTACAAAAAAATTTTGATGACTTATTAGTGCAGCTTGATAACTCACTTAGTAGGTATGATGTTATTGTTTTAACTGAAACGTGGCATTTAAATTCTCATAATTTTGAAATTCCAAATTTTAATTTTTACTATAACTCAGCAAATCTTAATCAAAATGATGGTGTTGTTTTTTATATTAAAAAGGACTTAACTTGTAAAGTTGAACATATATACCCGAACGAAGTTACTTTTTCTAAAATTGGTTATTGCAAACACGGCAAGAGCTTTAATCTGATAGTGTGCTATAGACCTCCGTCAACTGATCCCATTTTATTTATGTCGGATTTAGAACCAATTGTTAAGACAACAAATAATGACATTAATATATTTTTGGGTGATATTAATATAGATATCCTTGATAAAAAAAAATCATGTTGTAAACGCCTACTTAAATTTGTTGTGTACACTTGGATATTTCCCAAATATTACTAAACCTACTAGAGTAACAGAAACGTCTCAAACTTGTATTGACCACTATTTTACAAAAATAAACAATAATAATAACTTAAGCCCTAATGTAAAATCGTTTATACTTGAAGCTTCAGTAACGGATCATTACTTTATAATCTTAAATATAACTTTTCAAAAACAAAATAAAGCAAATGTGATCCTAGAATGTAGAATTAAAAGTATCAACTATGACAGTTTATCACGCTCTATAAGCCGTGAACACTGGACGGAAGTTATACATACACCAGACGTCAATAAAGCTTTTAATCTATTTACTAATAAATTTAAATACCTAATAAATAAAAATTCAGAGACGCGTGTTCTCAAGAAAAATCTTAAAACAAAAAAACCATGGGTTAATGATGAGGTAATTAGAGCAATTAAAACAAATTAAATATAAATAAATAAAGACAAATTAAAGAAACGTTTGTTAAAAAATCCAGAGAACCCTATTCTAAAAAATTATTTTCAATCTGTTAGAAATAACACCACTAAATTAATAAAGAATACGAAAAATAATTATTATAAACAAAAAATAACAGATTCTAAGCATAATGCGAAAAAACTCTGGCAAATTATAAATGAATCTACCAATTCCAAAATACCGGAAAAAGACATAAATCAAATTAGAAATTGTACTATTTAATTTTTATTTTATAAATGTGGGGGCAAATATGGCAAAAACAATTAAAGTAACCATTAACAAAAATATTGCAGACAAAAATGTTTATTTAAACATAAGAGAATCTCTATTCTTTTCTCCAGCAACAGAAAATGAGATTAAGTTAAATATTGCTAGTTTAAAAAATAATTGTTCTGGTCCAGATAATATCAAAACTGAAGTGATAAAAATTACTCAACCATATATCTTGATGCCATTAGTACATATTTTAAATCTAATACTTAAAACTGGTGTTTTTCCAAATCTATTAAAAAAATCTGCAGTAAAGCCTATATTTAAATCTGGAGACCCACTTGACATGAAAAATTATAGACCCATTTCTCTAGTTAGTAATTTTTCAACATTTTTCGAAAAATTTATAAAAAGTAGAATTTTGGGCCATTTGGATATGCAGTAACTAGTGAGATTCATAGTATTTTAAATGAGGGGGGCAGACCCTTATTGGTTTTTTTAGACCTTGCAAAGGCCTTCGATACCGTTTCTCATGAAATTTTAATTTCAAAGCTAAGTCACTATGGTATCGGGGGTATTGAAGAGGCTCTCGTTAAGAACTATTTAAATGATCGCCTCCAAAAAACACTATTGAATAATTGTCAATGTGATTACGAAAACACTTTAAATTATGGAATACCTCAGGGAACAGTATTAGGACCTACATTATTCCAAATCTACGTCAACAGTATTTTTGATCTTATTATTCCAGGTAAAATAATAGCGTTTGCAGACGATACTGTACTTTTATTTTCTGGTAATACCTGGAATGAGGTAAAACGTACAGCTGAAGCTGGACTAAATATTGTTTGTGATTGGCTAAACATTAACCTATTAACATTAAATATGGATAAAACTAAGTTTATGACTTTTTCCTTGAATAATACAAATTACCTTAATGATTTGGATTTCCTTAGGCTTCATACGTGTACCAATGTACACAACTGTCTAAACTGTAATAGGCTGATATCTAGAGTAAAAGAAATTAAATACTTAGGCGTAAAAATAGATATATATTTAAAGTGGGATTCCCATATTGATATGTTAATTTCTAAATTAAGAACGGTAATTTTTAAAATCTACCAACTTAGTGAATTTCTAAATGCACACACATTAAGGTCTGTCTACTTTGCACTGATGGAAAGCATAATTAGTTATGCAATACCAATTTGGGGAGGCACTTTTGAAACAAATATTAATCCCTTAAGGATAAAACAAAAGAAGATAATAAAAATTTTATACAAAAAACCTAAACTTTATCCCACTGAAGATTTGTTTAAAAATACAAATTTATTTGATGTTGATTCAATTTATTTCCGTAATGTTTTGCATTTTATACATAAAAATGCAAACTTTAAACTTAAAATAAATCATAATTATTCTACACGTATAAATATAGCCCAACAATATATTCTGCCAAAACCCAATAACACAACATTTTTAAAGTCAATTTATTACTTGGGTATCAAGCTGTACAACTTGCTCTCATTAGACATAAGATATATTTTGAATAGCAATATTTATAAGAAAAAAGCAAATGCATTTATTTCAGCTAATATTAAAAACCTAAAGAGTGCTATGAACAGAGTCGTGTAAATTATTTTAAATAAATAATAAAAGGTAAAATACCTTAAGGGTATAAGTAAGTATTCTTTCCTTAGGCTTTACATTTTTTGTGCTAAAAAACTTAATCTTAATATTTTACTCACTTTTTCTTTTGCTTCTCACATATTTACAAATCGAATTGTATATTTTATGGCAGTTAGATATTGGGTTCACGCTCCACATTTTTTGTGCTTAAGGAAGTGTAAATAGAAACATGGAATTTGAATATTATTAAAACATTATGCTATTTTTAACGAATATAGCACATATAAGCCTTCCTAGGCTCAGGTGCATACTTATAATATGAAAAAATGCTATTGTATATACCTTTCATGAATAAAGAAAAAATTTATGTAAAAAAATTTATGTATTGTGACATCACCCTGCACCTCAATGACTTGAACACGAAACTACAAGGAAAAGAAAATCTCATCAACAACCTACTTGACACTGTAAAGGCATTTAAGTTTAAACTGGATTTATGGAAAAATCGGTTGTTGAAAAAGGAGTTTACGCACTTTCTTAAACTGAAGAGTTGCGAATGTACAGATGTAGATAAATATGTCTCAGCACTAGATTTACTCGAAAAAGAGTTCCAATTAAGGTTCTCTGACTTCAGAGATAGTGAGATAATTACATCAATATTTTTGCCCGATCATTCAGTGTAGCCGTTGAAGACATGCCAGAAAATTGTTAGATGAAGCTCATCGATTTGCAGTGTAATTTGGAACTAAAAGACAAGTTCGACATGTGTCTTCCTGCTTTTTATTCAAAGTATGTCGATCAAAACTCGTTTACTGAAATCAAAAAATATGCCCAGAAAATGATGTCCCTGTTTGGGAGCACATATGTGTGCGAGCAGCTGTTTTCTCGTATGAAGAATGTGAAGTCTAAAACAAAGTCGAGAGTTACAAACGCACATCCGGAAGGAGGTTTGCGGGTTGCAACTACACAAATAAAACCAAATATCGACACACTTGTCAAAAATAAACAATGTCAAAAATCGCATTGATTGATTGAACTTTTTAAACAATAAAGATTATTACACTTTAAAATTATGTTTTTTATTTTATTGATATGGTGTTAAAGTGACGTGGACCATTGTGGCCCTTCGGACGAGGTGAACTCGATTTTTGGCACTAAAAAAGGTTGAAGACCCTTGTATTAAGTATTAACTCCTATAGAAATTATAAAACCAGACAAAAAGAACTCAGATATATAAGAAATAGCTCAAAGGAATATCTATTTGCTAAGCATATTAACAAAAATTTAAAGTGTTGCAAGTATGCCCAAAAAATCAGATCTTGAATAATTTAGAAATACTAAGACACAATACTAGTCAAAATATAAGCTTAAATTCCCAGCAAAACTTTGACAGGATTTTATTTTCTCCTTGTTTTTTAGAACACACCTAACCTAAACATTTAAATACTTCCTACTTTAGTCTTATGTTTTACTATGTATATACTACAAATGTGTTAACTTGTGCTTTGTCACTTGTATCTTCGTTTCTTTTTTAAAATTTACTTTTGATTCAAAGATACCAAACAATTGCTATAGTATGTTTCTTGGAAAGAAAATAATCCATGTATGTAGTAGCTATATATTTATTCTTATATTTTTGAATAATAGCATATGATTGGTAGGTTAGAATAATATTTTAATGCGCTATATTCTTGTAGCGGTTCTGAGGAAGGGGAGCAGTATTGTTAGCACCTGAAACCGGTAAACACAATACATAATCTTGTGAGAATAAGGTCTTTTTTTTCATATGTTAATGACTTAAATTAAATTACTTATAATATATCCTGAATTTTAGTTGGTTAGGTTGTTCTTCCCTGATTAGATATTATAAAAAACTTGTTATTCTCTTGATGTCAATAGGTGAGTTTAGTACTAATAACTAATAGTTCCAATTACTGAAAAACCTGATATTTTAATATTTTTAATGATTTGGAAATTGGTTGTAATTACATGCTTAAGCCATGTTACGTTCTGATGGATTTATTTTGAAATATACCCAAGGATCACTAAGAAAAACATATTAATATATTAAAAAAGTACACTTCCCTTAGTGTTTCCTTAAAGTAGCAATAACTAAATGTTTTACGCTATATAAAGTTTTATATATAATCGATACTTCTGTTTGTTATCGGGTTATTACCTGTTTTGTTATTGTGTTTGTACACCCCAATCAAAAAGTGATTATAATGGTAAAGTTATATATTATGTAGAAATCTCTGTAACTGCAGTTTCGAAACTAGTTTACATTATTTTTGCATTTATTTCATCATCATTTATTTTGAAGTATAAATGTTTCATGAATTTAAAACACTGAAATTATTTTCCGTGGAATAGCAAGCTACTCACTCAAGAGTCTAGCCAAGTGTGATCATGTCCCCGGAAAACAATCCTAGAGGTACAATAAATTTACTATTAACCTTTTTAATTATATATATATATATATATATATATATATATATATATATATATATAGTTTTTTTTTCCTGATAGGTCAGTCCTTTTACTTTCTGAACCCCTTCGCAGAGTTGAAAAATTTTTTGTATCGGGAAAACTAAAAGTTACGTGAGCTTGTAAATAAACCAAATTTAATATGACTGACAAAAAGAGACGGGCATGCAGATAAAAGCCATAACTTAGAAATATGGTTAATTTTAATTTCCCTAATGTTACAAACAACAATGTTGCCAAATTTAATAATGTATTTGTATTGTAATTTTTCATTTTCTATTAGTTGGTAAGGGTATCAAGTAAAAAGACGCTAATTTCAGAGCTACTGTATACAATTAGAATGTTTAAACATGTGCAGTTTTAATATAGGGAGGATGAAATGATGATGTCCAAATTTGCTCACAAAAAGTTAAAAATGCTTTAATCTGAGGCCATAATAAGTTTAGTGGAGAGCGATAGAAATCAGAGGAATGTGGGTTAACCAGAGTGAAGTATCTCAAATTTATTCCAGATATATTAAGACTGGGTCAATTATAGACTTCGAATGCATCGAAATTGCCACACCACAGCAAATCAAGATCGTCTTATTAGAATACCGGCAAGAAAGCCAAGAACAACAACAACAGTTATCCAGGAAATAATTCGGGCAGCAATTTACATCGAGATATCAACTTAAACAATTCAAAGACGGCTTCATGAAATAGGCCTAAGAAACAGAAGCCCCTGGGAGTTCTCAAATTTACCCAATTGCAGAAACGGACAAGGTTAAATTGGTGTATCGAACATCGCCATTGAAACACCAATCAATGGAAAAATGCAATGTTTTCCGCTGAAAACAGAATTGGTTTAATGTCCGATGACCGATGGGTTCACGTTTGACGAGTTCCAGGACGTGAAGCCAGGGCTGACAACTATAGAGAAGTACTACCATATCAAGGCGGTATAACCATGTTTTACATGTGGCAGGGTGCTGTAGGTCCAAACTTTTTATTTATGGATGATTTAATGTTACCGCACATAGGACAAGAGCAGTGATTGAATATGAAGAAGTAGAAGGAATATCAAGTTTGGACTGGGCTCCACGGTCGCCGGACGAAAATCCAGTCGAAAATGCTTGAGATAGATTGGGAAGGCGTGTAAAGAAAATAAGTTAATGTTTGGAAGGTTTTCCCAACCTTATTGATTGAAACCGCTGTGGAGAAATGTAATGCAATTGCAGACCACCATATAAACAACCTAATTGAAACCATGCCATTTTTCGTCGTTTTGACATAGTTTTTTTTTTTGTATGTTTGGTAATAAAAACTTATTTATATTAACTGTTTATTAATGTTTTCTTTAATGGGCAACATCTCTGAAGAAATTTGTAACTGTGACCTCAAATGTATAATAAACCATTTGGACCTTATAGAATTTCATCTACGCTGTATTCAAAATTAAAGTTTCAAACTTGGAAAGGAAATCAATATTTAATTATTTATTTATTTAATTGGGGCTACAGACAGATACACTCCCAATTAAGTACCCACTAATTATAATTAATTTTACTTAAAGTAACATTTTATATCACTTACAGGTAAATGTGTGGTTTAAAGTTATATTGTTTCAAACATCAAGTGTGAAACTTAGAGAGAATTAAGACTACTTTTTAGGCTATTTTTAAACATGCTAAATGAATCTTGGAAAAAGTCCAGGTCTTCACAATAAGCATTTGCGTATCTCGACATTCTATCAATTGCTGAATTTAATACATTATCTGTTCTAAAGAAAGGGAGAGAGAAAATATTTGTAGATCTAATGTTTCTGCGAGGTAGTTTAAAGGTCATTAACTATAAAAGGCCGGGAGAGTCAATTCTTCAGTTCACAATGTTGTAAAAATTAAGCATATCCCTTAGTCACCTTGGCTGTTCCAAGGACAGAACGTTGTATATACAACGTAAGACAGCGTAGTCATCATCGAAATCAAAATTGCCTTTAAAGATACGCCGTACAGTAGAGGCAAAATTGAGGCGACTAAAAACGTAAGCATAGTACAAAGTTATTAGGGTTTTGGGATGTCTAAAGGTCTTAAATTACCTGCAAGCAAAAAAAAACATTCTAAGTGCGTTTCGGACAATATTTTCAATATAGACATAGAATATCAACTGACTATCGAATAGAGCACCAAGACCTTTCGCCTGGCTCTCACTTTATAAGACACAGTTGCCGATTTTATAATTATTTGAATTAAAATTTTGATAACAGATGAATGTTATAGAGAAACACTTTACAATTTACAAAAAAAGAATTATTTTGACAATATGAATGGTGCCTGTCTAGGTCAGATTGCATGTCGTTGTAGTTACCGGCTCCAGTTATGCACCTATAGAGTTTAAGGTCGTCAGCATAAAACAAAACATGAGAGTTATAAAACAACAAATATTATCATTGATGTATATTATAAATAATAGGGACCAAGGTGACTGCCTTGAGGCCCTGCCGAAATAGAAATAAAACTATTCGACTCAAATCCGGCCACTGAAACAACCTGCTCTCTTTCCACCAGGTAAGACCCAAACCACTCCAGTACCTTCCCACCCACCCCAACCCCAACCAATTTTTCTAACAATAAAGAATTATCGATTTTATCAAAAGCCTTGCTAAAGTCGGTGTTGCTGCAATCCACCTGGAGCCGCTTATCCAACTTCTCTTAGGCCCAGTTTTACAATTTGTGTTAACCATTAGTTATGGTTATTTACTATGGTTTCTATAGTTGAGAAGGTGAATCTATAGCTACTTACCCAGACTTTTTGGTCGCCACATATTGTGAAACTAGCCCTTGATGTTTTCGGAATAATAAATAAGATTCGTGTTGATGAATACTTATTTCATTCTTAACTAAAGAAAACAAGTGCTTCTAAAAGGCTTTTTCGGGAACTTGCGAAATTGCAAAGTTTGGAAATAAAACCGATAAATAAATTAAAGTTATCTTAATATCTCGAAAACAAAAAATTATATCGAAATGCGGTTTTCACCGAATGGCTTAGATTTACCCCGAGTTTTTTTTTGTCAATGTTGCCAAATTTCCCCTTTTATCCTAGGATCGCGGAGAAATACCTATTTTTGGGACTAAATGACTGTTTTATTTTAAAAGGGACATCCTATATATTTTATAGTCTTGGAGAGCCTGACACTTCTTCTTTTCAGAAATACATAGTTTGGGGATATTTGTTTTAAGTTTTTAGATTTTAAATTAACTTTGTAAATTCTTGCTTTGAACCTAATTTAAAATTTCTTTATTGCTACAAATACCTATTTTTAGGACTAAATTACTGTTTTATTTTAAATGGGACACACTATATAATTTTATGGTCTTGGATAGTCTGACACTTCTTCTTTTCAAAAATACATAGTTTGGCGATATTTATATTAGGTTCTTAATAAAAAAGGACACCGCATACCAAACATTTACTTTTGGCGAGTCTTTCAAATTCGACAAATTCTCGCGGAAACTCTCCCCATACGCGGCAATTATGTATATTAACCTTTCCGTTTAAATGAAATGTTGCTTCGTCTGACATTATTATTTGCGCATTAGGAAATTGTCTCGTTAAATCTAGAATGGTTTCACATTTGTAGTATCTTTGTTCGTAAGCGTGGGGTATAATTCGTTGAAATGTTTGAATTTTGTATGCCTTAAAATTAATTATCTTTAAAAGTAGCTCTATTTTACTTTTAGACATTATCAATGTGCTGGTCATTTTAAGAATAGATATTGTATAATTATTATTACTTAAAATTTCCCTTACAGCTAGGACTTCGTTCAGTAGCATGTCTGCTCGATTGTCACGTCGCTTGATTCTCTCCGGAGAGCCTGTGTCTCTAAACCGTTGCACCCATAACAAAACCGACTTTGTGGTTGGGGGATTTTTTTGGTGTGCTATACGAAACCTGCGTCTGGATATTGTTATTGATTTCGTTTCTGCATATGTGATTTGCTTTTCAATTTGATTAAACATTTTAAAAAGCGAAGAAACTAAAAATCTGGCAGCTGCATTTGACAACAACTTATTTTTAATAGTTGACAGGATGACGTCTACACACTTTTGTTCCGAAGCACACTTGATAGTTATGGTGTCACATAACTACGAAGAATGGATAGCGATGGATGACGTTGAAAAGTAGAGCGACTTTTAAAGATTATTAAATCTAGGCATACAAAATTCAGGCTCCATATCCCCCAGATCTAACGATTCCACACTTTTTTCTGTGAGGTTATATAAAGGAAGCGTGCTACAATCCTCTACCACGAAATTTGGAAAAATTTAAAATTAACATAAGAAATGTTATAGAATTAATTTCACAGGAAATGTTTCAAAACTCATATGGAAATATTCTCTATAGATTGGCTAAGTGTGTGGAAGTGAATGGAGGTCACATACAACAATTGTTATAGTTTTTATTTATCTTCACGAAAATAAAACTTTTTACCTTTTGTTATTTTACTAAATTGTATTTGTAGCAATAAAGAAATTTGAAATTAGGTTCAAAGCAAGAAATTTACAAAGTTAATTTTAAAATCTAAGAACCTAAAATAAATTAAACTAAGTATTTTTGAAAAGTGTCAGGCTATCCAAGACCATAAAAATATATAGGGTGTCCCATTTAAAATAAAACAGTAATTTAGTCCCAAAAAATAGATATTTCTCAGCGATCCTAGGATAAATGGCCAAATTTGGCAACATTGACAAGAAAAAACTCGGGGCAAATCTAAGCCATTCGGTGAAAACCGCATTTCGATATAATTTTTCGTTTTCGAGCTATTAAGTCTCGAAATGTGTTATTTTTCCGTGGGAAACCCTGTATGATATTTAAAAATTTGAAAGTTCAGTTTAAACATGTATATATGTATAGGACTTAAAACATGAAATTCCAAAAATATTTAATACACTACCGAAATATTCAAAATTTTCCATAAATAAAAGTATTTTTGTTTTTAAGGTTCTCTGGTGCCTGGCGTATATAGCTTTATGGCTCTCACGTAATTTTAAATATAAGATGAGGCTTAATTGAAAATTATAATGGAATTCCAAAAATATTCAATACGCTATTGAAAATTCTAAAATTATCTATAAATCAAATTCTCTTTGTTTTTAAGGTTCTCTGCTGCCTGGCGTATATAGTCTTATGACCTTCTTCGGATATGCGAACCTGTGCACCACTTTCGTAATTTTCTGCATGAGCTTAGTGGTCATTGTGCAATCATATTACTTGATTACATTTATGGAAATGAGCTTTTTCTTGCAGTATGCCCCATTATATTTCATCCATTGTTACGTAAGTAGACCACGCTTTTCCGGCAAATGAATTCTGGATTCCAAAAGATTCTTTACATTTTTATATGTTGTTTAAATACATTAAACCTTAGAGTAAGAATTAAAGTAGAGATCGCAAATCATTCATAAATCAGGTTAGTGGTATGTACCAACATGGTTCCCCTTCTTTTCACATTCTATCGACTAATATTACATAGGTGGGAATGACCCACGTCGAAGCACGTGACGACTGCCAGTGACAGCGCGAGTTTTTACTTCCAGCATAGGGAAATATCGTTAATCGTGAAAAAGATATCGTAAACTGGTAAAATATTAGTATGAATTCAATATGGCGGAACAAAATGACGACCTGTTAAAATATTTGATGTACGAAAATGAAGAAAATGGGCTATGCTTCATTATCCTTGACAAAAGGAAGTATTCTTACCTATTCCTTAGTGAGACAAATAGGTCTCTCTACCGTTCTATGGCGTTATTTTCAGTGTTTTCACAAATGTATGCAGATTTTATTAATGCCAATAATAAAATTTGCGAGATAGTAAATTTCTAATATTTTTTAAATTAAGTTGTGAAATTATTACTAAGATTCAGAAATTCGGAAATCACGAAGTCTCATCCGAAAAAAAAAGAAATTGTTTTTCACTTTTTAAATTACTTCACTATCTACAATCAGACCATTAAGTTAGGTAAGTTTAAAAGAAAATTAGTTATTTCTATATTATTAAACTTTTAGAATTTTAAAATAAAAAAAAATGTTTATAACACGCTTTTGTTGGCTTCATCTGCTTGTAAGTTTGTACGTCTGGTTCAAATCTTGTATTCGATTTTTCACCACTTCCACATTCAAATTTTACATACATATACTTTCGGATATAAAAAATCCGATTTCTTTAGTCAACGTTTAGAAATTCAAAGTGGCGGCGCCTATACGGCCGTCAAATTTTGTTACTTGTGTAGATTAAACTAAAAATTGGTGGCTAGGAAAATTCAAGACTGCCAGCATTTAAAAATTTAAAATAGCGGTGACATGACAATTTCAACATGTTGGACGGATTTGTGCGGATTATTTAAGACCCCACAACAAAATTCAAAATGGCGGCGCCAATATAGCGAACGAATATTTTCATTTGTACAGTTTCGGCCGAAAAATCGGTATTTAGAAGTATTTGAGAATGAAAGTTTTGAAATTTTAGTCAATATTAGAGAATTAAAAAAAGCGGCTCCAACATGGCAGAGATATTTTAAAATTTTTACAAATTTGATTAAAATTTAGCATTTGAGGGTATGTAAGGCTGCACATCATGAATTATTGTGAACATTTAAAAATTCAAGATGGTAGTGACAACATGGCGCGGCGGCGGAATTTTGTAAACATTGAAAGTCGTCATCTGAGGGGTATCTGAGAATACATATCATAAATTTTTAGTTAATAATTAAAAAATCAGAGTAGGAATGCTAATTTACCAATCAGTTAGCACGTTATCCTCGTATGACCTTTAATTTTTACCTAAAATTTGAAGTAAATAGGATAGGTAGTTTTTGAGCTTTATCGCGGACAGACATACAGACAGTAAAAAAGAAATGAGTGCTATAAGACAAAAATAGAATCACCAATTGTTAAATTGTTATTCCATGTTAATAGCTAAATTAAAAGAAATTTTTAAATTTTCAATATCCCAAATTTTAAATTCTAACCAGTTTAGAACATGTTTACGAACTCATTTTTACTCAAAGAATCACCATTTAAATTCCTTTGCCTCACAAAGCTTAAATAAAAAAATTGGCCTAACTTAAGTGGGAATTAAAAAAAGGTCAGATTTCATCCAAAATCTAGTGAGTACTTTTTTAGGCGTGACACATCTCTCGACTGTTACGCAGTAAATAATAATACTTTAAGTTAGCATATAATAGCATCTAGGTAATTATTGGGTATAATGCTGCTATATATTTTTGTTCGAAAAGGATGGTTATTAGTCGAACTGCTTCGCTATGCCATTTTAATCTATAATTATTTTAATTTTCTGATATTGCTTCTGAGGATTCTGACATGACCCCGCCGAAATGTTTTATACTGAACTGGATTGGCCAATACATCATGTGACCCAAAATAAGTCAATAAGGTATCTTCCATTACACATTACAAGTCCCCTGGAAAACAAAAACTAGGTATTGACTTAGTGATTAAAAGGCAATTCTAAACTTAAACGGCTATTTTTTTGCAAACTCGAATTACCGCGCCACAGGTAGGTCAATTACTTTTGCAATGTCCAAGATAAAGTAAATAAAACTTAGAAAGCTGCTTTTTAAAGTAAGGCAACATATAATTAGAAGATTTGAACAATTACTCAATAAAACATTAAAATACATGCAGTAGTGAAGCTAAGAAAAGCTTGGTACCTAATGACAATTTAATTGAATTAACTTCTGCGTCAAAATATTTTTTTTGGCAAATTAATTTCTTTAATGTTAAAGTTTATTGTAGTTCCACGAACCGCTATTGGTTTTTAAGCCACGCCAGTGACGTGACCCTGTAACAATCTTTGCTGTAGACTATTGTACTATTTTACTATAAGAATCCATTATCAATAAAGGTGGGATGGTCTAATGCGACAGTGGGATGGTCTAATGCGACAGTGGGATAGTCTAATACGTGGAGTAGCCGATCGGGGTTGTCATATCTAATTAAAACATTTGGTACTGGTGTAATCTGATCTGAGGCTTTGGATATTTTAGTTGCATATTCACCGTAATATAAAATCGTAAAAATATTGGAGTGTCTGGCTAGGCTTGGCATCGTCGTACGATCGACCTTATACTGTGGGGTTATCTTGGCAGTGGCTAAATATGTAAATCAGGAACTCTATTTTTACTCTTACTCTAAGCATTAAACTGCCATGTACGATCAGAAGCATGACTTTAATTTTTTAAAAATATATTTGAATGTATGGTTGATGTGTGTTTTATGCAATCTGGCCCTTTTTTTGTTGATGTTTAATGAAGTATTAATTTTTTTCTGTTATTGATTAGTAATTTCTACAGTGTTTTAACAAAGCATGTTTTATTTATTTGAATATATACGTTTATATATTTTTTTAGTAAAAAGTGTTATTGAAATGTTTTACAAACAATAAGATAATCAAAGTGTGAAGAAATTGGCCCTCAGTAGAACTTAATAACAATTGAAGGGGTTTTAGGGTTTGGTATCTAATAAAAAAATCTTGTATCTTTAGTTTATCCGCTATAAGCAAAGATCCATTATAGCTTACGCAATTTTGATCTATTCTATGAGGCATCAAATTGCAGCGTGGGGTATATATATATATATATATATATATATATATATATATATATATATATATATATATATATATATATATATATATATATATATATATATATATATATATATATATATATATATATATATATATATATATATATATATATATATATATATATATATATATATATATATATATATATATATATATATATATATGTTCATTCTTAGTCCTTCACGGATGGAAAAATACAATGTGTTTTCATTCCGGGTGTACATCCGTTCACTACTGTCGTCCTGAAAAGAACAGTTTTGCTGAAGTTTCGCCAAAATCCCATTTGGAATTTTCGAAGCTTTCTTTCTCGCGTCCGAATAGAGACAGAAGTGTTGGTGATTGCGACGCTTCCTTTTATACCCCCACCCGGGGCTGAAGCTTATATCTCCGCGGCCCTTGGTCGTTATTTATGTTTTCCGGATGGTGCTGTTGTTGTTGCGCTAATTGCGCTTGAGTTTTGAAATTTTAGATTTGTCAATTATTGTCTTCCATACTGTTGATAGTTTTAATGATTCGTCCTTTTTATTCAAATCACCTTGTTTTCATCGCTTCTCAGATTATTCTGGTCTTATAATGTTCTACATTGGCAATCTCCCTGCACCCATCGAAATTTATTTTTCCTGATTATGAAGGAATAAAGCTGGTGTTTGTTTGTTGCTGATGCTGCGTTTATGCTCTTCCATTCTTGCTGATATTCTCCTGTTAGTTTGCCCCACGTACATTTTTTTCACAGTCCTAGCACAGAATACTGTATACCCCGTGGTTTTCCAGTTTGATTTTGTCTTTTGGGTTTCCAAGTAGTTTACCTATAGTTGTTTGTGGTTTGTGTATTGTTTGTATGTTGTGTTCCCTAAGAATTCTTCCGATTCTCTCTGTTTTGCCTTTTACATATGGTAAGACTACTTGTTACTTTCCCGGTTCGTAATGTTTGTTGTTCGTTGTTCGGGAACCTTCTGCATTAATAGCTTTCTCTATGGTGCGATTTATGTAGCCATTTTTCTTTAAAGCACTAGATTTTACCTTAAGTTCGTTTTGTCTCGTATGTGTTTCAGTTAATCGCACGGATCTGGATTTTAGGGTATTTGCCACAGCTTGAATTTGCGCTGGGTGATGATGTGATCTTGCGTTTAAATATCTGTCTGTATGTGTTGGTTTTCTATACACTGTATATTCGAAATGTCCGTTATGCAGTTTTGTGACCAGAACATCTGAAAATGGCAATTTGTTGTTATATATATATTTATATATATCCTCTTGTTTTTATGTTAGAATAGTGTATTATTTGGGGTTAGGAGCCAGTAAAAATAAACAAAGTTTTTTTTCAAATCGTCGATGTTTTCGTTTACGATCTTCTTGTTGTTATGTTAGAGTGGTATATTATTTCGGGTTAGGACCCAGTAAAAAAACAAAAGACTTTTTTAAATTTTTGACGTTTCGCAAGTTTATTGCTGCGTCCTCAGGACCCATATATAGATTCTATATCCTACAAGAAACCCATATTTTCAGTTTTTACCTACATAACGCTGGTCCGCAGATATTTCCCAGATACTAAGTTTCTAAATGGTTTTCATTAACGAGCCTATATATATATATATATATATATATATATATATATATATATATATATATATATATATATATATATATATATATATATATATATATATATATATATATATATATATATATATATATATATATATATATATATATATATATATATATATATATATATATATATATATATATATATATATATATATATATATATATATATATATATATATATATTATTCAATTTGTTTCTTAAACCCAGTATATATTAATTGGACTTCTTTCTTGGGTATAGGTTTATTTGCAAAATCAAACAATGAAACTTGACGTTTCGCCTATCATAGTAGGCTTTCTCAAAAATTGCTCATTTTTTTATTTTTTTTTTTGGTATATATGGCTTTCCTTACCTATCTACAATTAATTTAAAAAACATTTAGTGGTCTAATTATAAAATGACATTTACAATTTTTCTAAAACTGATTTAAAATTTTATACTATTGACAATAATTATTACAAAATTAATAAACTAAGGTTACATACCTCGAAAAATACATGTTGGTTATTTATTTATATTTGAATGATATGTAGCAAGTTAGTGGTTTGCCAGGCAACTCATGGCACAGTTTTAGGTAAAAAGGTGTTCTTATCGTAGTACGTTTTTTGAGGAATTTAAAAATAATTTTTAGAGTAGAATCGGACATTCACAATGATATACTACATTTTAAAAATAATGGCTTAGACGAAGTTAAAACTATACTAAAATATCAAATTGTGGTATATTTGACTTAAATTTTTTTTACAATTCTAACTCAGCCTGAATTCTTAGAAGCCTTACATCTTATAATGTCAAATAATTATTTTTGAATACAAAAACCAGTTTTATTAACAACTTGATGGATGTGCTATGGGCTCACCTATTTCCTCTACATTCGCACAAATAGTCATAGAATACCTAGAAGAGGAAGTTCTTGAAAAATTGAATTTTAATATTACTTTTTTTAAGAGATATGTGGATGATTGTTTAGCATCAGTTCCAGAAAATAAAAAAGAAGAACTACTTTTCGCATTCAATAATTTCCATCCAAAACTTCAGTTCACTCTTGAAGTTGAATCAGAAAACAAAATAAATTTTCTCGACCTTACTATAATAAGACAAAAAGAAAATAATTTAAAAACTACAAAAGAAACTTGGTCTGGACGATATCTTAATTTCAATTCCCACCATCCACACAAACAAAAAAGAAGTGTTGTGATTGGACTAGTTGAACGTGCCATATCTTTAACGTCACCAGAATACCGTCCTGAAGCCCTTAAAAAAGTTAAAGAGGCCTTGAATGCAAATCATTTCCCAGAAAAACTGATAAAAAAAATTATCAAAGAAAGGACGTACATATATTATAACAATCATAACGAAAACGTAAGACAAGATAATACGCAAAAAAAATATATTGCAATGCCATACACATCTCAATTATCTGAAAAATTAAAACATATCTTAGGAAAATATAACATAATTGTGTGTCATAAAGCCCAGAACCTGATAGGCTCCCTATTTACAAAATTAAAAACTAAAATTCCCAAAAATAAAAAATCCAATTCTCGTATATGAAATTCCTTGTTTAAACTGCCCTATGAAATATATTAGTATGACAAGCCAACTTTTAGAAAATAGAATAAAAGGGCATAAGTATACCAAGAATGCATCCACTGCATTACACAAACATGAAAAAAGCACAAAACACGAATTTAATTTTTCTGAAACCAAAATCATTGATGAAGATAACCTGTATCAGAAATTAATTATCAAAGAAATGATTCACATAAAAAAAGGAAAAAATGCAGTAAATGACAAACAAGACATAAAAAATTTAAGTCAAATATACCGCAATTTGATATTTTAGTATAGTTTTAACTTCGTCTAAGCCATTATTTTTAAAATGAATAATAATGAATAATTGTGAATGTCTGATTCTACTCTAAGGTTTAAATTAAAAAATTGCAAAAAATTATCTTTAAATTCCTCAAAAAAAAAACGTACTACGATAAGAACACCTTTTTACCTAAAACTGTGCCATGAGTTGCCTGGCAAACCAGTAACTTGCTACCTATCATTCAAATATAAATAAATAGTCAACATGTATTTTTCGAGGTATGTAACCTTAGTTTATTAATTTTTTAATAATTATTGTCAATAGTATAAAATTTTAAATCAGTTTTAGAAAAATTGTAAATGTCATTTTATTATTAGACCACTATATGTTTTTTAAATTAATTGTAGATAGGTAAGGAAAGCCATATATACCAAAAAAAAAAATAAAGGAATGAGCAATTTTTGAGAAAGCCTACTATGATAGGCGAAACGTCAAGTTAATCCCATTGTTTGATTTTGCAAATAAACCTATACCCAAGAAAGAAGTCCAATTAATATATTTAATATATATATATATATATATATATATATATATATATATA
Organism: Kuschelorhynchus macadamiae; assembly: GCA_030620095.1. Taxonomy (NCBI): domain Eukaryota; kingdom Metazoa; phylum Arthropoda; class Insecta; order Coleoptera; family Curculionidae; genus Kuschelorhynchus; species Kuschelorhynchus macadamiae. The sequence continues at coordinate 244,169 of JAUTXW010001334.1, read as the reverse complement.
TATATATATATATATATATATATATACATATATATTTATATATATATATATATATATATATATATATATATATGTCCTGAGGATGCAACAATAAATTTGTGGAACATCGACGATTTGAAAAAAAACCTTTGTTTATTTTTACTGGATCCTTACCCCAAATAATACACCAATCTAACATAAAAACAAGAGGATCGTTAACGAAAACCATTTAGAAACTTAGTATCTGGGAAATATCTGCGGACCAGCGTTATGTAGGTGAAGACTGAAAATATGGGTTTCTTGCAGGATATAGAATCTATATATGGGTCCTGAGGACGCAGCAATAAAGCTGCGAAACGTCAAAAATTTAAAAAAGTCGTTTTTTTACTGGGTCCTAACCCGAAATAATACACCACTCTAACATAACAACAAGAAGATCGTTAACGAAACCATTTAGAAACTTAATATCTGGGAAATATCTGCGGACTAATGGAATAGGTAAAGATTGATAATTTGGGTTTCATTCAGGATATAGAATCTATATATGTCCTGAGGATGCAACAATAAAGTTAGAAACGTAGTCTATTTCAAACTGGACTTTTGTTTTTTTTACCGGATCCTAATCCAAAATAATACACCATTCTAACAAAACAACAAAGTGTAAATTGGGAAATATATGCGTACCAGCGCAGTAGGTAAAAACTGATAATATGGGTTTCGTGCAGGATAAAGGATCTATATATGTGTCGTGAGGATGCAACAATAAAGTTGCGAAACATCGACAATTTAAAAAAGACTTGTTTCTTTATTGGATCTCACACCAAAAATAATACTCCACTGTAAAAAATTTTTTTTAACGTTGTTCCGCCTTATTGGAATTTTACCAAAATATTACCAGGCATCCCCATATGACCTATTATTTTTGGGCAAAATTTGAAGTCAATCCGGTAAGTAGTATTTAAGCTTTGTCGCGAATTGACAGACAGACAGACAAACCGTCAGACGGACCGACGGAACTGGTAAAACATGTTTTTTTTTTGGCATTTACGAAACGTGAAGATATGTAAATCCTAAGAGGGTGATTTTTTCACGATTACAAACATTTTATTTGGCCGCCATTTTGTGTCGCCATCTTGAATTAGTAACACAGTTTTACTAGTTGATCCCTATGCCACTATTAGTTATGGCACACAATTTGAAATCAATCCATTAAGTAGTTTTACAGGCTAAATTTTTAAATATTTTATTATACCGCCATTTTGTTTGGTTATCTTCGATACGTACCAAAATTTTACCAGTTGATTCCAACATAATAATGTATGTTTATGCAAAATTTGAAATAAATTGATGAAGCAGTTTTTTATATTCTTTTTTTACATTTCACTAGGCCGCAATTTTGTTTTTCCATACTGTATTTTTATCAAAATATTACCACATCATCCCTATATGACTCTTAATTTTTGGTCAAAATTAGAAGTCGGTCCGGTCCGACGGAATTGATAATAGATTTTGCAGCTAACATTCTCAATATTTAATTTTAAAAATTCAATGTAGGCTTGATACTGTCACAGATTAACAACCAATCAGATACCGCACTCTTGGAATTTTCATTCATAAACGTGTTTACTCGAACCCCATTAACTGGGCGGAGAACTCAGAGATGTAGCCGAAATATTTTTATTTATTCTGAGCAGGACCTTATTAAAATATTTTGTGAGTAAGGTTTGAGTTTTTATAGATTTATGAAAGAATAAGGGGCAAGGTTAAAATTAAATATTATTGTTGGATCAGTTATATCGCTGAACTTGAAAACATTGTGTTTTAGTATCACGTCGAAAGGGTTTTAGCGCATGTTATATTCATTTCACTTATGCCATTGGCGTGCGTGTGAAAAACGTAAATATTAAATACTATTATAGTCTCTCACATCACAAAAATGGAATATTATGTTTCCGATTTTCACAATTTTTGTGGTCAGCAAATTCAATTGTTCTGTTCATTTATATTTTTTGTAATATCCATATATAAGTATCTTACTTAGCCTCTTGGATGATTCAAGTGTTAGCTACATAACCTCTGACTTTTATGCAGATCGTTTATTTTATTTAAAAGGTCTTGTCTGTTGCAAGCCAAGAACCAGTTTCTTGCTCTATGGATAAAAAATAATAGTTGTAATGCTAACATGACAAACATGCTTTATGCTATCAATGCAAGCAACACTGAACGCCAATAAATAAAACCATATGTGATCCTCGGTTCAATAACAAATTATAGTTTAAAATATCTAGAAAACACGCTTTTGTCAGAAGAGAATCTGGGACACACTGTATAGTAGCTAAAATAAGCTGTTTTGCGTCTTTATTTTTTTATGTAAACAATATGTATAACGTTTCAGGTATTAATTCTAAATAGCATATATCTGAAAATGGTAAAATATTTGAAAATCAGATTAGATTTGATTGAGTCGCTCAACTCTGTAAACCTTACCAAAGCAACCTTCCAAACTAAGAAGAGACTGAATGGCGCTATCAGATGGTTCAAAATAGTGATGGCAGTACAAGCCTTTATTACTGCAGTTTTAATATGCAATATGTACTATATATCCAAAGATCCTGATGCATATATGATATTATCTTTAGTACTACATAGATACCACCCCAAAGGTAAATTTTTTACTCTTATTTTCAGGTTGATAAGTTGATCAGATACTTCATAGAAATCTCTCCCACAGTAGAATAATAATTTCGATAATGCTTTTCTTGGATTAAATTTTCAGTGTAACATTTTATCATAATAAAGCATATTGCCAGGAGTATATTTATAAAAAAAAATCAGCGAAGTTGTCTTTAAGAGGGAAAAAACAAAAGCTTCATATCTGTCTGTAAGTAATTAAAGTATTATCCTCGTAAACGGGACAATCATTTTCCCTGACGTGATAACTGTCGGAAGAATTAGAATATTGATTTAAAATTTTTATGGTAAACGTTAACTTTTACTGTCTCCTAATGCCGGTTGAAAATGGGCAGTATCGAAGTTTGGGAAGTTTTTTTTTAAATTTTTAAACCTCGTTTTTTGCTCGAAAACAAAAGTCAATTGAACGCCCCCTGGTTGACAAACAGTTTAGGTTTTTGACAAAAAAAAAGGATTCTATAAGAACAGAGATGAAGGAAAAAAATCCTAACGGGCGATATGTTCAAAATAGCAAATTACATTTATCTCCGCTTGTTTAAAAGAAAATTCATTTTCCGAATTTTTTTTTTTTTTTTAGCTATAGCTCGCTAAAAATTAGTTTTATTGAAATTCTAATAAAACAAAATTAATGAAGAGGCGAAAAGGTACAAAACTGGGTTTCAAGTTTGGAGCTAAGTGCTTTAGAAAAAAACTACTTGTGTCCAAAACATTTAATGTTTTTACCGTTTGGTTCTTTTTTATTTGCATTGACTAACAACAAAATGTATTATAAATTAGCCTTACTTACTTTTGAAATTCTGGGTATTTTTTTTCTAAAAGTATATTGATGCCTCGAGGTCTTGCCAAAAATCTGATACTTCTGAATAAAAACTAAAAAAGTTATATTTTTTAAATTGGACTTAATTACAGTACCTTTACTTTCGAGCCGAATATTACCAAAGTTATTTAGATTTTTTCATGAAATACTAAAGCTAATTCAGAAACTTCAATCTATTTTCTACAATTTTCAAATTTATTATTTGTTTTTACGACGTAAACGTGTAGGGAAACCAAAAGGGCATAGCATCAAGTTGCCTTGATTTTCAACCGCTGTCAAAACTAATGAGTATATATTTAGGTAAATTTCATTTAATTTTAGAGCCACAAAAATGATTTTTTCGGTATTTTTGAGAATAACATGATACAATCTAGATATTTTTAGGAAGATAGTCACAAATTGAGGTGAAATACTTCCCCCAATTTTGTAAAATATCTTTACGAAAGTTTGTTATCTTTTCTATTTATGAATAATTTCGGTATTCGTTTGATAGAAGTGGTACTCAGTAGTCTTTTTTGGATGAGTTGGAGCAGCGTTTGCATGTAATTAACCTTAGACTATGAAAACAAGAGAGACCCACCTATTTACATTTAACACGGGATCATAGATTAAATGTTTTCTCTCTCCACTAAATCTATAGGTGTATGTTGTTGTCACGTTTTAAAAATTGTCAAATATTCTAAGCCAAGTTTTATCGAATTACTCCAATATGTTTATATATTTTCATAACAAAATTATACGTATATCAAGAAACTACACACAATAATTAACCTTAGACTAAAACTTTGATTTATTGTCTAATTATTTAGCTAAGATCTTTAAAAAATAACAAAAATGTAATTGTCAAAACATTACAAAATAGAACTGGTGACGACAGTACGCCAAATTGACGTTTCTTAAGAGTAGTTTTACAACTATTTGTTCATAGCAATCATCACAGCACTCTTGTTTTATAGTCTCATCACAAAACAGACGCTGCATTGTTGTCATTTTTGTAACCGCGTTCGGTCGTTGTTGTTTATACATTTTTTGAAATGAGTATCATGATTTTGCAAGCTCTATGTGTTGTAGTACTTAAATAAATAACACACTATGGTGAGGAAGTGTGTTGTTGGTGGAAATACAAACTAGTTAAGTCCGGAAATATTAGTAACTCTTGACGTAATTAAGGTTAGATATCATTGGTATCCGAACCGTAAGGCCTTAGCATTTACACATATTAATTTGATATTTAAACCATTCGAGTATCTTAATTGGAATGGAAAACAAGAAAAAATAGGTACTAATTGAACAGAAACCAATATTTTGCCAATTTTGAGTTGGGATTTACATACCGTAAATATTAAAATACATACTAGCTTTCCAAATGCTTAAATGCGTTATTTACAACACAAACATACTATTTTGGTTGTAAATAAGTTCTATATTTCTATTTTTTAAAATGCCTCTTGGTTACAGAACATTTTGTTTAAATCATATTGTGATTTTAATCTTCAGATATCTACGAGGAAGTAGCTCACGTTATTCCTCCACATACCAAATTCCAAACTACTTAGTTCCTCGGGTTTTATTTGATATATAATTAAAATATAGTACAATCCCGACCTAACCTTTTTAGTACATATATAAAAGCTTATAAAAGATTTATTTTAAGAGTCCTTTAATTTTTGTTAGACATCAATACTATTAATATTCAAAAGTTTAATGTATTTCTGATATATTTTTTGTTTTTTAACTACTCATATATAGACAATTTAATCAATTAAAGTTAGTAAAAATAGTTATAGAGACATATAGGGTAGATGAGAATTTTTATAGGTTGTTCCATAAAACTAATAGAATTTCTAATAAAAACATCAATTAGTTATCTTACTAATACTATGAAATACTTGCCATCTTCAATGTATGATCTTTTCAGGATTACATCCCATTCAGTTGATAAAATTAATTTTAAAAAAGTATTCCAAGATTAGAATATATCATGAAGCAGTTAGACTTAAACAAGACACAAAAATCTAGGAATATCAATACCAAAACTACTAACGAGTAATTATTTAACAAATTATATATATATATATATATATATATATATATATATATATATATATATATATATATATATATATATATATATATATATATATATATATATATATATATATATATATATATATATATATATGCACATAAATGTTTGTCTGTTGGGCTAATAAACAAATAAATAAGTAAATCATATTTTTTTCATTTTAATTGTCCCATATATTTCCAACTGTTTTTCAAATTTTAATTTCGTCTTCTTTAAAAATGTTTCGTTACATCCTTCAGTCGACAGTGTCAATGGAATATCTCGTAGTATACGTATTTGTTCAGTTCCTAGTAAAACTATTATTAGTATTCTGTCATCTAAATCAACAACTGTTTGCAATATTTGACACTAAACTAAATGAAAATTTATGGTAGAATAACTTTTTAACGTTTTGTAGCATTATTTAAAAGATCGGTAACTTTCGTTACACCCGGCTTTCCCCGTAAGGGATTCCACCACACACATATATAACATAGTTTATATATCCATATAGTAACTTTGTAATAAACTAACACATTATATTTTGTAATAAATTAACACATTATATAAATTTGAATATTTTTTTATTACGAGAAGGTTCTGTTAAAGGGACTTATTTTTGAACCCAAGTATCCAGGTCTTACCTTATAAGAAATTACAAATACAATGTGTGTGGTGGAATTTGTTATGAGGGATGTTCTGAGCAAAGAAAATGCTTTGATTTTTTAAAATTTATTTTTTTAACATACATACATACATAAATACATATATACATATATACGTACATACTTACGGACATAAAAACATAAATACTATTTTTAAATAATAAAAATCAATTATGATATTTATTATTTTCCTACATAAAAAAAAGAATTTTTTTATAGGAATTGGAATTTTACTGACTTTTTAAGCATTAAATTATGCCGCCATTTTGTTTCCCCATATAGATATACCAAATTTTGCAGGTTCATCCATTTTTCACACTTGATTTCTGTGTAAGATTTCAACTTAATTGGATAAATACGTTTTTGGTCCTGATATTTTAAACATTTAATTAGGCCGCTATCTTGTTTAGCCATAATGGCTCCTCACCCAAATTTTACCAGTTTATTTTTAGGTCACACTTGACTTTTGGACAAAATTTGAGGTAAATTGGATTAGCAGTTTTTTAGTAATATTTTTTTAATAGTTTATTAAGCGGCCATTATGTTCCGTCGTATTGGATTGTCACAAAAATATTACCATCTCATCCCCATATGACTCTTAATTTTTGACCAAAATTTGAAGTCAATCTGATAAGTAGTCTTTTTTAGCTATGCCGCAAACAGGCAAACAGACCGACGGATTTGAAAATTTCAACATCCCTGAAACGTGAAGATCTGCAAAAATCTCAGAAGGTGATTTCTATAGATTACAATACTTTGCTCTTACAAGAAAAGTGCAAAGGAATCGCAAAATATTTATATGACCTGCTTTCTGATTTTGAACCCCCCCAGTCCGAATTTCTGACTATGCGTCTGACGGATACTCAAAATTGGAAAAAAAACAATAAACCGCTTGCTATAAACATATATTAAATTAAAGAGAAACGAGCCGCCGCTGGTTCTGTCTATAGTGAGCGCCAACAGGGTTGCCATTTTTGAGACCGTCGACGCAAAGAAAGATATATGTTTTCTCTTGCACCCATAGCATGCGAAAAACAATAATAGATCCAACTTTCGAAACTATTTATGAATGAAATGTTGAATTTATTTCTTGTTTCAGTCTAAGTAATTAACATATTTACCAGAAGGGATATAGCTTGTATATCATAAACACCGTATAAAGATAGTAAAGCTATTTAACAGAAAAGTGACCGGGATTTTTCAAAGAGCGCAGACGCAAGAAAAGGAATGACATCTATATATTTGATACATTAATTTGTAATTGATAATGATCGAAGAAATGTAAATAAAGCATTTTTTTATTATATATATATATATATATATATATATATATATATATATATATCCGATCCATTTCTTTCAGCTAGAATAAAAAAACGTAACAATAATTAACTAAAAAATCGATAAATATCTTTACCCGGAACTGCCTTCGTTATAATTTTTTTTCATTTGTTAGGAATAGTGAAGCGTAACCCAATTTGGTTTAGTACATGCTCACAGTATATATGTGTTACATATACTGTCTTTTCATTTTTATTTCTTCCATCATATTGGATTTTATGGAGGATATAGCATCTATGAGTCCTGAGGATGCAACAATAAAGTTGCGAAACGTCGACAATTAAAAATACTGGACTCTAACCCCAAATAATACACCACTCTAACAGGCACAAGAGGATTGTTAACGAAAACCATAGAAACATAGTATCTGGGAAATATCTGAGGACGGACGGACTAAGTAAAGACTGATAAAATGGAGTTCATGCAGGATATAAAAACTATCTATGCGTCCTGAGGATGCAACAATAAAGTTGCGAAACGTGGACTATTTAAAAATAGACTTGTTTTTTTTTCCGGACACTAACCCCAAATAATACATTAATATATATTTGTTAACGAAAACTATTCAGAAACTTAATATTTAGGAAATATCTGCGGACCAACAGAGGAGGTAAAGACTGATAATATGGGTTTCCTGCAGAATATAGGACCTATATGTTTCCTGAGGATACACAAATTAAGCTCCGAAACGTCGACAATTTAAAAAAAAAAGACTTGTTTTTTTACTGGATCTTAACCCCAAATAATACACCTCACCAACAACAATATTTTAACAATGTTCAGCCATATTGGATCTTTACCAAAATATTACCAGGTCATCCTCATATGACCCTTAATTTTTGGTCAAAATTTGAAGTCAATCGGGTAAGTATTATTTAAGCTTTGTCGCGAACTGACAAACAGACCGACAAACGACCGACTGAATTGATAAAACATGTTTTTTGGCATCTAGGGACGCTAAAACGTGAATATATGTAAAATCTAGACGGTGAATTTTTCACGATTACAAAATTTTTATTTGGCGGCAATTTTGTTTCGCCATCTTGAATTAGTACCGCCTACTTTTACTAGTTAAGCACTATACCACGATTAGTTATGGCACACAATTTGCAATCATTATGTAGTTTCTTGTTTTCTATTTTGTGCCGCCATCTTGGATTCGTACCAAAATTTTACCAGTTGATTCCAACGTAATACTTAATGTTAATGCAAAACTTTTGTTTTTGCCATATTCGATTTTTACCAAAATATTACTAGATCATCCCCATATGACTTAATTTTTTATCAAAACTTAAAGTCAATCGGGTTGGTCCTATGCCGGGAACTGACAGACAGACAGACCGACAGACGGGCGGACGGAATTGATGAAATATATTTTTTTTGGCATCTAGGGACGCTAAAACGTGAAGATAAAACCTGAGAGGGAGATTTTTTTTACGATTACAAACATTTTATTTAGCCGCGATTTTGTTCCGCCATCTTGAATTACTACCACAGTGTTACTAGTTGACCTCTATACCACAGTTAGCTATCGCACACAATTTGAAATCAATTCATTAAGTAGTTATTCCGGCTGAATTTTTAAATATTTTGTTATGCCGCCATTTTGTTCCGCCATCCTGGATTTTTACCAAAATCTTACCAGGCCAGGTCATCCTCATATGACCCTTAGTTTTTGGTCAAAATTTGAAGTCAATCGGTTCAGTAGTATTTAAGCTATGCCGCGAACTGACAGACAGACAGAAAGGCCCACAGACGGACCGACGCCGACGGAGTTGATAAAACAGTATTTTTTGGCATTTAGAGACATTAAAACCTAAAGATGTGTAATAGTGAGAGGGTGATTTTTCTACGCTTAAAAACATATTATTTTGCAGTCCTTTTTTTCGGCCATCTTGAATTGGTACCCCGATTTTACTAGTTGATCCATATAGCACAATTAGTTATGCCACACAATTTGAAATCAAACCATTAAGCAGTTTTTTGGGCTGAATTTTTATATATTTTATTAAGCTGCCATTTTGTTCCACCAAAAATCTTGGATTCGTACCAAAATGTTACCAGTTGATTCCAATATAATACTTGATGTTTTTGCAAAATTTGAGATAAATTGGATGAGTATTTTTGTAATAATAATTTTTTAAATATTTCACTAAGCCGACATTTTGTTTCGACATATTGGATTTTTATCAAAATCTTACCAGGCGATCTCCATATGACCCTTAATTTTTGACCAAAATTTGAAGTCAATCGGGTAAGTAGTCTTTTAGCTATGCCGCGAACTAACAGACAGACAGAAAGACCGACAGACGGACCGACGAACGTTTTTTCACGCTGAATTTTTAAATATTTTATTAAACCGCCGTTTTGTTCCTCCATCTTGGATTCGTACCAAAATGTTATCAGTTAATTCCAACATAAAACTTGATGTTTTTGCAAAATTTGAGATAAATTAGATCTGTAGTTTTTTATTAATAATTTTTTTAACATTTCACTAAACCGCAATTTTGTTTCGCCATATTGGATTTTTACCAAAATATTACCAGGTCATCCCCATATGAACCTTAATTTTTAACCAAAATTTGAAGTCAATCGGGTAAGTAGTCTTTTAGCTATGCCGCGAACAGTCAGACAGACAGACAGACGGAATTGAGAAAACATGGTTTTCGTCATCTAGGGATCCTAAAACGTGATGATCTGAAAAAATCTCGGAGAGTGATTTTTTCACGATTACAATACTTTTACGAGGGAAGTAAAAAAGGGACCGAACACAATTAGCGAATTACCGTCCAATTTCCTTAATTACATATTTAAATCTTTGAAACGGTCATTTAAAAATATGAATTTTAAAATAATCTCAAAAAACCAGTATGGATATAATGCTGTTGATTCAAATAAACCAGGAGTGTATTCCTTGATCTCGCCAAGTCGTTTGATACGGTAGATCATTCATTGTTGTTGGATGCCTGGGAACGTGCTGGAGTTCGAGGAACTGCCCATATACTTTTTAAAAATTACTTAAGAGCAAGATTTCAGATAGTAGAAATACACGACTCACCTAGCGAAAAATTGGAAACCAGTTGCGGAATACCTCAGTACACTGTTACTGTTCTCTGTATATATAAATTGTTTACTTGCTCTAGATGTTGAGGGATTGTAAGTTTTGCCGACGATACAGTGTTATTTTTGACCACAGATCATTGGAAATATTTAAAGAGTCCGAGGTTGCTGTAAAATATGTTTTCAATTGCTTTTTTGGTAAAAAAACTTATAGTAAACTTTGATAATACAAAATGTATTGGTTTTGCCTCATATAAAAATAAAATACTGGACTACACGGATTTAAATGTGGTTTATAGGAATAGATTAATCCCTATTTCTTCCACTCCCTCGATAAGGTATTTAGGTGTAGCCATTGATCAACTTTTAAAAAAACTTTAAACTTTTTTTTTCAGTACTTGACATTCATCACTTAAAAATTCTTTACTATGCTCTCATAAAGTCCAGAATTCAGTATAGTTGGTTGGGGACCTGTCCTTGACAAGCATTTAAGAAATTTAGAAGTGATACAAAAACTATTCTTAAAAATAATATTTAAAAAACCGTACCTACTCAATAAAACTTCTTTATAAAGAGTAAAAAATATCTGATATTAGACAGCTTTATCTTTATCAGCAGTGTACAAAACACTTGTTCTGTAAGGAGGACATAATTATCAAACAAGACAAAAAACTAACCGTAATTCACAAACACATTTTTTTTTTATTTTATAACAAGGTCATCCAGTTCTTCGCCGGCCCTTCTGAAGAAATTAGTGTTGAGATCAAATTCGAGACGATTTTTGCTAAAGAAAAAATTAAAATATATCTAAACTCAATTAATAGAATGGAATTAGACAAGGTTGTAAACGTCAAAAATTAAGATTTTGATGTAACACAATCCCACATAATTTTTAATCAGTGAATTGCTATGTCATAGTATGCATAGTTTATAATGTTATTTGTATATTTTAGTATACTTCCGATCAATTTAACTAAACTAAGTAAGAACCTGCCCACAGTGGTTGCTCCTGCAGGTTTTTTTTGTGTTTGTTTGCAATGAAAATTTTATTTTATTAATTGATTGTACTATGCGTTTATAATTTAAATAAGCATTTATTATTATTATTATTATTATTATCTAAATTGACAATCAAGTTTTCAACAAATGTTGGGTTCCAAGCCCATCCCGGATGCATGCATCAAAAGGAGTGGGCTGGTTTCTATTAGTTCTATGTGTTGTCCTGTAAGAGTTTTCTCACTATGTGGCAAGTACTGAGCAAGACTGCCTTCTGGATGTCGATGAAGGTGTTAGTATGCAGTCCTATGATTTTCAAGTTCTGTTCTAGCGTTTTTGGAACTAATCCAGTTGACGATACGATGATCGGTATCACATGAACCTTATTCAGTCGCCACATCTGCTGTATCTCGGTGGCCAGGTCCGCATATTTGGCCTTTTCCTCTTGATATTTATCCAACACGTTGTTATTGTTGGATACAGCTACATCTATCAAAAAAGCTGTTTTTGTTTCCTTATTTTACATCAGGCCGATTATTCGTCACCCGTCTGTCGGCGATAATTGCCCGGTCGTAGTACAGTTTAAAGGCATTATTTTCAAGCACTGCACTTGGTTGGTATTTATAATAGGGCACAAAGTTGTTCAGGAGCCCGTATTTATTGGCAAGTCTTGGGGGATGATGTTACACACCTGGTTATGTCGCTGTTTGCTAGGTAAGTGCAGCCAGATGTAATATGCTGTAAAGTCTCTGATCTCTCGCTACATTTTCGACACTTACCGGATTCAACGGACCGATCTTTGATGATGAATTTCGTGTATTAATAACTTGGTCCTCTATTGCCATCACAAATCCTTCTGTCTCTGGGAATAGTGTTGTCCATCTTTCAGCCACCTGTTGAATGCTTCCTTAAAAAAAAACTTATTTCATGTCTTTAGCTCTTATCGGCTTACCCAGGCGATCAAAGGTCCAAAAAGAATGTTTACTAACTCTCTTGGAAGTACTAGCATTAGCGAGATTGATTATTTTGTTACTAACATTTCCCCTGATTGTTATTAATGTCATATTGAAGATGCCCATATTAGTGACCACTTTGGCCACAAATTTATATATACATTTAACTTTGGTGTTCAAGCCTCTAAGGAGGAGAACATGACAGTTTCACCGCGACTTATGTCTTGCAACAATATTGATATGTTTTCTGGTATGATTAGAGATTCGCATTTACTGTGTACGTCCAACAGTTATAATGTAAATGTAGCATGGAATCATTCTATTGAATCTGTTGTTTTTTGACTGGATGTATGTTGTCCTTATCGGTCTTTTCCAGTTCCTAGAAATAGAAAGGTTATCCATGCATGGTACAATTGTGAACTGGCTGATATAAAGAATCAACTTGATAGTCTTGGTTTCCTTAAGAAAATTGCACCGACTGAACAAATAGTAGTTATGTACGAAAGTATTAAAAAGTTTTATAAACAAAAAATTAAATCTGCCAAAAAAGATTTTTTTGGTAAAAAAATGCAAAATTTAAAAAATAAACCTAAGGAAATTTGGAGGATCATTAACACCAATTTAAATAAAAACACTATAAATAACAAAAACATAAAACTAGCTATTGTAAACAATATTATTACTGAACCATCTTATGTTGCGAACGAGTTTATTATAATTATTTTAGTACGATGGCTTCAAAAAAGCTAGAAAATAAATATCATGGAGTGGATGCACCTGGTACAGTTCCTGAATTACTACCTAACTCGATGGTATTATTAGGTATAACAGAACGTGAAGTGAGCATCATAAACAAAAACTCGCATGGTAGTGATGACCTTAACATTGGTTTGATCAAGGCTGCTAAACAATTTATTTGTAACCCACTGGCAATATTAATTAATCTTAGTCTTCACCATGGCATTTTTTCGAGGATATTAAAGACAGCAATTGTAACTCCAATATTAAAAAAAAGCTGTAGTTAAAACATTGAAAATTACAGGCAAATTTCGATACTTAGCTCTTTTTCATAAATTTTCGAAAACATAATACATTCCAGAATTACTGCCTTTTTATCGAAATACAACATTGTTAGCAGATGTCAGCATGGATTTTTGTCCAGCAAATCAACTGAGTATGCATCTAAGAGTTTCTTAAATTTTGTATATTCGAAACTGGATCAGCACGAATATGTTGTAGCTATATTCTTTGATTTGTCCATAGCTTTCGGTACAATTAACAAAACTATGCTTATATCAAAACTTTTCAATATGGGCATTCGTAGTAATCTGTTGCTATGGATTGAATCGTACCTATCGGATAGGGATATGAAAGTAAAGTGTGGTAATACCTTGTCGATACCTAGGGAAATAAAACTTGGAGTACTACAGGGTTCAGTGTTGGGACCGTTGCTATTCCTGTTGTACGTTAATGATGTTCCGGACGCTCTTGGCGCTGATCACGTTACTATGTACGCCGATGACACGATGGTGGTAGTTTCTTCTTGCGACCCGGAGATCCTCGCTAAGTAAGGCGAATATGTGTTAATATGAAGGCTTGGTGTGGGGAGAATCAATTAATCGTAAACCCAGACAAGACCGTATTTGTTAATATATTTATTCGGAACCCTCTGTCCTTAATATTTAAAAAAGACGCGAAAATAAAATTCTCTGAAGGTACAAAGTTTTTAGGCATATATATTGACTCAACCTTATCTTTTGAAAAACACATTGACCATATCGGCTCCAAATTAAATTCGGCATATTTTGCTATCTTAAATCTTAAAAATTCACTTGACGGAGCGGGTATGTTAACAGCATATTACGCAATGGTTTTTAGCCATATATCTAATAATATAGTATGCTGGGCTCACAAGGGTTGTGATCGCATATTCGTGTCTCAAAAGAGGATACTAAGATTAATATTTAATCTTAAACTGGTGGAGAGCTGTAGAACACTATTCAGAGAAAAGAAAATATTAACTGTCCCGTGTTTATATATACTGAAATGCCTGTTGTGTGTTCAAGATGATGCTTCTGAATATGAAAGGCTAGGCTAAGCTAATTCGCATTTCACTAGGAATACTGAGATACTTAAGATGCCTAAACATAAAAAAACTTTTTTCAGAGGATCCCCTTTATACAATTGCGTGTATTTATACAATACGCTGTCACAAAGATTCAAACGGTATCAAGGTAAAATTTTTAAAAATGTTTTAAAAGAATTTCTCCTGGGCAAGGCTTTTTATTCTACAGTGGAGTTTATAAATTACAAGGAGTGAAAACGAAGGAGTATTTGGCAAATTTATATTTATTTTATTAAGATTTTTGTTGTCTTTTGGTGATTGTCTAGCGTGGTAAAATGTTTATTGTTTATTGTTTTTTGTTTTATTTATGTCTATTTATTTATTTATTTGTTTATATGCTGTTTAAATTCTATTCATTTTGATATTGATTAGTTTGGTTATATTATTTTATTGTATTTATTCATTGACTATAATTTATTTGATTGTAAATTTCTTGACAATCCTATGTACGAAATTTATGATTTTCTGGTAATATATCCTATTCTATTCTATCTATGTGTGGCTGATTCAAGTCAATTCAAGTAGTGCAATGCCATTGTCTGTTCTTGTTTGTAGGGGTCTGAAAGTGACTTTAGGATAATGGTGTCACTTGTGAGGCTGAGTGGAGAGTACGAATTGTCACTTAAAGTCACTATGCGTTGGAGGCTTGATGTTTGTGCCTTGTTGGTGAAGAAATCTCTTAATATTTGCAGCTGTTGGGAATACGAATTGGTCAAGTCAACAAGGGATCTTCCCTTCTCTTCGTGGTAAAGTCATCCGGAGAGTGATGACCTTGTGGTGGAACTTGAACTTGGTCATCATTAGGCGATTAGTTCATTGTAGTCCCTCTAGCTCCATGTTAATCCATTTCAAAATTCTGAAACTGTAGGTCAGCACGGGCACAGCATAAGTGTTAATTGCTGTAATGAGATTTCCAGCGTTCAGTTTTGTCTTCAGAAGAGCTCGCACCCTTTGCTTACATCTTGTTCTTTCCTTGCATATCTTGGAGCAATCTAGCTTGTTGGAATCCTAGGCATTTGTAGGTCTCTCTTTCATTTATCGCTTGAACTATATCTACTTTGGGTAGGGCCACATCACCATTAATGACTTTACCTTTCTCTATGTTTAAGGCTTTACATTTTTCGATTCCAATGAATGTTTTTCGAGTAGGTGTATGTCACATAAATAAGCTTTTATAGTTAGTTATAGTTTCCACCGTAGAGCTTAATATCACCCATATACAGAAGGTGGGATATGGTTTGGGAATCGTCTCTATTAGCTTTGATGTAAAGCAATGTCCTGTATTGTTGAGCAACGTGGAGAGAGGATTCATCGCTATGCAGAACCAAAGTGGACTTAACGAGTTTCCTTGGTAAATTTCCTTATTGATGTGTATCTCATCAATGGTAAGAGATTGATCGCGATTATAGATTCTTAAGTTCATTCTCCACTGGTGCTTGATAATTGCCAGAAAATTGATGAGCATAGGGTGAATTTTGTATATTCCTAGTACGTCTATGAGCCAGGAATGTGGTACACTGTCAAACGCCTTTTTATATTCTATAAAAGCAATGTGTTTGTTATTATTATTATTATTATTATTATTATTATTATTATTATTATTGTTATTATTGTTATATATCACTCTAATGTGTTATTTCACAACCGAGTTTAACTCCATGTCAACAACTAAACTGCACTTTGACCTAAGGGAGAAGTCGCGTATGTGACAATGTTATATCATTTGTTTTTTTTTGTAGGATCGTGGACTTCTAAAATAATCCACTCTGTGATATACATCAATACACTGTGGGTGTTCATTCCTACTGTGGCGATACCCACCTTTTTCAGTTACATTATTTTTCATATCAAAGTTAGAATAATTATGTTGGCTGATGACGTACATAAGCTGAAAAGAAAACTTAACACAATTGAAAAGAGAAACATGAGACACCACACAGTTTATCACAAACTTGTTTTGAACAATCTGAAATATATTGTCAAAACGCATTTGGAAATAATCAGGTAGGTTTAATTTTGTTAAAATTGCGCTAATGCAAATGATAATGTATTTATTTTTCCAAAACTGTAAATGTAAAAAAACTAGAACAAAAAATACAATTTAAATGATAAACATAAAAAATAAAAAATAATTTTGGTAGAGTAATATGGAGTCTAAGCATATTTCCTAATAAATTGCATTTACTTATTTATATACGTTTACAAACAAAATATACAAGGCGAATTGAAAAAGCAAAATAACATGAAGTAAAAATTTTTTGAAATAAAATAACGATCCCATAATTAAACTTTTCAATTCTCCCCACTACTCTTCTACACCAGAGCTGGAACTCCATAAAACTCTAAAGAAGGAGAATGTTAAAACCAGAATGGTTTGTTTTTGATACATGTTTGTTACAAAGTTACAAAGTAGAGTCAAATCGTTATAATTTTGGTAATAAATTATTTTTGTGTCCTTCTTTGGGTGTAACTCTCATCCTCTTTTTTTGCAAATAAATACCTTTAGCATGTAAATGGTCAAGCAAGAGTTTTTATAAATGAAATATGCGCCAACTATTACAAGGTTTTCATAATATAATTACAAATACAGTAACTTTTATAGCTCAAAATTTGTATTCATAGGACTCACTTTGTATCTTTTCCATTATCCTTGCAAAAAGTCAAAAGCCCTACATATCTTATCAAAATTATCAAATAAATATCCACTGGCACGAAGACATACATCCATCCTTTCAGCCATACTTTTTCTTACTCAAGATAATATACGTAACAACATATTCTGTTCTGATGTCTTCTCGGTTAGTTGGTGAATTACTATATGCTCTGTCTTTAATATATCATCCAAAAAAATAACTAAAAGAGTGGAACCTCTGCATCTAGTAAATAAAGCCATTTCCCTAGGAGCACAGGGCTACCTAAATTTTCCGAATTGTATACACCAAACGAACTATTTTCCCTTAAATACCTTGCAATATTCCATGTCAAGAAATGCCTCATAAAAGAGGTGATTAATCTAAACACTTATAATATTTTTCGTCGAGACCGCGAAACTTCTGGATCACAAAAAACGGATAGTGGTGGTGTCTTCATAGCCACACGCAATATTCTTCGTGCTTCCTTGTGAGTTTCATAGTGAGGCTGAAGATGTTTGGGTAAAATTAAAAGTGAGTGATAATGAAAGTGTTTATTTGTGCTGCGTCTACCTGCCTCCGGGTGATGACATAGCTAGGGTATCTTTTATGTTAAAATTGGGCTGGATCACTGAAAGGGTGAGTAATAGTAAAATTATAATATGCGGAGATTTTAACTGCCCTGGCATAAGCTGGGCCTTTACTACCGATAGCTATTTAGTACCATCGAATGCGGATGTAAAATCTGCAGATCTCGTTGATATGCTTTCCTTTTTCGGAGTGGTCCAGTTCAACTATTTAAGAAATAGACTAGGAAAAGCATTAGATTTAATACTGTCAAACGACTATAACACAATTACATCTATTTCTCAATGTACATGTCCGATGGTGCTGGAGGATCCTTATCATCCAAGTTTGGAGTTTTTTCTTGATATAGGGTTCGCCAGGTCACTGCACATACCAAATTATAAGTTTTTAAATTTTCATAAAGCTAATTATAATATTATAAATGACGCAATATTTAGTACCCCATGGAATAATTTACTTAGTAGTAATAACTTAGAAACTAACATTTTAAAATTTTATAACAGAATAAATAATATAATATCGGAATTTGTTCCAACTGGTTACCGTAACAGTAAATATCCAGCATACTTTTCTAGTTCCACCATAAGGTGATCAAAGAAAAAAATAAATTCCATAATAAATGGAAAGTTTATGGAAGTTTGAGTGATTTAAATACCTTTAGAACTCTTAGAAGCCGTTCAAAGACACTAATTAGAGAAGACTACCAAAATTATATCAATCATATTGAAGCGGAAATTCCCACAAATTGCAAAAAATTTTGGCATTTTGTATCTGCTAAACGCGGAGAAACAGATATACCTTTGGAAGTGTATTTTGAAAACTGTTCAGCTAGTAATAATAATGATGTTTGTAACCTTTTTGCAACTTTTTTTAAATGTGTATTTGAGCCAAAAACTAACAACCTAATAACGTCAGAGTGTTTTTCAGGAAATGCGACTTTCAGTCGAGTTCAATTGTGTGAGTCGAAGGTTCTTTCTGTGCTGAACTGGATCCTAAAAAGGGAGCCGGTTCTGATGGCATTCCGGCTATATTTGTCAAGAAATGCGCCAATGGTTTATGAAAACCACTTCTAAAATTATTTAATCAATCGCTCAATGAGGGCCATTTTCCTACTGTATGGAAAAGGGCCATTGTTGTGCCCATCCATAAGTCTGGTGATAGGAGTAACATAAAAAATTATAGACCGATCTGCAAACTCTGTACGTTTGCAAAGGTATTTGAAAAGTTAGTCTATAAACATGTTTTGTACCTAGTTAAAAACATAATCACTAGCCAGCAGCATGGATTTTTTGCAAGTAGATCGATTGACTCTAACCTCATTAGTTACTCGCAATTCATCTTAAATAGTTTGGATAACCGTCTTCAGGTCGATTCAATCTACACGGACTTTAGCAAAGCATTCGATAAAATTAACCATGAAATTCTTATAAATAAATTGTCCGATATCGGTGTAGACAGCATAATCCTCAAATGGTTCAGATCTTATTTAACCGATCGGGAGCACTCCGTTGCGGTTGCGGGATCCTCGTCTGATTCATTTATCTCGACATCTGGGGTACCCCAAGGGAGTCATCTGGGACCCTTACTCTTTATCATTTATATAAAAGATATCAGTAAATGCTTTAAATTTTCGAATTATTTATTTTATGTGGATGACCTGAAGATTTATAAAGTAATACAAGATAGCGTCGATTGTCAGCAATTGCAGTCAGATCTCGCTAGGATTGAACAATATTGTTCTACAAATAGTCTATATTTAAACACTGAAAAATGTTTTACAATTAGTTTTACCCGTAATCACCAAAAAGTGGTTTTCAATTATAGTTTGAATTCAAACCAGCTTCGTAGAGAGGGCCAAGCAAGAGACCTAGGCGTTATCTTCGATGATAAGATGCTTTTTGATAAACAAATTGACAATATTGTTAATAATGCGTTTAGAATGTTGGGATACATAAACAGGCAATCAAAAGCGTTTCAAAATAATAGTACTTTACTGACCCACTATCATGCTTATGTTTTTAGTCGACTGAATTTCGCATCCTCTGTTTGGAATCCCATGTATGATGTCTATATTCAAAGAATGGAGCGCGTACAGAACAAGTTTTTAAAATCTTTGGCATTTAGGAACAACATGGCCACAGATTACAATTATTTACGTAAAGAATTTAAACTCTTAAGCCTGGCAGATCGCAGGCTTATAAATGATATCGTTTTTCTGAAAAAAATTATTTGTTGCCAAGTCGAATCAACTGATCTTTTATCCCAATAGCGGTTCCTCAAAGAAATCTAAGAAACACTCGTTCGTTTGTACCTCGTATGGCTCACACTAATAGCTGTGCAAACTCTCCTATATTTAGAATGTTAAACTTTGCAAATGTTCACTGCGATAACATTGATTTATTCTGTATATCCTCCAAAAATATTAAAAAAGCTTTAAAGGCCGATTTTCTAAATGGGTATTAAGACATAAGTTTTTTTTTCCATATAGTACTATATGTTAAGTAATAGATTGTATGTAGCTGTGTAGTTTTAGGTGTATGTTAACGATTAAATTAACATGTAAATAGTGGACACAATTTTGTGGGCTAGACCTGTATGTGTCCCAAAGAGAAATAAATAAATAAATAAATAAAACACCTTCGCAATTCCCAACAATACCTCAACAATTGACAACAGTGAACAAGCAATTCCTAACAATGTCTACGCAATATCCCGCAATAGCCCTACAATGTCCCCAAATTCTGGATTCTCTATAATTTTTTTGTATTCTGATTAATTCAGACCCTTCTCAGAACGTAGGTAAATATTGTATTTTAATATATTTAGCTCGTGTCTTTTATATAAAAGGGCTGAGTCGTCAACTATACCTATAAAGAAGTACCGTGACTTGACTGACTAACCGACAATGCACAACCTAAAGCAATGCCAAGCCTGTTAACTCTAATAGGTTACCCACAAAAGTCTGGAGAACAGATTTGTGAGAGCTCCGAAAAAGGTCGATCATACTTTTGTAGTCAGGGTGCCAGTGGTAGATTTTGCTGATATGTTGTGTGCATGGTCTTGCACCATGCGAAGGAAATAGACGTTTTAACTACTTTTTGCAAAGAAAGAGTGTATCTATTAATACTTTTAACAAGTAGTATAATAAAAACACGAAATGAATGGACAGAATTAAATTTAAAAGTAGTAGAATAATGTGTATTTATAAATAATTTTAACAATAATAACGGGTGAGGATTTTAAAGTGTTGCAAGGCGATATCGGAAAAATAGTTTGGAATTTTTGTATAAAAATTTGATAAGTTAAGAGTGAGGCAGAGACACAGATTTTAACTTCGTTCATTAATAACTAGATACAGCATCATCCCCGAATTAGGGCAAAATGTGTGTCTGCAAAGTAAGAATTTGCTGCGATATTTTAACTTACTGATCAAAAGAGCGTTTTAGATAATTCATTTATTCGTTTTACTCCAAAATACCACACACGAATAGTCACTGTATCAAACAGGGTCCCTAAAAACTTTACAAACAAGTGCAACAATAGGAAACACATGTAAATGTAAATATAAACACAAAAAAATAACGGCGATCGACGCGATACTAGACTTTTACACTAATTGATGGTGTTGCAAAACCTCTTCAAGCAGCCATAATTAACGAATATTATCAACATAATGGAATGAACCCGATTGGTAGGCGGTCCAGGCACGATCTCCGGGTAAAAATATTATTAAAAACGTTAGGAGTAGCCTAAATTCCACATTTAAAACAACTAAAAATAAACCACAAATCATCCCAGATCTAATACGTGCAGAGAAAATGAAAAAGTGTTCCACATAAATTTATTATCTCTAGTATGTCTGGCCGCTACCAGAAATTGTCGAGAGTTCGGGGTGAACATATTATCTTTTATTTTTCCTAACTAGTACATTTGCAACCATCGTTTTATTAATTATTTTGAATTTTTTTACTGTTTTAAATTTCGCTTGATAGTATGTTTTTCTTTTTGATATTTCCTGTATACATAAATAATTATAACTTTTTCTTCCAGAATCAGTTTTTATTTTAACGAATATATTTTACACAACTTGTATAATACTCTAAAAATTTTAAGCTGCAAAAATATGGCTTTTTTCTTTTCTTTAATTAAAAAAATTAAACTTTATTGAATTTAACTCTGTCTACCTCAAAGTATGAACCAACTGAAAACTAAAAATAATCGTACCCTTTGTATTAAGTTAACGGCAACTGAACTTCATTAACGTTTATAGTAACTTAGAAAACACGAATATATTTCTCAAAATAGAGTATATTTGTCGTACATATAGTAATAGTTACAATATAGAGTTCATGGACCTGAAAAAGAGAACTTTACTCTTCAAAAGAATACATATCTTGTCACACTAGCTAGACTATAATTTCCTCAACAAGCTCCGCAGATTTCTTTTTGTTTAACTTCTTTAAATTTTAGAAATTATAAAATAGGTTATTAGAAAATTAAATTATAATTTGAGCCACCCCCTTAATACGTAACACAGGGGTTCCTTCTATATTTTGTTTTTTAAATTAAATCATGATGATCGTCCATAGTTTAGGTTTTTTAACTCACCTCTATGGTATAAACTATGCCTTCAATTATTGTACAATGAAAAAAATATTGTACGATCAAGTGTTTGTAATGGAAACCTGAAAGCGTTTTACGTATAATAATAATACGCACCTCTGAATGGTAAATCACTTCCGCCAAAACTAGTTTATAAAAGGAAATCTAATTTGATTTAGTACTTAACAATGTTCTGTGGTCTAGGATCTAATTGTCAACAGATTTAAAACTAAAACACTAAAATATAAGTATTCTCTGTACTCTACACTGTCGAACAACACAAGAGCGTTACATGCGTTGTCGATGCCAATCGTGTAAACTGGGAGCTCCTACAAATCTGTTTCCCAGACTCTTGTTAGGTTACCCTACGCTTTCCCGCAGTCCCCGCGAAAAACTGGTATACGTCACCGGGCGACCGCGAACGCCGACGCGTGCACTAGCCCTCCCTCTCGTACCCGATATTAATCGATAGCTTTATCTTTTTCGTTAGGTCGAGAAAGTAAGCGATCCTAACAAATTTCATTTTTCTACAAATAGTTTTAATAAAATAAAATTTGTTAAGAAATAATAACAATTATAAATTAGTAAAAATGTTTGTGGAATAAATTTTAATTCCCTATTTATTAGACACCCAAGTACATTCAGTGATGACCAAAAGAAAAAAAAACAAATTAAACTATAGATAGGTAGTTAGGTATGCCTACATAATCCTAATAAATGAAAGTAAATGAAATTTACGAAATTTAATTGAAATTAAATCTCTATCCGACATGTTTCGAATAAAGATAATTACATCTCCAGGTAGGTATATTTTTTAAAAAAGTAAACATGATATTAATTATATTTGTTGTTACAATCAATGTATTAAATATTTCTGACGATTATGGGATCTCTCTTAGAAACAGGTTAAATAGAAATTTAATTCCAATTAAACTTTATGGAGGAAGACTTCATGTTTTAAATGTGTCTATAATATTTAAACTCCACTTTGGGAATGGAATATTTTGCCAAATATATCTTTATTTAAAAAAAATATGAATTTTACATATTAAAAAAATTAAAATTAAGTAATTATTTTCTTCATCTTTTTACTAACTTTTTCGTCTGTATCTTCGCTCGGTATTTCCTGCTCAATCTCCGCTTGGTCCTTCCTGTTGAAGTTTGGGGTAAAGCTGAATTTTTGTCAGTTACTTTGCTTGACATAAGTGAAGGTACAGCTGAAATAAAAAAATATTAAAACAGCTTAAACCTTAAATTTTAACAAAATAGAGTACAAAACAACTATTTTGGGAGATATTTTGGTTGGATGATGATTAATAAAG
The DNA here is from genome assembly GCA_030620095.1 of Kuschelorhynchus macadamiae. Classification (NCBI taxonomy): domain Eukaryota; kingdom Metazoa; phylum Arthropoda; class Insecta; order Coleoptera; family Curculionidae; genus Kuschelorhynchus; species Kuschelorhynchus macadamiae. Next base: position 220,335 of record JAUTXW010001334.1, on the reverse strand, counting down.
TGCAGTTAGAAAATGTAATGTAATGTAAAACTGGTATTACATATTTTTTTATATAAAGGGGCAATGTGTTTTAAAAACGTACATGAGAACAACATAAATTTACTTGTAACCAGGTAGATACTTAAAAACTCGGGTAGCTGAGCATTAAAAGAGTATGCTACCTGTGAATCTGGTGAATGATAAGAAAAAAACTGTCTTGGCAGAACATTTCGAAAATTTACATCTCTTCAATTTTGATAAAACCATTATTTTAGCTAAACAAAACAACTTTCAAATTCTGCTCTACTAAATGGAATGATCGAAATAAAAAAGCAGACAACAAATATTAATACAAAAGAATATATAGGAGGATTGTGTGTGAAACCAACTATATTTTAAAATTTATAGAACATGCTGTGCAGTAAATCAGTAAATATGCTAATTTCCATCTTATTTTTATTACTGAATGCAAATAATCACACCAGAAAGTATAAAAAAAAGATATTTTTATATGGCACACTAATAATATTCAAAGTCTACCTGTTGACCAAACTCTTTCAACTACAGTAATTTTATTGTATTAAATGGTACCAACAACCAACAACACTCCAAAATACTTACTATTCCTATTTAAGTCATTGTAGTTTCACCGAGTTGTCCTACGTACAGGGTGTCCCATTTTCGTAGGTTTTACGGGGTTTCCAGCTTATGAGTAGAGATAGAGAGATGCGGTTTTCGCGACACCGTGCTACTTTTCGATGAAACTAAAGAGGCCGCAAACAGATTTGCCTTAACCATTTTAGTTTCCGTGCTACAGGGTGATTCTGAAAATTTGTCATTTTCGGACACCCCCTGTAACTCAGCTATCGTAAAATATATTTAAAATGTTTCAACTGGTATTTATAGATTTTTTCACGTAGAATTCAGTGGCATACTCAGATTTTTGCTGAGAGTCATAGTTTTTGACATATTGGCATAACCTACTATTTTTTAAATGGGAGACCCAATATATTATTTTTTCATCTTATTCTTCGTGTCGAGAGCTTTTCAAAAACATACCATAAGTCATATTTATTTTCATAAATAACATGAAAAAATGCATTTTTCTTTAAACGGATTTATGGCATAGCAGATCAATCGAAATAAGAGAAGGTGACTGTGGTAGCCATGGCAACGCCAACAAAAATATGATCAGGCAGCCATTACTGCTGTCATTTTTGGCATTATTGCGTTTAAGTTTTTCTTGACGTCTATTATAATTATTGTTTTTAATATGGCTCAGAATCAAAAATTTGAATATTTTGAGAAATATGATATGAACGCGTGTTTTATATTGTCTAATGAAGATGCAGATCAGGCGGCAGAGCTTTATCTGAACAGGTTAGTTCTTTTTTATCTTCCTGCATTTTGACTTTATTGGTTCGCTTTATTTTATCTTAGATATCCCGAGAGAAGACAACCAGAAAAAAGAATTTTTCAAAAAATTAAAAATAATCTTTGCCAATATGGATCTTTTAACAAGCCTCGATCGCGAACTTACAATAAAGACAACGAAGAATCTGAGGTCAACGTTTTAGCCCTCGTTCAGACAGCTCCTGAAACATCTTGCAGGAAAATAGACGAAGAGGCGGGTGTACCGAAAACCAAAGTGCAGAAAATTTTGAAAAAGCACAAATTCAAACCCTATAAATACAAACTTGTGCATCATCTGCATCCTGGTGATGCAGAGCGCAGATTGGAGTTCTGCAATTGGTTTATAAATATGAAGGCAGAAGATTTCGATTTTGAAAAAAAGATTATTTGGTCAGACGAGGCACATTTTACTAGTTCAGGGATTTTAAATAGACACAACACGCGATTTTGGAGTCAAGAAAACAACCATGTTATTTTTCCTAGGGAGCGTCAGGGCAGATTTGGATTCAATGTCTCCTGTTTTATTTTCAACCGAAAAATAGTTTACCAAATATATGAAGGAAATCTGAATTCGATTGGTTACGTGCGAATCCTAGAAGACGCATTAGGAATTTTGGATGATGTTCCCTTGGCTCAACTAAATAGGATTTATTTCCAGCAAGACGGAGCTCCAGCCCACAATGCCAGAATAAGTCAAAACTGGCTTAACGACCATTTTCCTGGAAGATGGATAGGAACACACGGACCTGTTCGATGGCCACCACGATCCCCTGACCTCACAGTTTTAGATTTCTTTTTGTGGGGTTATTTAGAAAACAAGGTTTATGCAAGGCGATACGAAAACTTAGAACAACTAAGAATGGCCACCGAAAACGCTTTTGCAGAGTTACAAAGACAGTCATTTACAATAGAAAATGCATTAAAAAGAATTTTTAAAGTTTGTCACACTTGTAGGACACATAATGGTCTACAATTTGAACAATATTTGTAGTTTTAATGAAATTATAATTATTACCTTTTACCTACTTCCTAATTTTTTCTGATACTGTTACTTTGTTATTTCGTTAATAAATATTTGTTAACTTTTTCCATGGCTCCACAGCCACCTTCTCTTATTTCGATTGATCTATGCCATAAATCCGTTTAAAGAAAAATGCATTTTTTCATGTTATTTATGAAAATTAATATGACTTATAGTATGTTTTTGAAAAGCTCTCGACACGAAGAATAAGATGAAAAAATAATATATAGGGTGTCCCATTTAAAAAATAGTAGGTTATGCGAATATGTCAAAAACTATGACTCTCAGCAAAAATCTGAGTACGCCACTGAATTCTACGTGAAAAAATCTATAAATACCAGTTGAAACATTTTATATATATTTTACGATAGCTGAGTTACAGGGGGTGTCCGAAAATGACAAATTTTCAAAATCACCCTGTAGCACGGAAACTAAAATGGTTAGGGCAAATCTGTTTGCGGCCTCTTTAGTTTCATCGAAAAATAGCACGGTGTCGCGAAAACCGAATCTCTCTATCTCTACTCATAAGCTGGAAACCCCGTAAAACCTACGAAAATGGGACACCCTGTACATTGTGTCTTTTGTTTTTTTGATATGTTTACTGTGTTTTATTATGTATTTTAACTGCAGCAAGATACGCTATAGTTTTTTTACATATATACGTATAGTTGTAAAACAGTTTTTGTTGTTCTCATATATGTTTTTAATGAACATTACCCTTTTGTATAAAAAAAATTGTAACACTAGTTCTTAAGTTTTAGAATCCTGAAGATGACTTCTATGAGGTCGAAACGTCGACTAATTACATTAGAATTTCTAAGAGCTTTTTATTGATCATCATTATATTACTTACCTGTAGGTTTTAATTTTCTTTTGGGTGGCAGACCAAGAAGTTCAGCTTGCAAGTCATGCTCATAATCTTCGGGTTTAAAATGCTCCCAACAAACACGGCAGTTCTCAAAATTCCATTTACCATCCCTCTTAAATCTCTGAATCTATATTTCTCTAATAAGTTTTTCTTTGGGAACTCTATAAAATGAAATCTATCAGATTTATTGGAATTTATTCTGCTATTATGGCAAACACCAACTAACTGTACATCGCATTCCAGGCATACTTTTTGCCTAGATGTAGATCTAGAAACAAAGGAAAGTATTATATCATTACATTTGCATCAACAAAAAATCTAGCAAGTATATCAATGTTAATAATAGGTTATAATATAGTACTATCCTACCTAAAATCTATCATAAAAAAGGAAAGATGCCTTACCTAGTTGTTAGTAAACCAAAATTCAATGAATTTATACTTTGTTATTTAATAATTAATTATAAACATCGTTCTAAATCAACAAAACCCTTCGAAATCTCATGAAAACGCATGCTGTTCATACGAACCGGGGCCGGGGTCGCCCGACTACGTCACTCACTTTTACTGCACCGCACGTTCCCCTCGCTTAGTGTAACTTATTAGAGTTTAAAGGCCTTGAAAGCAGTGGTCCTAGATATTTGAAATAGTGCACTAAGGAAGGATTTTACAAAATTCCATCTGAAAATAAGTGGTAAAGTTTATGTAAAAATATAGACTTCAAAATTGTGTGTCAAAAAGTGTAATTCGCAAAATGCGTAATTCCATTTAGCAAAATTTTGCATTTAAATGATAAATACTAACATATATAGAAAGAAAATTTGTTTAAATGGTTATTAGTTTTCTCAGACGAGATAAAAGAATAATATTTCTGGTGTGTGAGGCTTAAAACTAGGTTTTTTAAAAACATAATGGAGATATGTTGTTTGCCAAGCATTTTTTTGATAAAAAAATTGGAGATGCGCATTTTTCGAAACAACTTTTTTATTTTATTGTTTTACATAAAATAACAACTTATACATGTTGACCTTTTTTGCTCACAACACAATGAATAACACTAAACTTTATCATTTGGTGACAACTTAGGTTACAAAAATATACCAAAGACAGAAAATACAAAGAAGTAATCTAACTAATCTATCGTTACGTTAAAAGTAATAGCAAATTCTTAAGAAAATAATGCGAAACCATGCAGTAGCTAAAAAAATCTAACTTTTATAATAATAACTACGACATTGTACAGGAGGCTAGTTATGAGGTAGTTGATCGTAAAATGCATGATAGTCATGTTTTAACTTTTTTTCAGCTGGTGTAAATGCTTATATTTTTCCTTCTTTATGGGGATTCTGGCTCTGTACAACGCAAGCAAGGTATCAAGGTCTACGCATTTAGGGTTTACAGGCAATCTGACCGGAAAAGTTCTCCATTCCAATTCTGAATGTCTTAATTTGAAAAACACATTTTCTTTAGTGTACTTAATTGCCTTTAGGTCAACTACTTGAGGTTCTCCAACTGTTTTTTCAGGTCGTATGGATGCAATACAATTTATATTCCCTTCGACTTTCTTTAAAAAATCATGTGATAAATATTCGACATTATAAGGATTCTTGAGACATGCTTTTTTGCATATTATAGTTTCAGCAGGTTTCAAAAGCTACACAAATATCACATCTGTCCTTTTTAGGCTGGTAAAAAGATAAATTCTGCTGATCATAAATTGTAGAAAAGGTGGCTCGAGACATTGGTTGTATGTTATTTTTTTTGCAAAATCATTACAGTAAGCTCTTTAGAGTTCTGATTTTGAGTACCATACTGATTCCAGGTAAAGCTTTAAAGTGTTTGCCCTGCAATAGTGGGACTCGGGTTTGGGCAGTTTCTCGAAAAATTCAGTAATTTTTTTTATTCCCATTCCACTTGCAGGATACTTCTGAACTAGCTCATTTCCTATTACTTTTTCTTTAGCCCATTCTTTATTGCGATTTCTCCAACACAGAGCGTACTCAAAAACATCTTTTTGCATACTCTGATTCGATCGCATTCCACTTTTAAATAAAAAATTTCCTGTTTTCCTCTTCGTCTATTTGTAGGTTTTACAATTAACAACGTGTTCACATAAGTTTTTTTCTCACCCCAGGTCTTTTCAAAATTTCTTGCCTAGCATCTTCAGTAAGAGAAAAACATTTTAATTTAGTGTTGTCATTTCTACGTTGTAATTCCATGTACCATTTTCTTTTCTCTTTCCCTTGTACTTAAGCCTCTTTTCTCTGTTCTTGTAGTATACTTGTTTCCTTCATTTACTTTTATCTGTTTTGCTTCTTTTAGATCTGGGACGCTTTTCTGATTCCTCTGGATTAATTTCAGTTTCTTCTGAAACGTTCTCTTCGAGTATCTCATTACTATCAGATCCTACTTCAACATTTGAATGTTCTTCCATCTCTTCTTCGGAAAGCATGTAATCAGGGTCTTTGTTCATTTCTTTGTCTTGACGAAGAGTTTCTTGCGCGCAAGGGATTTCTTCCTTGGAACATATATATGTCTCTTCTGTTATATCCAAACCTTCCCAGTCCAAGATGTATGGTTCTTCCTGAGAAATTTGGTTAATAAGCATCTCTTCAGTTTCTCTAGCATAATTTTCGAGGTCGTTAACAGGGCAAATGGTTGCCTGTTCAATGTCAATTTTGGACTATAGTAATATCATCATCGTTGCTATTTTGTATATCATATGAAGAAGGAGCAAGAATAATTGTATTTCCAGAGGGTGTCGGAAGATTCGTCCCTTTCTTCTGACTTTCGAAAACAGAATTTTTCTCAGTAACCAACTTTGGCGGCTCTTTTAAAAGGTTTATGATCTTGTCTGCTCTTTTAGCCATTTCAGGAAAAGAACATGTTTTCTTTGACTTCTATGTTTTAAATAATTGATAATTTTTTAAGTAAACAATCTCATTCAAGTTTTACGCAATTCCAATAACATAATTCTTTTAAAAATCCCGCCCTACGATGTAATCAATTTTAATCATGCAATTAAGAATTATAATTGAAGTAGTTCAAGTACTCAATGAGAAAAAGATTTAGAAAACATTTCTGGTTACCAACACTACAGATTTTTTATACACTAAACATTGTTTGGCGCAAAATGCGTATCTCCTAATGTAAACAAATAACGGTTTAAATCATGTCTAAATTAGGTTTTTTTAAGCTATTGCTTGCAATTCATAAACAATAACAAATAATAGACTTACCTCTCTTCAAATTTTCTAAAAGGCACCCATGATTTAAGCAACTATACAATAATATCTAGGAGTGAATTAAGGAATACAAATAGCGGCGTGTCAATCAATGCTACAGCGGCGGGACATACGTATTTTGCCCGTCAACAATCTGAAGCTTGGAGATAGGCAACTTTCTATACCGGCTTCTGTTCGAAAAAGCTTGATGTTTAGGACTTGGGCATTTTTCAGACTTTAAATATGATATTGTAGTATTAAATGACGCAAAAATTCATATTTTAGAAAAAATCGAGTTACGCACTTTGCGAATTTTACTGACGATATAATGGAGGCTTTCACGGCTTTGGTCAATTAAGAAATCATGGTTCTTAGGATTAAACCATGTTAAATTGGAATTAATGTCCGATATTTCGCCTTCGATTGTACGAGACATCTTCAGGGATCTTTATTCCATACTTTACAACACTGAATGAGCTCGAAGAGGTGACCTTGTATCAAGATCGGTTTCAACGTGTGACGTAGATCATAACCCCTATCTCTGTTGAAACTTTTTATATGTTTAAAAGCTACAATAGATTCTCTAATTTTTCGTTTTTTAAATGCTGGAACCGATGCTAGAACCTTGGGTTCCTTCACATTTATAATATGGCCAATGGTGGTATGCTGGTGTTTAGCTACAGCAGATTGAATAATTTGTTTCTTTTTAATACATCGCGTTCATTTTGCTTAAGTCTAGTTGATACTGAGCGTCATGTTTCTCCTATATACATTTCTCCACAAGAGCAATAGATATTCTTTCTGTTGTAAAAGGAACCATATCTTTCGGGGATCGCAAGCATAGTCCAATATTCTTATGTGTATTGAAGATTATACATATGTTGGACCGCCGAAGTAATGGTCCTATTTTGTCTGTAGTGCCATCTATGTAGGGACGAATAACACTTGAGTTACTATATATTTTAATTGAATGCGTAATATCTTTATTGCAATAGCCATTCCCTCTGGGAGATTCGGTTAGTTTCGATGATTCCGATATTAGAGAATCTTGATCAGAAATCGGAATAGCTCTAAATACTAGTCGATAACCGATTTTTTTTGTGCTGAATGGCGGTGGGAATTTGCATTTAAGTATCTATTTGTATGCGTCGGTTTTCTATACACAGAATATCCTAATGTACTATTTTTCTTACTTTGAACACATACATCTAAAAAGGAAATCAATCCATAAGATTCAATTTCTATTGTGATCTTGATATAATGATGTTGTTGATTAAGGTGGTCCAGAAATGTTAGGACATTATCCTGCTCATGACACCCAACAACAAATGTATCATTTACCGATCTGAAGTAGTGTTTTGGTCGTAGTGGAGCGGATATTAGAGCAATATCTTCAAAGGCTTTCATAAAGATATTCGCTACCACAGGTGATAGAGGAAATCCTATGGAATAGAGTCATTCACAGGAACATTTGTGTATAGTATAGTGATACTACATCGAAACTGACCAAAATATCTTCGGGATCCCACTGGATTGCTTTAAGTTTTTCCAAAAAATGTGAAGATTTTTTTATAATGAAATAGGTTTTTCCAGTAAATTGATTAAGAAAATTTGAAAGATATTTACCTAGTTTACATATGGGCGAATGATTTCTTCTCTGCTGGTGATAGGCTGGATTGTCTATCACCAGCAGTTGCGTCATTCTACTCTACTTTTAGTTACTGCCTACTTAACCTTATAGATGCGGCAAATTTTTAAACATACAAAAAATTTCAATAGATATCCGAGTTAGGGTCTAACATCATACGTGGAAACCGATCTTAACACGGGGTCACAGTTCGGAAAGCGCAATTCGGGTATAAAAGCCCGCCTAAAAGGGTAAACGGGGGTGGCAACATGGCTGACAGACAACGCACAGCCTAAACCGGTGGACTTTGAAAATTGGAGAATATATTCCTTGAGTACCCTAGAGGTGCACTGAGGAGGAATTCTTCGTGCGTAAAGAGGTGAAAACAGAGTGGTAAAATTTATATGAAAAAAAAAATAAGTTACGGTGATGACTAGGCTTAGGATAATTATGCATTTAAAAATCTAAAAATATGCTCCAAAACAAGGGAAAATATGCACTTAGAAATGCATTTATTATCGGATCAAAAAAACAGAAATAAAGCAAAAGTATAGCAATTAAAATATTATATTATTTACACTTCAACGTATCCTTAAGATGCAATTTTTACCAGTAATTATTACGTTAATACAACTATATAATAAAAGTATTAAAATTATGGAGAATTTGAAAACTGAACTGAGTTACATTAAGTGAGATAAGGTTATGTTGCAAATAGTTATCAAACGGCATTATACGTAAATGACCTCTGAATCATGGCTGAACGATGGTGAGGCATAGTTAAATGATTGGTAAAACGAGTCCTGTAATGAATATTATTACGAGAGACCAATTTATTTTTTAATAGAATAGATGCATCAGGGTGATTTAAAATATTTAACACAAAAGTAGCCATATGATGAAGTCTGCGATTGTCCATTTTTAACCATTTAAGTTGCTCAAATGTATGTGATATACGGTCAAACTTTCCAAAAATGAACCTGCAACAGGAATTTTGAACCGTCTGGATCCTATTTTTATCCAAAATATCAATACAGTTACCATAAACAAAATCACAGTAATTAAAGTTGGATAAAACTAAGGATTCGCACAGATTTTTGCGTAAGCGTAAATTTAGGATGTGTCTGTTACTGTACAAAAATTTTAAAGCTGAAAATGATTTTTGCATGAGTTTTTTAACGTGTTTTTTAAATCTTACTACTCCACTATAGGTATTGTAGTACCATCCAGAGCAACATTAAACCCTTAGTTTAAGGTATTTACCTGATTTTTGTTTTCGAAAAACATAACTAAAGATTTTGTGGGATTTAATAGTAAGCTTTGCTCGGACGACATTATTTTTAAATTGTTTAAATCACAATTAATTAAATCTGATACTGGTAGGGAATCTTGAATACTAAATGAATTACTAAGCTAAGTATCTCAGCAATATTTTGTAGATTTCAGAATGTCAGCTGTATAAATAAGAAATAGTAAAGGGCCCAATATTGATCGTTGAGGCACTCCAGAGAGAATCGAAATTGGTTTTGAGAATTTATTTGCACAATATATCTTTTGAAACCTGTTTTCAAAATAAGAATTAATAAGATTAAGAGATGCATCATCAAAGCCATAATATTTTAATTTGGAACAAAGAAGTTTTTGGTTGATGGTATCAAAAACTTTAGCAAAATGGAAAGTAGTAGCACGGTACATTTCTGCTGATCCCAGACTCTTAAAATGTCATCTATTACCGTAGATAAAGCCACCGAAGTACTAAAATTTTTTCTAAGACCACATTGAAAATCTTTTTAAATTTTGTTAAATAAGACAAAAGTATACAGTTGTTTGCATAAAATTTTTTCAAAAATTTTAGAGAGCGTTGGTAAAATGCTAATAATCCTTAAGTGACTGACTTCGGATGGACATTATGGTTGCGATATGTACCTCTTCAACTGTTGTCAACTTAAAAGAAAAATTAATATTATTTTTAAAAAGATTATTACTATAGAACTCAATTTTATTATCACAATTTAATACATTCTGCAAAAAAGGTCCAAAATAATCACTAATTAAATTGGGATTCTGCAAATTTTCTGGGATTGTTTTTATTTCAGACATTTAAATTTTTTAATGCCCTATTTCGTTACAGTGATTTCGATCAGCTGACATTGAATCAAGATACCTTTTTTTTTCGCGTCTCACTAACGATAGTGTAAACTTTCTTAACCTTTTATAAGCTACCCAATTATATGGATTACTCGTTCTTTTAAAAGTCTGTAAAGCCCGATCCCTCTGCTTTATGTATAATTTATGGCTTTCATTAAGCCATGGTGCTTTAGGCTTTGTTATTCGAACTTCTTTAATTGGGGCATGACGGTTAAACAAACCTAAAATAAAGTTAATAAATAAATTAATTTTTTCGTCTACAGTATTTACATAAAAAATATTCAATTCCATATGGTTCAAGTCAAAAATTGTTATAGTTAAAAGATTTATAAAACCGAAAATTAATAATTTTAGGCACAACACGGCCTTTATTTATAGTTAAACTGCAATAAACCATTCTGTGGTCGGATATATTAACCGCGGAGATCGTACCATGGCTTGAAACAAGTTCTTTATCTGAAAAAAAAATTTGGGTCAAGTAGCGTAGCCGCACTTCCGGATAGTAGGCTCATTAGTAATTTGCGATAGGTTATAACTTTCAAAACAAGACAGCAACGGATTATTTAAATTAAAAATGTCAATATTAAAATCCCCCATTATAATGACTTCATCAACAGAAGCGGCAACACTGGAAAAATATATCAAAATGTTAAAATTATATACCAGCATATTTTTATAGTTTTCCCACAAACAAAATGGAACTCGGAACAGAACAAATCAAATATTAAAAGGAGAATGCATATCTCCGACACCCTCTTAAGGCAATTTTTTAAAATTGTAGTAGTAATATTACTTTGAGAATAAATAAAAATTGTTGACATTCTTTATAACTAGCGTTTAAAACTAGAAATAATACTTATTTTCACTTATTCTGAACACAAAAAAATGTTGTATTTTAGGTTTAACAACAATATTTTGAGACCTCATCAAGTAAGTTATATGATATATATCTGCAACGCTATGTTTGTGGGGCTTTGTGCAGTTTTTGCTACTTTTTCGGTAAGTAAATTAACAGTAGAAACATGATATCAGAGCAAACATATTTAAGAAATATAGATGTTAGTAGTCCTCAAATATTATGGTTTGGAAAAAATAATTCGAAATCCTTTTCTACGACTGCTATCAAAATATTTAAAAAGCGCACTAAATATTAATAATATCTCACTAACCGGTTCTATTCATTAATTCAATTCATCAATTCATATGCATGAACACATTGACTCAGTAAATCTTGTTTAACCCCAAGAACCGTAAACAACACAGCCGACCACAAAGGTCAATGACCTGGTGCGAATTTTTTGTTTCCTTTTTCGTTGTAAAAGTGGTTATATTTAGGTATTTTTTGTAAACTCTAAAAAACATTATTTTTTAATTTTCTAAAAAAATTTGAGTGACAATAATATCCATGATTAAAAAATCGTAATACCCTGTTTTTTACTTTCCTATTTGAGCTTTACCTATTTGCTATTTAAATTAATACATTTGGATACCTAAATTACAGAAAAGTGCTTATTTCTATTTAACGATTTGGGAAATCCTGTCATAAAAGAACATAATATAACAAAATGGCAGAAGAAGGTACTCATAATATATATTTTCATCTTGACATAATCTTTAAACTTTATCCTAATAATTTATTTTTATGTCCAAATATAAATTTCTAAAATATGTTGATGAGCTTGCTTATTGACCGAAATTCATACGGTAATGCTGATCTATTTGTTCGATATAAAATCTGTCGAAATTTATAGCATTAAAAAACCAAAATAACACCATTAAGCAGTTAAATCAGCCATCTCAAACATGCGGTCCAGTGAGCATTTTTCTGCGACCCAAATCACTTTTGGAAACAGCCAGATAATGCGGCCCGCCAACAAGTTGAAAACCTTTTTTGAAAGTGCGCGCCGCTGCAACAACGATTGGTATAATAAAATGTACAATTATACATAATGCTATCTATGTTTAAGAGGATGAACTACACATACTCAACCTAAAACCGTTATCTGGGTTGTTCCATGAAATTCTATCGCGCAAAAACACAGATGACGCTATCTGAACATTATGGAAAGAACTCGAGAAATCACAATCCGTATATAAGCCGTGTTCGATTGAGTTCAGTCGTTCAGTGTTTAGTCAGTTGCGATAGAGTTTCGAGTTGAGTTGTGCACTTATTGTCACAACACCTAACAGTACTTATCATAATTATTTCGGATACAGTTTTTAACATGTCTCTTTCAAAATCAAGTGGAAGTAAGAGGAAACTTGTAGATGAGCATCGCATCTTTCAGCGGGAATTAGAGGTTTTTTGTTGTGAAGTGAAAGAAAAAATTATTTGTTTGATTTGTAATAGTACAATCTGGGTCCCAAAATTATATAATATAAAACGTCACTACGATATTCATAAAACTATGTGAGACAAGTATACAGGCATGATCAGAAACGGAAAGTTAAATAAGTTAAAATCACAGTTGAAAGACCAGCAGCTTATATTTACACGTCCAAAGAAAGAAAATGAATCCATCCTGCAAGCAAGCTACGTACTGTCGGAGTTGATAGCGAAACACTCAAAACCATTTGTTGAAGGCGAATTTATAATAGAGTGCCTTGTAAAGGTCGCGGAAATTGTAAGTCTCGGGAGCGTGAAGGCATTTCAAAATATATCCTTGTCCCGGAATACTGTCGCTAAAAGAGTTACTGAGTTGGCTGCTAGTATAAGTAATCAGATAAAGGTAAGGATGTGTGTGGTGTGGCGCAACTCGCTGTTTTTCTTCGTGAAGTTGATACAGATATGAATGTGTATGAAGAATCACTGGAATTAGTACCATTGCATGATACAACAACTGGGAAAGAAATTTTCAATGCTGTTTATGGACTTCTGCAAAAGTACAATTTAGATTTGTCAAAACTGTGTTCCGTTGCAACAGACGGAGCTCCTTCAATGACTGGAGTAAAAAATAGTTTCGTTAAAATATTACAGACAAATATCAGAGAAACGGGCAGTGACAAACTAGATTTTCATCATATTCATTGTATAATCCACCAAGAAGTTTTATGCTCAAGTGATCAAGTTGGAAAGTGTTTTAAAGTCAGTGAAAAAAATTATAAACTTTATAAGGTCATGAGGCCTTAATCAGCGACAGTTTTCTGCATTTTTACGTTATTTGGAAAGTGAGTACACTGGTTTGCCATATTATGCAGAGGTGCGATGGCTTTCGTGTTCTATGGTACTCGATCGGTTTTGGAAACTCAAAGAAGAAATACGCGTTTTCATGGAAACAAAAGGAGAAGATGTCGGCTTATTATGCGATGTACCTTTTTTACAAGATCTTTCATTTATGGTAGATATCACAAAACACTTGTCGGACTTAAATACGAAATTGCAAGGATAACGTCAAATTATTACAGATATGCATGATCATGTGAAAGCTTTCAAGTGTAAGATGATGTTGTGGGAAAAACAGTTAGCAGAGGATAATCTGTCACATTTTCTGACTTGTAAGGCATATCAGGAAAGCACAAGTGTCCCAATATCATACAAAAAATATTCAGAGAAAATGAGTAGCCTTATGGCAGAATTTGAGAAGCGTTTTCAGGATTTTAAGACCCAGGAAAACAATTTTTCTCTATTTACTGGTCTTTTCACTATCGATATTGATAAAGTTCCCCTCACTTGCAAATGGAAGTAATTGAGATTTAGTGTCAGGCCTATTTAAAACAAAAATTTGATAGTGTTGGTACGTTCGAATTTTCGAAGTACTTGCCTATTCAATACCAAGAAATGAGAAAATTTGTTTAGAAATACCTATAAGTGTGAACAACTATTTTCTTTGATGAAAGGAAACAAATGTCCCGCAAGATCGCGATTGAAGGACGCACACTTGGACGCAGTTTTAAAAGTTATTTTCGCCGATAAATTCGCCACAAATAGACAACTTAATTAAAGACAAAATATGTCAAATATCTGGCAAAAGAATTTAATGTTTGTAGTTTTTTGTAATGTCCTTTTTATTGGAAATTTAATAAACAGACTTGTCCTATAATAGTACTTTTTCTCAAAATTTTCAGTAGTTTGTTTTCTTTAAGATAAGGTTTTACGGGCCACCTAATCGATGGTCTTCGTGCTTCTGGCCCACCAGTGAGTTTGAGTTTGACATGGCTGAGCTAAACCATATTATTCTCCTATAGAAACGAGCGGACCAGGAGACGTTACTTCTACAACGCTCGCTCGCGCTAAACTGGCATAAATAAATCGCCGATGTAATTATCATCTGTGGTTTATGATTCTTGGTTTAACCCAACTATGTATTTTTAGACCGAAGAATAATTCTCGTAACCTAACCAAATAGTCCCTTTGAAATCTTCCGTTACACAACAATAGCCAAATCGATTGACTCAACCCCCCGTGACGTCATTTTTATGTACACCTTGACGGAGTTATATTTACAACACAATAGTTTTAAACTAATAAAAGATCCAATAAATTCTTCAGTCATCATTAATACCCATTCGAGTGATCATTAGACACAATGGATTGTCCCAAACTGAAACGTGGGCAATGCTTTTTTTTAACCTAAATAAAATCTGTCTGACCCAACTTTATCACCCATTCGAATCCGGCTTGACCCAACTTTATGACTCAAATAAATTTTGTTTAACCCAACTATGGGATATTTAAACGTAAAGAATATTCATTTAGCCAATCCAATCAGTTCCGTTGAAGTTCTCCGTATCACAACAATAGCCAAATCAATTCTGACCTAACCCCACGTGACGTCATTTTTATGTACACCTAATTACTTTTAACTAACAAGAGCTCCAATAAATTACACTGTCACCATTATTACACATTCGAGTGATTATTAAACACAATAGAATGTTAAAAACCGAAAGAATGTTTAAAAGCCTTGATTAATTAATTTATTATAGAATTCAGATGTGAATTTATATACGTGTATTGAGATACCGTATGTTTTGAAATCAATACCCAAAAGAGCCATTTATTACAATGCAGGTGTGCGGGTCGTTGGGATATATGAAATAAAACATATATAGCTGAATATAAGTCTTTATTAATATTTTTTTTTTAATTAAATACCATTTAGTTTTCTATATAGGCCTTCACTTTACACACGCCCAAATGCTTATTTCAATTTAATAGGGGTTAGACACATCTTATATTTGATATTCTTAATTTTAGTAGATGTATCTGAGAACTTCAAAGACGCGTGGGTATAGAAGTAGGGAGGAAACAGTACAACTTGATGAATTACAGTTATCTGAGGATTCTTATATAAGAGTATAGAGATAACGCAGCTGCATATATGATTAATACGGCTGATTGAGAGTTAAATAATATGCTTTAAACTCGTAGATCCCTGTTCACTTCGAACATCAGATTCCTATTTTATCTTTCTTCTTTCGGACATGTTTACCCCTCAACGGTTGTCCTCTATTTCCCAAAAATGATGGCTTCTTTCTACGCCCAGCTTTCTATGTTTCTTATTTTGAATTGTTTTTACGTCACTCAATTAATTATATATTTTTTAACTTTACTTATTTCTACGTTCAACTGTTTACATTCCTTATTTCGAACAAATTTTTACCTTTCAACAACTGTCGTATATTTCTAAGAACTACATTCGACCAACTCAATTCGTATCTCCTAATAGTGGACTAACAATTCTTAAAACTGACCTCTTTACGTTCTGCTCGTATATTCCATATTTTAATTTTATTACATTACAACAGTTGTTTTATCTTTCTTAAAAATAACTTTTCACTATTCTCAACTATTTATGCTTCCCACAACTGAGGTGTCTTATATATTTCTTAAACTAACTGCTCTCTTTGCTCGACTGTTTGTTCCTTTTGCCATAATTAGAAAGATAGATAGTGATAGTTAGGCTACTACCTAGATAGGTAGACATATGGATGGATGTATAATATAAGTTCTTTGTGTTGTAAGTAATTAAAATAATTTTTTAAACTAATTCGGACCTGTACTCAGCAGACTTATATTTTAAAACATTTAATTGATTGAAAACTTAAAGGGTTGTATAGACGTGCGAGAGTAAGGAAATCAAAAGGCCAGTCTGTATAACGTGTATATTATTCAAATCCAAAATTATAGCATATATATATATATATATATATATATATATATATATATATATATATATATATATATATATATATATATATATATATATATATATATATATATATATATATATATATATATAAAAAAAAACGTTTGTTAATATATTTTTTTTATAAATGGTATGAAAACAACCATAAATACCTATATTTTTTATCATACTTGTCGTGGCATAAGTGGAAAAAGATAGCCTCTAATAAATAGTTATAGAATAACGTCCAATTTTTTTCCTGCAGCAAAGTTATTAATTACATTGTTTATATATATTTGCATCAATACTCTACCTATGAATATACAAGAAAGTTAGTCCAAGAGGTCGCTCTCCTGCTATAGTGTTTCGTAGCCCAGTTTTTAATCGTAATTTTTACGTAAAAATATGTGAATTACACATGATGTTTGACCGGTCTGGGCGGAGGGGGGGTAATTATCTCATTAACCACTCACCATAAATCTGCCGTTGATTGGCTTTGAGCCTCGGCCGACCCTGAATTTTAGAGTACAAGCCGTCACTGATAAGTAATCAAGACAAAACAAAAGGTGACACCAAATTGCATTTTTCAATTGCTTATAAAGGCAACACAAATGACAGACAGCGGGGTCGCCAAGCAACTACAATTGTTCAAAAAGTTATAATAATATTGAAATACTTACGTCTAATAGACAAGTTATTGAAATTTAATAAATTGTCTTAATTCGTATAATCAAAACAGAAATTTAAATATGAAATAAATTGTAAACTTGTGAAAAACCAAACAATAGAATTTGACTACAAATCTGATTGGAAACCTTGGTGTGACGTCATAGCGAAAGAAAGACACTGTTCAAACATAAGCCATTACGGACTGACTTGGCAACCTTGATTAAAGGAGCTTGTTCACTAATAATAAGTAAATACATTGGAAATAAATGATAGATAATGTGCAAAAATTTAAGTAATATCAATAAACTCCACCAACTATGTGAAGCAACATACATGTTTAGATGTAGTACAAAAATAAGACTAATAGATGTCTTTTACAGTTTAAGCAAATGAAGGAACACTAATAATGGGCTGGCTTATATAAAGTTATTACAGGTTAATAAAATACTTTGAAAGTTGGTTAGTAAATTGTAATCAAAAGGTCACTATAGATGTGTAGTGATGTGTAGAGTTAACTGACATTCCATAGAAGAACAACCTGTGATCAATAACAGCTATAATTAAATATAAGTAACAGAAATCTATTACTTATTAGCTTTTAAGCGAGTTAAGTTTTACAACCCCGAAATTGATTTTTTAAAAACAATTTATTTTTTTTAGAACCGAGCTACATGAATACAATCTTATAACTAACTTAACATTGTTTTGCAAAAACTATTTATATTATAATAATTGCTGATGTCGGCGTTCTAGTTCTGTGAAGTTACACTATATGGTCGAGGTTATGGAACTCATAACTCCTCCCGACCTAGAGACGAGCTTACGGAGGTAGCGAGCTTCAGATGACTATCTCTGAACTGGCTTGAGTGTTAGCTTCTTGGTATCTCGGGGTAGGTTTGGGCTTCTTAAATCTTGGGCTGATAATCCTCTTGTAGACAAAGTAACTGATTACTGTAAATATTATCATATACAGTAATAGCACAGCTAATATAACATACAGCTCCACATCTCTCTTAGCGGGAATGGTTTGCGCCGATCCCTTCGCGCACGGCGGTTGGCAGCCATTTGGTGGGAAAAGACGACTGTGGCGTGCATGATTCGCTTCGCATTAATATTTTGCGTTCAGCAGCCATAGTCGTGCGTTGCGAGAGTTTAATTACATAGATATTTTTAAATTGTTTTTGCAGTATAATGAGTGAAAAAAAGATTGGACATCATCATGTTTGTGCAGTGCGATCCTGTTTTAATAAAGGCTATAACTCCAAGAAGAAATTTTTTCGATTTCCCAAAGAGGCTGACCGGTAAGTACTTATTAAAAGTTTTCCGGGCTTTTGTTGGCTTTTAGTGTTACTGAATTAGACAAATTTGAAATATGTTTTTGAAGCATTATCTTTTTTTAATGACTGTAACACACAAAAATGTATGGATGAAAAAACACTTTTTCACATTGCAGCCACGAAAGCTAAGTTTTTGGAAAAATGAAAAGTTGTATGAAAGATATTGTTAAAAACATATTTTTCATAAAATATCTCTTATGGAATTTGCAAAGAACTGATGCTTTATAACACTAATATCGATTATCTTTAACTAAAAAAGTATTGTTTTTTGTTTTTGAAAGTTCCTGCCTTCTAATCCAGTTCAATAACTCAAAATGGTGTTAATTCTTGTTATTGCTTCTAAACATATGCGCAAATTAATATCGATATTGGATTTGGAATTACGTCACATAAACACACATAACATTAAAGATATTAATAAATTAAGATAAAGAAAGAAGATTTTTGCAAATAACTCGGGATCTATTAACATTTTATTGATTTCTCATAAAAGGAGTCTATTTTTAATTAACAATTTTTTTATACTTTTCGGTAATATTTGTAGTCGGATAATTATTGTAAACAAAATTAAAATGATTTCGCTATACTATATTATTAGATTGAATTTTTGGAGTTCGCGCTTTTTTATTGGAAATTTCTTTCTCTTTAAGAATATTTCTAAATGTTAGTAGTTTCCGAATAATTTGCAATACACTAAACTACCTTTTTAAATAATAATTTGTTATTAGGCTCTGAAATTGTTTACGTGATAGTTTGAAACTTTTTCATATTTTTCTAGACGTCAGGCGTCATCCGCGCCATTTTTTTATATCTACTTTTGGTTTATGTTTGATGGTTACTTGTTAAACAAAAGCCATGCATTTAAATGATTTCGCTTTGTGGAGACTTTACCACAACTGTACTAAATTATGAGATTAAGACGATGAGAGGTTATTAAATTAAAATTACTATTAACAGATTTCTGGAGTCCATGCTTTTTATTAGAAATTTTTATCTCATTAAGAATATTTCTAAAAGTTAGTAGTTTCCGGGTAATTTGCAATACATTATTTTTTAAAATCTTAATTTGTCAATAGACTCTGAAATTATTTACGTGATGGTTTGTTGAAGATAATTAAAGTCGTAAATAGTGTTTTTTATAGTTCTTTACGTTTTAGTTACCGCATGGGTTGACAAAAGTTTTAGTTTATTCGCTAATTTTTCCTTAAAATAATTTGAGGTTTCTTTTATTTTTCGATTACTTATAGATTTATAAAATGTTTCGATTAAGACAAATAAACCCGTTGGTAATACATCTAATCAGTTTTTCAGCCTAAAATGAAATTTTATTTATTAAAAAATCGGATAGGCGCCTCTTTGAAAGTATAGAATATGAATTTATTATTTTCGAACTTGGTTATTAAAATTTTAATTTAGGTACTTAAATAAATCTTGCAGGTAAAGGAAGATATATTAGATCAATAAAAAGGCTTTTATTTGGTGGGGCAGGTAGAGTAGATTTTTTTCGAATAATATAGGCCATACTTTGAAGTAATTAATGGTCTGGTATAGTAAAATGCAAATGACAACCCCGGCCGGCGCCTTTCGATCAGATAAAAATATTTTCTTGGTAGGTATTTCCAATGGTCAAAATCGAATAAAATTTGCATGAATATAATATGTCCTTTAGAAAAATAAAAAAAGCAATATTTCTAATACAGATTTATTATCCCGAAACTCCAAAGGGCCGGCGACTGTCTTGGTTTATGATGTTTTATTGCTTTTAAACGTGTGGTTATATAATTAGTACGAATGGAAATAAATATTTAGGTGCAAAAAATGCACTATGTCCATTAATTATCGAATGCACTGTTGTACAGAGTAAACGGGACAGGTGAATTTTTAGGTAAAATTTGAATATTTTTAAAACAAGAGATATTGAGATGCGGTTTTCAGCTATTTCTTATCTTGCAAATTTTATTGAATAATACCGATTTAGGAGTAAAACTCGCTTGAGCCAAAAATTTATTTATACAGGATGTTAAACAAAATGGCAAATTTTTCAATTATTTGTTCTGAAAATTTAGAAAAAAGATTTTTTATTCTGATTGCGAGATTAGCTTAGTTTTTTTAAAACACAATTTTAAGAGTTTTAGAATTTAAAAAGCAGATATTACTTCCACATCTCCAAAAGACGGGGAAGTATAGTATCGGCTTTGGTGTCGGAAAAAAAATGTCCGAAAAATTATTTTCGCTAAATCGATTTAAAATTACTCAAAACGTGTAAAAAACCTAATTTCGGCGAAAAAAATGTTTCTGTCTGTCGGTCTGTTTGTTTACCCGATAACTCTCGAAGGAATTGTGCTATCGAGCTGAAATTTGGTACACAGGGAGGGGTCCATAGGAGAATGGTTCGGATTGTTTTTGGGAAAAATCGGCTTAGGGGGAAGAGGATGTAAATCGGTAAAAAATAGTTATTGATTGTAAATTGCCGAGTTTAAATGACTCAAAACCTGTAAAAAAACTAATTTCGGCGAGAAAAAAATCTGTTTGTCTGTCTGTCTGTATGTCAGATTACGCGATAACTTGGGCTATTGCGCTGAAATTTGGCACACGAAGAGCAGTCCATAGGAGAATGATTCTGATCGCTTTTATGCAAAAACGGTTAGGGAAAGGTGGGGTTAATCGGTAAAAAATAGTTATTTTTTGTAAATGATCATGTTATATGTCCTGCTTGAGATTTCTGTGAAAATAAGGGGTTTAGGCTATGTTAGGTTAGGTTAGGGGATGAAAATTATGCTGTTTAAAAAATCGAGTGTTACGTAGTTCTATGGGTTTTTGAGGGTATTGATTTCAATTTCAAAACTCGTTCATCATTTTAATAAAATTTTAGGGGAGGAGAGTAGGTTGAAATTCTAAATTTTATTTTTTTTTCGTCTGAAAACAAGGGTCGGGTAAGAAAATATATAGGTACTAGTTTGACACGATGTGGAAGTAGTGATTCCATTGGCAGCGGTTTTTTTTGAGGTATGTGTGTTTTTTTGAAAAAAAAATTTTTTTTTTCATAGTACATAGTCATAGTTGTTTTTTACTAGAAAGCCCCTAACTTTGATTTTTTTACAATCTATAGAGTCTGCACTACACAAAAAATATATAGAACGTGCACAATAAATGACAAGATTAGTTAAAAACCTAGCGATTCTAACGATCGTGTGCGTATATTTCGAAGAAATTCAAATTTAAAAGATGTTTAAGTTCTAAGAAGTACTGAATATTTTCTGCAAGCTGGGGTCTTTATTTTCCCTTTAACTTTATCATTTTTGAAAATATAGGTGTTGCTTTTAGAACCAAGTTTGCTTTGACCGGGTGATACATGAGACAAGTAACAAGCTGATATTTTTGTGGTCTTAAAAATATCTATTTGAAATTTGAAACATTTGTCTAATTCCATAAGAGACAAATTTCCGATGCAAAAACAACTAAAAGTTACTTCGAATTTTGCCGGAAGTGACTCTGCTTTTTATTTAAAGAAAAAAAACCTGTATATTTTTTGCACTATTTTATTCAGCCTATAATAGTCTTCTACTATATTCCACAAGTTAACTTTTTGCAAAATGGAGGCTGGACACCTATTTCAAAATTCAACATTGCCGCATTTTACAAAAAATACAGGCGCTATTTATAAATATATGTTTTAAATAGTCCAAAATAAACTTATTTTTTGAATTTTTTACTTTTCTTTAATCGAAAGAGCATTTACTTTAATGGTACCTTGTATATTTTATAAGTCATTTTCGCCATAAAATTACGTTTTTAAAGATGTGTCGCATGCTTAACTTTATTTTCAAGATAACGATATGCTAGACATCGTTGACAAATCAGGTAGCCTTTCTCTAAAATAAATGGCTATTTTATAGTCATTGTGAAGTGTTCTAAAAAAAAACAAAACAGTTTTAAATTTTGTACTGTATAAATGCATTTTTTTTTATAAAGCGGCAATGTTGAATTTTCAAAAAAATTGCTGTCTAGTCGCCATTTTGAAAACAAAAATTAAAATATCGTTGAAAAGCTAAGTTTAGGTTGAATGCGATAGCACAAAAAAATATATACAGAGTCCTACTTAGTGTTTTAACACCTCGGAAAAAACCGGGTTTTTCCCGAAAAAATCCGTTTTTTTCCAAAAGATTAAAAAAAAAACAAAATATGGAAAAATACAATTTATAATTATCCTAGTTTTTATTTTTGTTAACATGAAAAATAAGTTAAGAAACAAAAAATGTTCTTCCTTAAAATTAGTAAAGAAAATTTAAAAAGTTAAAAATAAAGAACCAAAATGTATTAATTAAAAACTTTAAAATTAAATTAATATACTTCCAATTGGAAAAAAGCCGGTTTTTTTAAAACACTAGTTCTACTTAATTAAAAAAAAAATAAATTAGGGGGTCAATTCCGGTAAAATTGAGAGCCAAAAGGAATTACTAAATAACATTTTTATTTTTTTATACTATCTTCGTTTTTTTTTAAATTTTACAGAGCTAAGGTATGGGCAATGAAAGCCAATCGAGAGGATCTGTTAGACAAATTGGAAAAAGCTCATAATAGCTACACTCTTTGTGAAGACCATTTTGAAGAAAAAATGTATACTAGTCATCTTCATACACGATTGAAAGCCACTGCAGTTCCTACATTATTTCCATCTCTTGAAGGAAGTTCTAAGAGCATTAAGGGTGACCACGCATATAGTAGACCCTTGCTACTTCCTGCGAAAATCAGAGTTCTGGATGACAGAATTTTAGTTCCAGCTATCACAAATACTGACCCAGGTATTTACGATATTCTATAATTTTGTATTGTTAAGTTGTAACAGCTAAATAAAAGTGTAAGGATCTTTTTTGCGAATTTTGCACCATGGTTGGTGTGAAGGAAATACGTTTTTTCTACGATCTTTGAATTATTTATAAACTGATGTTATTTTCTTCTTCTAGTAGGTCAAACAAACATAGTCAGAATCAAGCTTACAACCACGGCCAAAGACAAGGTGGAAACCGAGATCCAAGTCGAGGGTGAAACTCAGGACGACCGCGACGTAGACGTGAAAACCGAGGACGAAATCGAGGTGGAAACCGAAGTTGAAGTTCCAGGGAAAACCGAGAATCAAACTGAAGCCAGACCCTTCGATGCTAGTAGTCCCCCTCTGATGTCTCCAAGTTCTACCCAAACATCAGCCAACTTATCTTTTGATACTCCGAAGAAGAAAAAATATAGACGCAACATTAAATCTCTTACTACAGAAAATCAATATTTGCGAAAAAAAGTTCAGACACTCGAAAGACAATTAGATAGTCAGTTAGATAATATAACTTTAAATCAATATATGTCTCTGACATTCAAATTTTGCAATTCGGTCGACACTGCTAAAATTATTAATATGCATATATCACAAGGGCGAAAACATCCAAAGGGTAGACGTTATAGTAAAGAGTTCAAAACTGAATGTTTGTCCATATATTTTGCCGGTCCCCGAGTTTATAAAAAATATTTAATGCATAAATATAGCCTTCCAGCTCCCAATACATTGTTAAAAGAAATTCTAGCTATTAAAATAAGACCAGGATTAGAAAACGCTGAATTTTATAATTTGTTTAAAAAAAAGATTGACGGTTTTCAAGAGCAAAATAGGTATTGCCTACTATGTTTTGATGAGATGTCTATTAAAGCAAATTTGTTTTATGAACGGTCTCAAGACTGTATAATTGGACTGGCCATAGATGACAAAGAAGAGAAGATCTTTAAACCAGCTTTGACTGCATGCGTGTTCATGTTAAGAGGACTTTATTGCAAATGGAAACAGCCTCTCGCCTATTTTCTTTGTCATACTTCTTGTCCGGCGCAATTATTGCACGAAAATTTAAGTAAAGCTTTGCAAAAATTGAAAAATATTGGCTTAAATGTTTGTGCAGTTACTTCTGACATGGGTTCTAATAATATCAAATTAAGTAATATTTTAAATATCTCTATTCAAAATAGCCGTTTTTGCCTTCAAAATCGTTACCTTTATTATATTTTTGATGTGCCCCATATTATAAAAGCCATTAGAAATATGCTAATGAAGTATGACTTTTACGTTGATGGTAAAAAAATTTCTTGGCAGTACATAATTGACTTTTATGAAATAGATAAAAAATTTCCGGTTAAAGCAGCACATAAATTAACTGACTCACATATATATCCCACAAATTTTCAAAAAATTAAAGTTAAACTTGCCACACAAGTATTTAGCAATTCTGTTTTTGTAGGCATGAGTTTTTACATCAGATTTGGTTCTCTACCTGCAGAAGCCACTGAGACTGCAGAGTTTGTTAAGAGAATAGACCAGCTCTTTGATATTTTAAATTCGTCACAAACTTCACCCGGTAAAAGGTATAATGCAGCCTTCAAAGGGGAACCCTTTCAAATGGAGTTTTTGACTGAATGCCTATCTTTTTTAGAGAAACTTGAAGTTAGAGATAGAAATAATGTAAACTTAGCGAAAAAAGTTAAATTCATTAAATGTCTTCAAATTTCTATCAATAGTATTCTAAATTTATTTAATTATCTTCGTGAGAATGCTAGTTTTGATTATTTATTTACCCGAAAATTAAACCAAGATTGTCTTGAAAATCACTTTGGTAAAATTAGAAGTGAAAACGGCAAATGCATCAACCCAACAGCCATACAGTTTCACAGAACTTTTAGAAAGTTGCAGTGCGTTAACTTACTTAACTCAGGTGCAGAAAATTGTGAGGCAGATGCAGATCAAATGCTCTTAAGGCTTCCCGACTGTAAAGACGATTCTATACCTGAGGAAGAGACCAGTTCACTAAAAGAAGTAAGCCTCGAAATTAATAAAATAAATTATTCCCGAGATGAAATGTTAGAAAAAAATTTTATAAGGTATGTGTGTGGATATCTTTTAAATAAATCCCTTCGAGTTCACTCTTGTGATAATTGCATTAAATATAGCAAAGACCACAAAGATTTAGATGATTCATCCGTTTATTGTTTTTTAAAAGCATATGAAAATGCCGACAAAGATACGTTTGGAAACCTACAAATGCCAAATGATAAATTTGTAGAGTTTATTTGTAAAGTCGAACTAATATTTCAAGAACACTTTGAAACACTTGCAATAAAACCTAACCTTTGTAGCAATCTTTTTGGTTTAACTAAATCATTGCATTTTATTCATCCATGTGAATACTTTCCCAAAGAATTTGTCATTAATCTATATATAAGAGTAAGAATCTATTATACGCTAAAAACAATAAATGGAAACTTCAAAAATATAAGCAGGAATAAATTAATAATATGGAAAAATTTATAAAAATATTTCTGTTTAGTTTACTCCATAAGCATTTTTTACTATTAAACATTTGTGTAATTTTTTCTTTTTCATTTACTTAATAATAACCATTGAAATCATAAAATACCATGGAATTTTATTTAACATCATTTTCCTTTATCTATTAGTATACATACCAGGTGTCAACGAACATATTGGACAGGCCATAACTTGTAAAGTATTAGATGTATCAAAACGAAATTTCATATAGTTAAATGGTACATAAAGAGGAGAGTTCTCGTATATTTTTCACTTTTCAGTCATTTCCGGTTTCACCGGAAATGACTTCAGTTTCAGTTTTTTTAATGGAACACTCTATATATTTTTACATTTTTGGATTCCTGAGGCAATTTTGAATCAGATTATGACATTTTAAAAAGTTTTGACGCCTACTTGATTTTTACATCCATTTTTAAAATTGCAACTAGGTGGCCATGGCCGGACGCTAATAATTAATCTAAGGACCTGAAATGATGACAGAATAATACAATCGCTAAGTTTTAGTTATTAGTCTGATAACTAGGAGCAAAAGAAGTTGATAATAATCAAATTTTCGTGTCTAACTATTTTTTTTCCAAATGGCGACCCTTTTTAGACAAGCACTTTTTGAAAAGAGGATTTTTTTGCGAATCTAACGGTACTAACTTTTTTGCGATTGGATTAAACATAAGCTCAAAAATTAAATATTACTTAGAAAAATACTTGATAATCAATTATTAAATTTTATCAAGTGTGCCATGGATAGCCATGCTGGATATTAAGTAGGATTTTTTGTTTGGACAGTGACACTCACCTATTCTTTCTGAGCAGACATACGATTGTGTCACTGTCAAGACAAAAAATTTTACTTAATATCCAGCATGGCTATCCATGGCATACTTTTTACTAAGTTATATTTCATTTTTGAGCTTATTTCTAATCCAATCGTAAAAAAGTTTGTTCCGTTAGATTCGCAAAATAATCCTCTTTTTAAAAAGTGCTTGTCTAAAAAGGGTCGCCATTTGGAAAAAAAAGTTACGACACAAAAATTTGATTTTGTCTTGTTCCTAGTTATCAGACTAATCACTAAAACTTAGCGATTGTATTATTCTCTCATTATTTTAGGTCCTTAGATTAATTTGCGTCCGGTTATGGCCACCTAGATGCAATTTTAAAAATGGCTGTAAAAAATCAAGTAGGCGTAAAAAGATTTCATATTCTGATTCAGAATTGTCTCAGGAATCCAAAAATGTAAAAATATTCAAAGTGCTTCATTTAAAACATTGAAACTGAAGTCATTTCCGGTAAAACCGGAAGTGACCGGAAAGTAAAAAATATGCGAAAACTCTCTCCTTTATGTATCATTTACCTATACCAAATTTCTTTTTGATACGTCAAATACTTTACATGTTATGGCCTGTCTAATAGAATCGTTGACACCCGGTATATACAACTATACGCTACTCTTTATTAAGACTATGTCGGTTATTGCTTTTTAATATCATTAATAATATTCTAATTATTCAATTAAATCGCTTTACAATAACCATATCAATGTAAATTTAAACATTGCCTACTCCGGTACTGTCCGTCACAAACTAGTTATTTATTACAATATTCAAAATCAGTTTAGTCTGGCTCTGACTTTTCCCACCAGCGAGAAAAGGAAACGACAATTTCATCTCACTTGGTTTTCGACCGCCAGAATAAAGGTGCCGACCCTAAGAAAAGGAGCTGTATGTTATATTAGCTGTGGTAATAGCGTCCAAAAACTGAATTTGTGGAAGTATACTGGCTGATGAAGGGCTTCATTTAGTTTCTTGTTTTGAGCATCAAGGGCCGTTTGGATCCTTCTTGCTTCATTCAGATTTAAAGAACTCAATTCAAAGTTATTGAATTTCATTGGGTTGGATTCTTCATTTGCATATTTCAAGTTTATTTGGGGAAGTTCGATATTTTTAAAGTGTATTTTGGGGTCTTGATAGGTTTTTAACAATACGTTGTTAATGTATATTTCGCAACTTGGGTTCATCTCAAGAATGTAGGTTCCTTTTAAAGGAATGTTGTCTTTATTTGTACCACATTGTTTTACTGCTACTACTTGGTTTGGTATTACTAACATCCATTCGTGCCTTTCTAATTTTTCAATTTTGATTTCTTGGACTTCAATTTTCATCTGATGGCACTGGGATATATTTTGGCTAAACTTCAGCATCTGTACTTCACAGGGAGGTTCTTTGTTGATGGGCGCTGGATTTATTTCATGGCAAAGGTATTCTTCTGTGCTGACTTCTTGGCATTGTTGATTGAATCAGGCAAACTTCAGCTCATTTAGGATGAGGTATTTTGATTGAGGGAGAATCATTTTAAAGTGATTTGACGAAGGGGTTGGTAAAGGATAAAGGTAGTACAGAATATAGTTGTTATTTTCTACAATAGGCATTTCTATTATAAAAATAATTTGATTCCTTTTAGAATAACTTTTGATTTGTAGTATTTTTTCAAGAATTAGAATATTTTCGAAATTTGGAAAAAACGGAAGTTTACCAGGTTTTATTTCGGTTGTTACAATTTGTATTTCGTTAAGAAGATCGTTGGGGTCTAAAATTGAGTTATGAAATGTGTTTAATTTGGAAAATGTTATTGCTATTTGTATTTTTTCTAAGATATCATACATTTCTTGAAAAGATGTTGTTATTTGTGAAATTAGCATATGTATTAGAAAATAATGGTTATTTTCCATCTCTTTTGTTTTTAAATTTTTTAGAACTTCTTCAATTTGTAATGTGCGTGATTCTAAGATAAGATGGTTGTGTGTTAGGTTTTTAGAGATTTCTTGAAATAGTTTATTAGATTTTTGTACTATGGTTATTTGTTCTTGCACTGCCGATTTTAAGTTATTTTCGTTGGCGAATATTGAAGAGATAGTTTTGTCGTATTTTTCGGCATCTTCTTGATCAAGATTGCCTGTTAAAAATTTTATTATTGAACCTAAGCCATTTACGAGTCCTCTTTTTGTTCTGTTTTTAAATGCCAAAGGATTTATCTGCACTATTTGTGTTTTAATTTTATTTTCGAGAATAGAAGCTAAATTATAGGAGTTGTAGAATTCTTTTTTATATGTTGTTGTGTTTTTCAAAGAAGTTATTATTTTCTTAAAACTAGATTGTAGCAAAATATATTCGTCTATTATAGGGGTGATATCATAAATTTGTACGAAGGACCAAAAATCGATTATATTTTGGGAGTTGCCAAGTTTGAGTGGTAATAGTCCGGGATTCTTGTCGAGGTTGTGGAAGGTCACTTCTGTGCTTGTGCTTTCGAAGAGCCTGCAACAACAGGGGTTTTTAATTCCTTTATGTGAATACTTTCGATCTTATTGTTTAATTTATTTTTCATTGAGACTTTATTGTTTTCTAATAATTCTAAAATTTCGAAAGGACCGAGAAATTTCTTTTCCTTTTTGTCTCGTCTGTTACTGTTTTTGTAAACAGTCTGTCCTACTTTAAACTGATGTTGCTTTGGTCCTAGAGTGTTACGTTTTTCTATAACTTTTTCTTTTTGAGTTTGTAAGGTATTTTTTATGTCGTCATAAAGGTGTTTTAGTTTGTCGTTATGGTTAGATACATAATCTGCATAAAATGTTGTTTTTATTAAGTCGCATGGATCTCTAGAATTAGTGTGTCCGAATGTTATGTCGAAAGGGGTGTATTTAGTCGACGAATGTATAGAATTATTGTAGGCTATTAAGGCATATTTCATTAGTGTTTTTGAGTCTTCCTTTTTAAACCTTTCTCTTAAAATACGTAGGTGTTCTATGATTGTAGAGTGGAAACGTTCTACGGGTGAATTAGATTCATGGTGAAAGGGTGTAGTAAAATGAACATCTATTTTATGAGCTTTTAAAAGTTCTTGTACTGTGTTGTTTTTGAATTCAGGGCCATTGTCCATTATTATCCTTTCGGGTATACCGTAAAAGGAGAAATAATGTATTAGGGCTGTACAAATTTCTATAGAGGTTTTGCCGGAGATAGGCAAAGCTTGTCCTAATTTTGAAAAAGTATCTATAATGGTGAGAAATTCTTTGTTATCGAATTTAAAAACGTCAATGTGTAATAATTGGAATGGTTTGCCTACTGTTTCCGTAAGAACCAAAGGTACATAGGGTGGTTTACGTGAATATTTTGATGTTTGGCATATTTCGCATTCGTTAATATATTTAGTCACATCTGTTTTCATGGAAGGCCAGTAATAATTTCTTTTAAGTTTTTCGAAGGTTTCAGAAATACCACGGTGGTTACACTTGCCTTCGTGTTGGTATTTAATAAGAAGAGTGCGCTCTTCGACGTCTTTTATTGAATTTACTAATTTGGTACATTTTATTAACTTTAAGGCTGTTGCATAAAAGTGTCTCATGTATATGTCGTTAAATTCGAGATACATGGAATCGTCATAGAAATATAAGTGGAAAGTTTTGTTGTCTGATGTGTACGTTTTTAGGAATTCTAGTATAAGTTTAGGATTACCTTTTCCGATTTTTACGTTCCAAATATTGTGTTTTTCAAAAGTGTCCCAAGTAACTTCTATTTTGTCATAGGGATTTTTTGAAATTATTATTTGATTAGGTTTATTATTTACAATTTCATCTAAGATTGAAATACCTTCGTTAATTGTTTTTCGATTACTGCTAGAGTGAGGTGTTTGTAAACTACACTCTGGTATTTGAGGTGTTTGTGGTTTTTGAGATGTTTGAGGTATTCGAGATGTTAGATGTATGTGAGGTGTTTGAGATGTTTGTGGTATTTGAAGTGTTTGAGGTATTTGAAGTGTTTGAGGTATTTGAGATATTTGAGGTGGATCTATTTGTATGTCTTGTAAAATTTTAATTTTATTTTCTTTAGTTTTTGGTGGTTCTAAATTTTGTAAAGTTGAAGTAATGTCGGTTAGTTCTAAGCTGTTTGGGTCAAACTGGTCTAAAAAGGTGTCTATATCTAGGTCTATATCACCGGGGTTATTTATTACGCTTTCATTTTCAATCGCATTGATACAGATTCGCGAGAGTGCGTCTGCGTTTGTATTTTGCTTGCCCTTTTTATAAATTATTTCGTAGTCATATTCTTCGAGTTTTAACCTCCATCTTACAAGTTTACTGTTTGGTTCTTTTAAGTTAAAGAGCCAGACTAAGGGGCGATGATCAGTGAAAATTTGGAATCTTCGACCAAATAAATAAGGGCGAAAATATTTACATGCCCATACTATAGCGAGCAATTCTTTCTCGATGGTAGAGTATTTTGTTTCAGAGTCATTTAATGTTCTAGAGGCGTAAGCTACTGGTTTGTCGTTAGGTACATTGCCTTGTGATAATACTGCGCCTACAGCGAAGTTGCTAGCGTCGGTCGTGAGAATAAAGGGCTTTTCGAAGTCAGGATATTGAAGGATCGGTGCATTGATAAGCAATTGTTTACAGTGATTGAATGAATTGACAAAATCAGGGTTATGAACTATTTTTGAATCTTTTTTCAGGCAAAGGGTCATAGGTTTGGTAATTTTTGCAAAGTCCTTAACAAAGCGTCTGTAGTAGCCTAATAAACCTAAAAATGATTTTATTTCTTTTTGGGTTTTTGGAATCGGGAAGTTTTTTATAGCAGAAATTTTGTCAGGATTGGGTTTGACTCCTTCTGTGGTAACTACGTGACCTAAATATTGGACTTCTTTTCTTAGAAATTCGGACTTGTCCATTTGAATCTTAAAGTTTGACTGACGAAGTCTGCTGAAAACTTGTCTTAATCGAGTAATATGTTCCTGAAGTGAGGTACTAAAAATTACGATGTCGTCTAGATATACAAGACAAATTTCGTTTTGAAGACCACGCAATATATTGTCCATCACCCGTTGGAATGTTGATGGTGCGTTTTTTAGACCGAATGGCATTCTTTTGAATTCGTAATGTCCGTTTTCGGTAGAGAAAGCTGTTTTCTGAACGTCCTCAGGATCCATCTCGATTTGATGAAATCCGTTTGCCAAATCTAAAGTTGTGAAGTATTGACTTCTGCCTAATTTGTCTAAGATGTCTGAAATATTAGGGAGGGGGTATTTATCATCAATAGAGCGTTCATTAAGTCGCCTATAGTCGATGACAAGCCTCCATTTACGTTTTCCAGAAGCATCTAACTTCTTTGGAACGATCCAGATGGGGCTGGACCAAGAGGGAGACTGAATTTTGTATAATACCTTGTTCAAGCATCTTCGAAATTTGTTGTTTTACTTCTGTTCTGTGGATTTCGGGGTAACGGTAACTTTTTGTGAAAATAGGTGACTCATCCTTTAAATTAATCTTATGCCGTATTTGATTAGTGAATGTTAAGAGGATTTTATCACAATAGAATATATCTCTATACTCTAAACATAAATTTCTTATTGCTTCTCGTTCTTCAGAGTTGCAATGGTCAAGGCGAAGATTTTTTAAATTAGATTTTAAAATGGAATCATGATAATCGGAAATATCTTGGTCAGTTTCCATTTTCTCAATAAAGTTAATGTGGCACATATCAATGGGTTCGATATCAAATGGTTCGGTAAAGTTTATTTTAACAGGAAAATCGCAAGAGTTGGTAACAGATGTTATAGCACAGTAATTTGAAACATTTACAAGAGCTTTAGGCATTTCGAGATTATTTTCAAATTTTGTATAATCCAAAATACCTATACCGTTTTCCATCTTTACTGGTACTTTTACAATTTGTTGCGTTCTCGCGGGTATATTTATATAGAAATTTTGAAATTTATTTTCGGTTTTCTTATTAGATTTTTCGTAAATAATACAAATTTCAGCAAATGGGGTTTTTAATTTTCCCTCTTTTATGTTAATGCTGGCGTTTAATTGACTCAAAATATCTGCGCCTATTAAGCCATCATATTTTTGAGAAAAGTCGAATAAGTAATATTTGTGAAAGATGTTTGTATTAAAAATAGTAAAAAATGGTATATTGGCAACTTCATCGTGGTTTGACATGGCATGTGCCGTTTGAATATTAAATGTTTCTTTTTTTATAAATTGTTTATAAAATTTATGCGCGATGTCAGGACTTATCAAACTTCTAGAACTACCTGAATCTATTAAAAAATAAGCGTTGATTTCGGGAATAAAAATATACGGAAGGTCTGATCTCATATTATTGAGAAATATTATGTCTGGTTGTTGTCCTGATGAGCGAGCGAAAAATTTTCCTCGTAATTGTTATTATTACAAGTAACCGCAGGTGAATATTCCGTCGAGTATGTGTCAGCATAATATGTGGGGTCATATGGGTATGGATATGTATTGTCCGCACCATAGTAATTTTGATTTATTTCATAATTATTTGAAGAATAATTTTGATTATCTTCATATGTCGGGAAATCTATAATTTCGGTATTTTCTTCAGGGTTTTCAATAAGGGCTGAAGGGTTAGTTATTTGCTGGGCGTATAATTCCTGAAAGGAAAATTTTGGTTTTGGTTTGTTTAGCACAGTGTTGCCTGAACTAGTGTCCATAGGCGTTACTTTATTTAATTCAGTTTGT
The DNA here is from genome assembly GCA_030620095.1 of Kuschelorhynchus macadamiae. Classification (NCBI taxonomy): domain Eukaryota; kingdom Metazoa; phylum Arthropoda; class Insecta; order Coleoptera; family Curculionidae; genus Kuschelorhynchus; species Kuschelorhynchus macadamiae. Next base: position 187,022 of record JAUTXW010001334.1, on the reverse strand, counting down.
CTTTGATTTCGAATTATTGCGCTTGATTTTGGAAATGAAGGGGGTTGGTTTTGTGGTTGCCTGTTATTAGAAAATGGGAATCTGAAATTTGGATTTTGAAATGGTTGTCCCTGTTGGAAAGGTCTGGGTGGAAAATTGTTTGCTGTTTGCATTGGCTGAAATGGTCTAGGAGCGAAATTATTGATCATGGGCATTGTTTGAAAAGGCCTAGGGGCGAAATTAGTAGGTGGTAATATGGGTCTAGGTAAAAATGAAAAATTTGGATGGGGATATGTATTTTGCGGTCTAGATTGAATATTTGAGTTTTGGTTTCTTATATTAGGCAAATTTGTGTTATATTGATTTTTAAAATTAGAATTTGTTGTATAATTTCTACCTGAACTAAACTGAATAAAATTTTCTTCTTCAGTTGTATATGCTAACGCTTCTTCGAGATTTTGCGGGTTTTTAAGCCTGACTACTAATTGCATGTGATAAGGAAGACCTGTTAAAAATGTTTTTAAGGCAAAATCATCATAATGTGCTATTTTAATTCATTTTTCTGTGTTATCTACTATGAGAGTACTTAATTTTGCAAATAAAAGGCTTCTGGCATCTTGTATTCGCATGCCGAAATTTAAAGGTGATTCATTTTTTTGTGGCTTTATAGAAATCAAATCTTGTATAAGGCAATCAATGCCTCTTTGATCGGAAAATGTTAAATTTAATGTATTTTTTATTAAAACCCAAGAGTGGAGCTCTGATCTTGACCCAATTAAATCAGCTGCCCTACCTCGTAACTTACTTAATATGGTATCTAAAAGTATTACATTTATAGGGTCTTCAAGATTAGTAGAATTTTGAAAATTTTTTAATAAGTTTTCACATGAACAGATAAATCTTTGAAGCAATTTAGTATTACCGTCAAAAGGAGGAATGTTATCGGCTTGGTATCTCATAAGCGGAATATCGCGACTCATATTTTCGGTTGGTGTAGATTTTTCGAGATTTAAATTATTATCAAGAACTGTTAAAAAAGTATCGTCGTTCGAGCTTACGCTTAATTGAGATAAATTTGCAATTATATCGTCAATATCAGACATAAATTAAAAATACTACTTTATAGAAATAAAAATGCCTATTTAAAACTAGGAAAAGTGGGAAATTTGTATAGGAAAATGAGCACTTACAATAATATTCCAGCGAAGATTAACTGCATGTTCTTCTTGGCTGCTTTTTCTAAACTACTGCCTAGAGGATCCGATGCGAGGTGTCCCAGGCGTCTTAATTCTAGGTTCCCAGAGGTTCGGTCGATGTTGGACTTCTCCCTGGTAGGTTCTTGGGGGCTGCAAACTTCTTTTTTTCTTTTTTCTGGTTTTAGATCGACGAACTGTTGAAACAGACCGGATAAGCGATGTTTGTCTTTTCCGTTCGATCAAAATCCATGCCCGACTGCGCCAGTTAAGTTTTACAACCCCGAAATTGATTTTTTAAAAACAATTTATTTTTTTTAGAACCGAGCTACATGAATACAATCTTATAACTAACTTAACATTGTTTTGCAAAAACTATTTATATTATAATAATTGCTGATGTCGGCGTTCTAGTTCTGTGAAGTTACACCATATGGTCGAGGTTATGGAACTCATAACTAGCGCATTGATTTTAAAACGTATCTTTCTGCATGTTCACTAACGAATAAGTATATCGTTTCATTCAATCTTTTTTATTACTCGACGTACTTATTTGTAGGTAGCATTGATGATGACTAGTTAGTCAAAAGCGATCTGCTATAATTTTGGATTTGGATAATATACACGTTATATAGACAAACTTTTTTGTTACAGTGTGACACCTGGCAACGATGTACAAAATCTTAAAAGACTATTTATTATCACCGGACAAGACAAGAAGGAGCACTCAAAGCTCTTCCCCTTGATATGCCTATCTCACTCGAATATCGGATGCTATGCTTTTTCGATCCCTCGAAGTCAATGCCGGGCGAGATGCATAAACCGGTTGTCCGTCATATAATGAAGTATTGAAATATACCACCAAACATTAACATATACCAATGGTCTTTATATTTGCGGGCGCGCGGCGTGAAACAAATTTTTTATTGTTTAAAAATTAAAATAAGCATTTACGAATTTACTTAGTGTTCTGTGCTTGGTAGATGGCTGGAAAATTACGAGTAACTCTGTTCTAGTTATGAGAAACTTTAAAAGGCAAAAATTATTTATTTCTTTTAATAAGAAACCTTAATGAGGATTGCCTCGAACTTTTTTGTCCTGGTAAGAAATTGTGGCGAAAAGTCGAGAAATCCAACCTCACTACAATTTTGTAAGGCATTCGAGAAATTATTTACTCAAAAATATCTTAATGAGGTTGAAGGTGCAAAATGTATCCAAGATATTATTAAATTTTTGGTTAATGTAACTCCTGATATGATCGAAGAATATAGAAATATCTATGTACCAATAATGACAAAAAATAGTTCTTTAAAACTGTTTGCATGCGATTACATGAATCTTTCAAGTACGAACGGCAATGCCGTAGTGCAGCCATGTCAAACTCAAAGTCACTGGTGGGCCAAAAGCATGAAGACCATCGACTAGGTGGGTCGCAAAACCTTATCTTAAAGAAAACAAACTACTGGAATCTTGAGAAAAAGTCCTATTATAGGACAAGTCTGTTTATTAAATTTCCAATAAAAAGGACATTACAAAAAACTACAAACATTAAACTATTTTGCCAGATATTTGGCATCTTTTGTCTTTAATTAAGTTGTCTATTTGTGGCGCGAATTTATAGGCGGAAATAACTTTTAAAACTGCGTCCAAGTGTGCGTCCGTCAATACCGATCTTGCGGGAGATTTGTTTCCTTTCATCAAAGAAAATAGTTGTTCTCATTTATAGGTACTTCCAAACATTGACAGGATTTTACAAGCAAATTTTCTCATTTCTTGATATTGAACAGGCAAGTACTAAAATTCGAATGTACCAACACTATCAAATTTTTGTTTTAAATGGGTCTGACACTGATTCTCAATTACTTCCACTTGCAAGTGAGAGGGAACTTTATCAATATCGATAGTGAAAAGACCAGTAAATAGAGAAAAATTGTTTTCTTGGGTCTTAAAATCCCGAAAACGCTTCTCAATTTCTGCCAGAAGGCTTCTCATTTTCTCTGAATATATTTTGTATAATATTAGCACACTTGTGCTTTGCTGATATGCCTTAAAAGTCAGAAAATGTGACAGATTATCCTCTGCTAACTGTTTTTCCCACAACATCATCTTACACTTGAAAGCTTTCACATGATCATGCATATCTGTAATAACTTGACGTGATCCTTGCAATTTCGTATTTAAGTCCGACAAGTGTTTTGTGATATCTACCATAAATGAAAGATCTTGTAAAAAAGGTACATCGCATAATAAGCCGACATCTTCTCCTTTTGTTTCCATGAAAACGCGTATTTCTTCTTTGAGTTTCCAAAACCGGTCGAGTACCATAGAACACGAAAGCCATCGCACCTCTGCATAGTGTGGTAAACCAGTGTACTTACTTTCTCAGTCAGTAAAAATGCAGAAAACTGTCGCTGATTAAGGCCTTGTGACCTTATGAAGTTTATAATTTTTTTCACTGACTTTAAAACACTTTTCAACTTGATCACTTTTGAGCATAAAACTTCTTGGTGGATTATACAATGAATATGATGAAAATCTGGTTTGTCACTGCCCGTTTTTCTGATCTTTGTCTGTAATATTTTAACGAAGTCATTTTTTACCCCAGTCATTGAAGGAGCTTCGTCTGTTGCAACGGAATACAATTTTAACAAATCTAAATTGTACTTTTGCAGAAGTCCATAAACAGCATTGAAAATATCCTTTCCAGTTGTTGTATCATGCAATGGTACTAATTCCAGTAATTCTTCATACACATTGATATCTGTATCAACCGCACGAAGAAAAACAGCGAGTTGCGCCACACTGATTTTGTTTTTATCTGATCACTTATATTGGCAGCCAACTCAGTAACTCTTTCAGTGACAGTATTCCGGGACAAGGATATATTTTGAAATGCCTTCACGCTCCCGGGACTTACAAGTTCCGCGGCCTTTATAAATTCACCTTCAACAAATGTTTTTTATAAATTCACCTTCAACAAATGTTTTTGAGTGTTTCGCGATGAACTCCGACAGTACGTAGCTGGCTTGAAGGACAGATTCATTTTCTTGCTTTGTACGTGTAAACATAAGCTGCTGATCTTTGAACCGTGATTTTAACTTATTTAACTTTTCGTTTCTAACCATGCCTGTATACTTGTCAAACATAGTTTTACGAATATCATAGTGACGTTTTATATTATATAATTTTGGGACATCGACTGTAGTATTACAAATCAAACAAATAATTTTTTCTCTCACTTCACAGCAAAAAAACTCTAATTTCCACTGAAAGATACGATGCCATCTACAAGTTTCCTATAACTTCCACTTGGTTTTGAAAGAGACATGTTAAAAACTGTATCCGAAATAAATTATAATAAGTACTGTTAAGTGTGTAACAATAAGTGCGCAACTCAACTCGAAACTCTTTAGCAACTAATTCATACCTGACCGAACACTGAACGACTGAACTCAATCGAACACGGCTTATATACGGCTTGTGATTTCTCGAGTTCTTTCCAGAATGTTCAGATAACGTCATCTGTGTTTTTGCGCGAAAGAATTTCATGGAACAAGCCAGATAACGTTTGGCTTTAGGTTTTAGGTTGAGTATGTGTAGTTCATCCTACTAAACATAGATGTCACTATGTACAATTGTACATTTTGCTATGCCAATCGTTGTTGCAGCGGCGGGCTCTTTCAAAAACGGTTTTCAACTTGTTCGCGGGCCGCATTATCTGGCTGTTTTCAAAACTAATTTGGGCCGCAGAAAAATGCTCACTGGGCCGCATATTTGACATGGCTGCTGTAGTGTTTATATTACAGGCTATCTATTAAAAAATCGGTAAATTTTCTTTACCCAGAACTTCTTTCTTTATGAATCTTTTCTTTTATCAGGAATAGTGAAGAGTGGCCCAATTTAGTTCAGTATAATAGTCATTACTATTATTTAAACATTTTTACTTGGTGCCATTTTTTCCATCATATTGGATTCCTACCAATATTTTACTAATTTCTACGTATGCCACACTTGATTTTTGGGCATAATTATAAATACATTCAGTAAGTACTTTTTACATTGACAAACACTGGCATTTTGTTACGTCATGTTGAATTCTGCCAGTTTATACAGTGGTTGATCCCTATATCACATTTAATTTTTCTATAAAATTTAATGTCAATTGAATTTTTCAAAAATTAATGTTCGCCATTTTGTTCCACCATCTTGAATCCGTGCCACAACTTTACCAGTTTATCTGTATATCAGATTTATCGCTTGCACAAAATTTGATATTAGCTAATAATTAGTTTTTCCAGGCCGATTTTTTAAATACTTTATTAGGCCACCATTTTGTTTTGCTATCTTTTATTCATACCAGAATGTCACCAGTTTATTCCTAATACTTGATTTTTGTGCAAAATTTGAGGAAATTGGAATAATTAGTTTTTTAGTAATAGTTTTTTTTACGTTTCACTAGTCCGCTATCTTGTTCCGGCATATTGCATTTTTACCAAAATATTACCAAGTCATCCCCATATGACTCTTAATTTTTGCCTAAAATGGAAGTTAATCTGATGAGTAGCTTTTAAGCTATGACGCGAACTGTCAGACCGACAGACAAATTGACAGACGGACCGACGAAATTGATGAAACATATTTTTTAGCATCTAGAGACGCTAAAACCTGAAAATATGTAAAACCTGAGAAGGTGATTTTTTTCACGATTAAAAAAATTTTATTAGCCCGCCGTTTTATTTCGCTATTTTGAATTAGTATCTCAGGTTTACAAGTTTATCCCTATACCACAACTAGTTTTTTAGGCTGAATTTATTATTATTATTATTAAGCCACCATTTTGTTGCGCCATCTTGGAATAAAATGTTCAACAATTAATTTCCTTTTTTACTTAATTTTTTACAAACATTACTTTTTATAATTATATTAAGATATATTAATTAAACAACTTGACGTTTTCCTCGTTTTTCTTTTAATACATATTATATTTTATACATAGCAAAATAGGTCACAATAACAATTATGGATAGATATTTTTATACTCCTTTTTTAAATCACCCCGGCAACTGAACGTTTATTCTTTTTAAACGCTAGCGGTTTGCATCAACCTTCTAAAAGCATAAGCACCTGCACAGCTGTATGCATTTCTCGGATTCGTCGGCGCGTTATTGTAAGCACAACATAAAACTTCCGACGGACTATGCTCCTTCTTGTCTTGTTAATGTTCGGTGTTATTATCCTATTATAGAGACAAAACGTTCGGATTTTATATTCGGGCATATACCTTACCTAGCTAAGTCAGTTGTCAACAAACAAGGTATCACTTTCCGTAGGCAGATATATTCTTAAATTTTATATCCATATCTGAGAGGCGTTTTTCTCTTTAATATTTGCACTGTTTGAAGCGTGAAAATAATTAGGTTTAGAAAACCAGCAAAAATTGACTTTCCGTAAAAGCGTCTATCGAGTATGTGCTGAAATATTTATCATTTCAACTTATCTTTTATTTAAAACCTAACGACTTTAAAAGATATTTTATATTTTTAGCCAGCGTTTCAATTGCAGATGAGTCTAACCTTAAATCTGGCATTTTTTATATTTGCCTATTCTATTTGTGACTATGCACAAGGTTTGGAAAATGCTGTAAGTATAATAGAAACCCTTATTTGCAAAGCTTATTTACTTACATTAGTATATTAACATATGAAAAGAACATATTAAAATAAACTAACGAAACTACTTTATATACAAGGTGATCGGTAAAGAATGCGCCAAAAAGCAATCCCAGATTAAACTCATCAAAATAATGACATTGAGCCAAATATGCCTTAGCAAAACGTTGCTCATTAATGAGATACAGTGTGTTAAAATTTAAATCTGAAAATTGATATTTTTCTATAGCTCACGCTGTTTTTGAGATATTAACATAAAACCTGGTAATTAGCAGTTAGTATTTAGATGGCCCCTACATTCGCTATTTCGTGCCATAACTTTCCTGTTAGCACTGTTTATTACCCGGTATCACGTATAAAGCATAAAATAAAAATAAAACTACTTCTGAGTCTCATGTATACTGAAGAAATCATCTCCTTCGATATCATGTTTGCACCAGTAAACTACTTATTATAGACAAAGAGCTCATGACAAAAAAACCGTCAGAGATTTGTAATGGCTCACATGTCAATATGAGTCAGCACACACTTCCACGATCCGGTAGTGGGACATTTGGCTAAAATCTATTGGGTTTGTATGCTAATTGAACGTTGAAGTCTCTAAATTTTTTCTTTCCTACAGCGTCATCTTACATCTATTCGTAAATATTTTTTGACAGATCGATAAAAATACTTAAGATTTATCGCTCACCTAAAGCATGCCCTGCTACGTCACTTGGGTAATGGCAAAAAACTATATCTAAAGAACGACATGATTAGTCAGGGCTTGTGTAGATCTAAATAATGTCCATACATACCAAAAATGCCTGATGTCAGAGGTATCAAGAGGAGCGGCGCGCCCTTTAAATCCATACCTTGAGCTGACTACTGACTGCGTTTTTTCAATAAACTAACGTCTGACTTTTTTATTATACTGGATGTTACGAAGAGTACGCTCCCCTATATGTCTCTGTTTTTTTAAAATATCAGTTTCATCAAATTTTGTGAGCGTCTATAAGACGATGTTTGTCAACTTTTAGCCAATATAGTTTTCTTTAAGCTTTATAGCATACTTAAGTTTAGTCACATATCAGGAAGGAAACCCGAGTTTTTTTATTATTCCCAGATAAGGGAAAATTGAGCCGGTGCGTGGGGAGCAAAGTCTGTCATAAAATATCTTACAGCCTACGTTAATGTCATTACAGCGATTTAAGAACGACTAATATATATTACACAAAGATGCATATAGACCCGGAAAACCAATCCTTTGTTGTAACTAGGGTTGCCAAACATCCTAGATTTGGAAAGCTGTAATGAATTTGAGCTCTTTTTTTTGCGTCCTTCTGAAACCCTAGAACGGACGTCATTTGTCCTGGATTTTAACACCGGTTTTGTTTTTTCTTTTATAAATACTGAATTTTTATTTTTTGTCTTAAAAGTACTGAATTCTAAATTTTAAAAAACTAATAGAACTAATAACCCAAGCAAAAATTAATTTATGACATTACGAAAATGGTTGTTTTATTCGTCTCTGACTTTCATGGGTGTTATGGGTATGTGGTGTTATCAAAAAGCAAGGACTTTCTTTTAGCCGCCAAATATTTGTTCTCACAGGAAGGCATTTTAAATACCCCACTGAGATGCAGTGTGCTTTTTTGGCCTCTGTGCTCTGGATATTTAGCTTCAATTGTTGCTTAAGTTCGGTTAACCAAAGATTAGTTAATAAAGATCGAAACGTATTTAATTTATTCTGCTATCATTTATCCTAAAACCTGAACATTTAATACCTACTTAAGAATGAGGCGATTGCAACATTTGTGCTCGCGACTGCCAGTCGGCGTCAATTTTATTTTGACCAGGGCGCTACTAGTTTGTATCTCGCAACCCAAACTAGAAGGACCTTGGTGTACGATGGTCCCTAAGGGCTCAGATAAATAAATATAACAAAACAAAATGTTTGGTTGAGTCACTGCCAAGGTAAGTAAAACACATAGAGTTCGATCAATCACAAAATGTGTATTTAAGAGAATTATTTAATACCAATGGTTTTGGTATTACAATCCCGATATGGGTATCCAGTTATTGGTTACTCAGTATTATTTACAAAGAAGGGTAGTTACCCTTTTTTCTTATTAATAATTAAATTGTAATAAAAAACTAAGACTTAATGAAGTCTTCGAATAAAAAAAAGGAATAGGCAATCACCCGGAAAAAGTGGCTTACAAATGAAAATGTTAAAGTTAATATTATAAGTACTTGTATCTATTACTAACAATATTATCATAAGACCTGAGTATATAAAGATGAAAATTATAGGCAATGATATTTTGACCGTCTACCATGGAATATGTGGATGAATGAACTCAACTTATATGAGTAGTGCTCTGCTATCTGGGTTTTAGAATATTATAATATAAAATATATTTATATTGAATGATAAAGTTTAATAAAGTAAAATTTTATATCAGCACTAGCTATTCGTAAGGTAGAACAGGTAAATCACAAAAAGTATACAATCATATTTGCAGTATAATATCTTCTGCATAAAGCTTTTAAAATATGGTGTCAAATAATATCTCCTATATTAAAGTTTTATAAGAAAATGATTGTAAAACGCCAGAAAAATTAATTTTGAAACAGATTTCACTTCTGTACACGCAAATGTTGAAGGTCCAAATCACTACTTCGGACTACATCAAGCAACGTCCACTCAATGAAGAGGTCTGGTTGCTTAAAATCAAAGAAAGACTCTTGTAGTCGAATATGCGTAGCAAAAAACCCTAAAAAGAAGGAAAAACTATACTTAGTACGACGTACTAGAGCAAAAAGTATATTAAATATACTTATGAAACTGACTTATCGTCTGAACAGGGGCGTGCGGTCAAATTTTAAGAAAGGGAAGCAATTTTTAGAAACTTACCTATTTGTAATGTAATTCGATTCTTTGATGCTCCGACATATTTTGGAGAATTTTATTTTCAATCGACAACAGCGATGTATGCAAAAGTCTCTCCTGTGCCGTTGAATTTCTCACGAAATTTTTTATACGTTTAAGTGTTAAAAAATTGCGTTCTACTGATGAACTTGTGGCAGGTATTGTCAATACTAATTCACACAATTTCGACACTTTGGTGTAGGCATCTTCCAGCTCCTTGTCGTTTAAAAATTGCCTTAGTTCCTTAGTGTTATGTTTAGCGCTAATGTCATCAGTTTCGTAAATCACTTTTAGTTCAGATCGCAGTAGCACTCGGTCGAAGAACTGGCCATAATGAAGAAGAAGAGATTTAAACGCATCTTCTGGAAAAGTTTTTCCTTTAAAATCATCAAAATTGCAGAGCTCGAGGAATTTAAAATCATTTAAACCATTAAATCTATAGTTTATTTGTTGCTGAATTTGATCGATTATTTCATAAAAGAGGCGTCTGTATGATGTTTGAACATCTCCGACCTTGTCTGTTTGAAGACGCTTGGCTTATGGCTCTACATTTAACGTCATCGTTTTCTCCCAAAATAGGTCAAAGTCATCTCGTTTTTGGCTTAACATGGACTTAAAATCATCCACTTTTTTTAGGCAAAAAGCAATATCATTTGTTTTAGTTTGTAATATATTAAAAACATTGTCCGAGAATGGAAATATTTCTGAAAATATGTTCAACAAATAATTAGAATTAAAATCTCGTTTCAAACAGTCCAAAAACCCCCTCGAACTATTTATTGCTACTGAGTCCCACGTTTTATTGTTTTCTATTATATTCTCAAATAGTTCAATCAGTGATTCACGATTTTCAGATACTGTTAACACAAGTCTTCCATTATAGTTCCACCTAGTAGAAGCTACTTTAGGCAATCCTTTGTGGACAATGGAGTCCAAAGCTTGTGTACGTTTTGTTGTCTTGGAAAAAAAAAGCGGCCATGCCACTTAAAGTAACGAAAAATACTTTACACTCTTTAATGTGATTCATGGACTGGGATAAAACTAAATTTAATTTATGAGCAAAACAATGGACAAACACAACACTTGGGAAAGTTTCTCGAACTTTAGCATGCAGACCACCTCATTGTCCTGCCATCACTGCAGCTCCATCATAGCTTTGAGCAACTAATTTTTTCTCTCTATTAATTTCTTTAGTAACGTTTTAAACTACGGTATATAACGCATCTGCTGTACGATTTTCGGACACATTCTTAAAACCTAAAAATCGCTCTTGAATACTTCTGTTTGTTTTAACGTAGCGTATGACTATAGATAATTGGCTAAAATTAGTGATATCAGTTGTTTCATCCAGAACAATAGCAATGAACCGCGCCTCGCCAATCTCCTGCTTAATTCTTTTTAAAATAATGATTGCAACAGCGGAAATTAAATCATTCTGGATTCGATTCAACGTTCCGAGAAAAACGCTAGACTGCTCTAAATGATTTTTTAAGCAATCATCATATTTAGCCATTAAACTAAGTAAATCTTGAAAAATTTCCTCTATTTGAAGAAACCCTTGTTTTGTCATGACCTCTAAATACCAATTCGTACTATACGAGAAAACAAACAACATCGACAAGTCTTTTTAATATTTGCCTATTTTTATTGACTAGTTCATTGTGTTAGCGGTGACTAATTTCCAACTGTTTATTAAGGGTGTGTTCAATTCTGGTTTTGCCGAAGACTTTTTCTTTTATGACGGCCTGCAAATGCGCTTTGAACATATTGTGTCTTTTTATAGCTTTATGGAAATTGTTTAAATCGGAAAACTCAGTTTTATTCCAGAGACCTTTTCCGTTTTCAAAAAGTAAACATGGCCAACAAAATAATTTACTTATATTTTCACACCCTGTTAGCCATTTAAATTGTTCGTATTGTTTTTCCGAATAAAAATGTCTAATACAGTTTTTCATTTGTATGGTTAAATTTTTCATAGGCGGTTTTGCCCTTGCTTTGGAAATTATTTCAAGCCTATCAGCGAAGTTTAATGTTGAAAATCCCTTTATTATTAAGACACACACCACACATTCACACACACTCTTCTTACTAAATTCTCCAACATTTTCAACATTATTACCGACAGCCGAAGTTGACGGTATTTGCATATCCACGTCCGTATTATTGTTTTCCATGTCGCACCATGCACGACGCGATGTACGTATCACACAACACACGGATAGCCGTTCAAACAAAGAACCTACTCCAACGATAGCTTCCGCCCCCACTTAAACCCCCACTTAAACCACGCGACAGAAATGCAAAAATTGACAACAGCCGGTGGAAAGTTCAATAACCTCTGGCTCGATTCACAGGAAATCAAGCATACAGGACTTGGCTGCAGAGAAGCTAGAGGCCCGCATAGGTTTTATTCGATTTCTTTTGTGGTTCGGTCAGAGTCAATGCCGCATTTATTATGGGCTTGATAATTAAGATAATATTTTACCATTTTTAATATAAACTAAATTAATGGTTTCCTATTTCAAAAATTACATTTTAGAAGATGTTTTGTAATTTTTTTTGGGGAAGCACTGCTTCCCTTGCTTCCAAGGACTGCACGCTTCTGCGTCTGAACCACTATTATGTTAAGCTCAGCGTCATTCTGAACTCTTTTAACCATTTAAAAGGTCTTTAAATTTTCTATTCAAAATCAGAGTTTAAATTGTTTTTACTAGTTTATTTCACAATGGCGACTAATTACCTAAGGATGAAAAGTTCGCTCTTATCTTCCCAAGCGTTGTTAAAACAAAATCTGAAGAAATTGTGCAAGATATAAAATACTAAAGAAAATGAAATGTCAAAATTTCGTAATGGCGGCCTAGCGCTAATTTAAAATGATTTAGTATTTAGTCAAGCATTTTAAAACTCTGGATATAATTAGAGAATTTAAAGACTTTTCAAAATAAGAATCTTAATCAGTGCATATTTTAATATTAACTCTTTGTAGTGTCTTAAATATTTGTCTTTTGTCTTCTAGAGCATGGAATTAAGCGAAGCCATTTACAACTTGGACTGGTACAACTGGAACTTACAATGTCAGAAAACGTATTTGATCCTTTCGATATTCACCTCCAAAAGGATAAGAGTGCCGATTTTTTTAATAGTCAATATCAGCAACAAATTATTTATAAAGGTGATGATTACCTTTTTTCATCGTATTTTTGAAGTACTCATTATAAATATAAATGAAAATTTCTTAAAATAGTTTTTTAAACTACAGCTTTGAGTGGAATTAATTATTTCTATTTTATTACGTGGAATTTGAAGCATGAATAGATTAGCCAAAATGGCTTCGTTTGAAGCTATATTTCAAGCAAAAGTGTTTCACCTATGTTTATTTTAGGTTTTTGGCGTTAAAATATGTACACCTGTGTCAAGAAAATACGATTGTGTATTCTCAAAAACCGGAAAAAAATTGAAATATATTTACTATAATCATTATTCTCTATAGCCCTACTATTTGTCAGATTTTATCTAGAGACTTTTTACTTCCCTCGTAAAAGAGAAGTATTGTAATCTTGAAAAAGTCGCCCTCTGAGATTTTTCAGATCTTTACGTGTTAGGATCTCTAGATGCCGAAAAACATGTTTTCTCACTTCCGTAAGTGTGTCTGTCTGTCTGTTCGCATTTTGCACAAAAGTCAATTGTTATATAGAAATCAACTGGTAGAATTTTGGTATGGATCCAAGATGGCAGGCTTTATAAAATATTTAAAACTTAAGCCTAAAAAAATATTTAATGGAATATTTTCAAATTTTATGTCACAACTAATTCTGGTATAGAGATGAACTAGTAAAACTGTGGTAATAATTAAAGATGGCGAAACAAAATCGCTGCCAAATAAAATATTTGTAATTGTGAAATATCACCTTCTGAGGTTTTACATATGTTCAATTTTTAGCGTCCCTAGATGCAAAACATTACCAGGTCAGGCCCTATGAGCCTTAATTTTTGACTAAAATTTGAAGTAAATCCGATAAGTAGTTTTTAAGCTATGCCGGGATCTGACAGACACACAGACAAACCGACAGATGGACCTACGGAATTTATAAAACATATTTTTTGGCATCTAGGGACACTAATACGCGAAAATATGTAAATCCTGAGAAAGTGATTTTTTCAGATCGCAAAAAATTTATTTGGCCGCCATTTTGTTCCTTGAATTAGTACCACACTTTTACTAATTTATCTTTATATTACTATTAGTTATGGCACAAAATTTGAAATCAGTTCATTAAGTAGGTTTTTTCAGGCTGAATTTTTAAATATTTTATTAAGCCACTGTTTGGTTCCGCCATCTTGGATTCGTACAAAAATTTTACCAGTTGATTTCTACATAATACTTGATTTTTTTTGCAAAATTTGAGACAAATTTGATAAGCACTTTCTTAGTAATAATTTTTTTAGCATTTCACTAGGTAACCATTTTATTTCGCCATATTGGATTTTTACCAAAATATTACCAGGTCATCCCAATATGACCCTTAATTGTTGACCAAGTTTTTTAGCTATGCCACGGACAGACAGACAAACAAAATCGAGAAAACAAGAGACATATGAAGATGATCTGGTAATATTTTTGTAATATCCCGGAACAAGGCGACCTAGTGAAACGTTAAAAAAATGATTTCTAAAAAATGAATTATCCAATTTAACTCAAATTTTGCTCAAAAATCAAGAGTTACGTGGAAATTTTAGTATGGATATATGATAACAAAATAAAATGGTGGCTTAATAAAGTATTTAAAAAATCGGCCTGCAAAAACTACTTATTAGATTAATTTCAAATTTGTGTGGAAGCATTAAGTATAGAGATAAACTACTAAAGTTGTGGTACGGATTCAAAATGGCGGAACAAAAAGCGGTCAAATATATTTTTTTATAAAACGACGTAAAGAAATCTTATTCAATTGACTTAAAGCTTTGCAGAAAAATTAAATGTGATAAAGGGATAAACTGGAACGAATTCAACATGACGTAACAAAATCGCAGTGTGTGTCAATGTAAAAACTACTTTTTAAATTGTGCCCAAAAATCAAGCGTGGCATAAGCAATATTCTGGAAAAAATGGCGTTCAATAAAATTATTTGGAAAGACAGTATATATGTGTTCCTAAATAACTATGTACTGAACTATTCGTAATAAAAGGAAAGGTTCACGACGGGTAAAGAAAATTTACCGATTTTTTAACTGGAATTCGGTTCGAACTTAGGCTTGGTATACATGAGTCCAAACAATATACAAAGCAAGTCGCACAGCAGCTGTGACTTGCACACGTGTCTCAGAAATATGTCCATTGTTGTTCTATTTGTAGTGTAGGGCTGTAAGGGAGCGTGGCCACACGGAAAAGTTGGGCAGAACGCCGCTAAATGGGTCTGTAGAGTCTGAATCATGACTCTTTTCCCATACCAAGAAGATT
The DNA here is from genome assembly GCA_030620095.1 of Kuschelorhynchus macadamiae. Taxonomy (NCBI): domain Eukaryota; kingdom Metazoa; phylum Arthropoda; class Insecta; order Coleoptera; family Curculionidae; genus Kuschelorhynchus; species Kuschelorhynchus macadamiae. Next base: position 171,809 of record JAUTXW010001334.1, on the reverse strand, counting down.
AAATTTAACTAGTTATACCTACTCACAAAACACAGCTGCCCTACGCAATGCTTTATTAATCTTCTAACTCTTATACAGATATAAAATATTAAATTCAGACCCATTAATTCTGAGGAAAAAAATCTTTCCAAGTGGACGGAAACTTCGACTTAATTATGGTCGAATCATAAAAATATTCTAAAGGGGATATTGTAGAAACAAAGAGAACCAAGAACAGAGGATATGTAATATGTTTTCATATATTAGTTGAATGCAGAGAGACTAAGAATGTGAATTTACGCGTCTCAGTCGGCAATTATTATCACGTGACGCTGGCTCGAGACTCTGTATTCCGCAGGTAACATGGCCCCCCATGAGACTTACGAACCCACCTACGTATCTAGGAACGCTACGATACCACAGGTGCCCGGTTGTCCGAGTCCGGACGGTATGTCATCCTTCAATGACTTTTCTCCGACACTGAGGATCTCAACTTCCAACATTACCGCCACCCAGATACACTTTGGTTACGTGACACTCCCCGACACTCCACAACCGGGAACATCAGTTTGAGACCGAAGGGGCTTCCTTGATTCCTTAATAGAAAGCCTCTACTATAAAATTGCGTTTCTGCCAGTGCTGCTCCCTATGCAAATCTTTAAAGCTCCCAACCACTGCGTCTGGTGTTGGTTTGACTAGACCTATTCTGCTATGTCTGATTTTGACGTCTCTCCCTTTTGAGTTCGATTAAAATGCTCCAAAACTCTTACATTAAAAGGACGTTCTGTCTCTCCAGTGTACGTCTTACTACACTCACACTGGATTTGGTATTTTTTTCTCTTGTTTCTGTTAACAAACATAGAAAAAGACTTCAAGTCTCGGTCTCAGTAAATTATAATTATTAACATGACACGTGTTTTGGCCCTTTCGAGCATCGTCAGACCTACAAACAACAGAGAGAATCTTAGTAGATAATCACACTCACAAATCCTATAAAATAACTTACAAGTACAATAAAACGCACTATATATATTTAATTGACTCTAAAATGAGGTTAAGTCTCACGTGAATAAACAAAAACAAACATTAAAATACAGTATAACCTCGATTATCCGGCCCTGCCGGGACCGAGTCTTTGCCGGATAATCGAAAACACGGATAATCCAAAATCCTTATTTTAAATTTTTTAATAATTTATTCAGACAAATACATATGTCAAACGAATAAAAGAAACGTGATTCATGTAACAAAAAATAAAAGTTTTAAAATTCAGACATAATTTATGAAATCACTTAAAAAAAATCAGTAACTTTTGTTTGTTTTTGTGTTTGTAACAAAAAATAAAGTTAAAAATTAATACATAATTTATGAAATCACTTTTGTCTTTGTGTTTCGTAAGTTCTACCCTTTATAATTTCCTTAATTTTCCTAAGCTGAAACACATGAATATCATCAGTTTCAAGTTGTTCTTCAAAATATTGGATAAGTGCAAATTCTATTTTTTGTTCTATACTTAAAACATTGCGTTCACGCTTTCCATTAGCACCGGTATGCTGCAGTTTGTGCGTTTATTTACGTTGAACTAAACAGTCAGTCGGCCGTTGTCGAAAATAATTTGTAAACACATAAATGGGGGGATTTCCTCAATCGCCAACATCTGGCCGCCAGCCACGGATAATCAGCCTACCGGATAAAGCGCACACGGATAATCAGGGTTATAAAATAATTAATCTCTCTAGCTGGGATCAACCCTGGACCGCCTGAGTGGGAGGCAGAGTAAGTACCTACAGACCAGTGAACTGGTCAAAGAAAATAACCAAAAACTCTCACACTATAAATTAGTGAATCGAATGAATGAATCGTTAACGCAAGTGAGAATAGGACCTTTTATAGCCTCAGTTATTTCCATTTTTTCTAAAAGGCCAAGTTTTTTCCCCTTTGGACGTAAAACACCAACGTCAGAAATGAAAGTCATAACCTGAGTCTAACAAATGATTGGCAGAAGCTGAAACAGTTTCAGTTACTTCCGTATTTTTGAATTTGTTAATAAGGCCCAAATGTTCTCTCTCTTCCTTGTTATTAAATTCAGAAATACGGATGTAAATGGAACTGTTTCAGCGTATTCAAAGATTTTGCCTTTTGCCAATCATTTGTTAGGCCGTGTTTTCACGGGCCATATTTTGAAGTTGATAGCGACGATAAAAAGTGGTTCGTGTGTAGCTGTCCCGGCCACTAAAGTGGTCCGACCCAGCCACATCTTGTAGTTATGCCAACGTCGAAATGTGGTCCATATTGGCCCGGAAATTTTCAATGTAGGCAATACTTCCCAGGTGGTAGACATGGTTTCCGATGAAGAAGCTTTATTGCTTTTGTTGCTTCAACGAAGATGTAAGCAAAAAAGAAAATCTCCGAGGTTTTGGGTCCATCCCATTCTTAGGAGTCGGCTTCAGTTTGGACAATTTCATACGTTATACCAAACACTTCGTAGCCATCCAGATAAGTTTTTCCGGTTTCTGAGGATGTCAACGCGTTCCTTTGATGAGTTATTACATGAAGTTGGGCCAATAATATCGAAGACAGATACTGTAATGAGGAGGACAATATCAGCTGAAGAAAGACTAGTAATTTGTTTAAGGTAAGTTTATATTTAGTTTATTACATTTCTTATGCACCAAATTAAATTAATTAAAACAAGTCGGTAAGAACAGAGTCTTGAGAGTTTTCTTGACCTCCTGCAGAATAATGGTTCTACGACCCAGGTGACGATACACTAGAATAACTAGGAGATAGTAACGGAGTGCTTACAGTTACAGGCAATTGGCTGGAAGAGCGAGGTTGGAGTTCGGACAAGAAGGGCGTAAAATTGTCATTTAGCTTTAACTGACGGGAACTATGAGGATTAATTGGAGTCGTATAAGTAGGACACTGCAAAGGAAAATTTGCGTTAGTTTGCTGCGTCTGTGTCATTCGTGGCACAGGAGTATAAGTCTCTGTGTGGCTTGGCTGTAAAGGATACAAGTTAGAGTATTGACGATATACAAAGCTATTTTGTTGTGTGTGCGTTGAGCTGTGTCCAGAGTGAGAAACGCTTAGTCTTTTATATTTGTTCAGTACTTGCAACACTTCACATTTTGCGTCATTTTTAAGATCATCCACTATTTTTCTCATGTCAGTTACTAGTGACAAACAAAATAGAGTGTCCTCGTCTTGTGACATATTTGTGGCTTCAACAGTTTGCTTCTTACTGATTTTTTCTTTTAGAATTTGTATTAACTCATTGTCCTTATTAGCTTTGTTCTTTTTTGGTCCATTATTTTTGCGTGGGAGTAAAATCTCCTCGACCGTTGTTCCGTCGACTATATCTGACAAATCTTCTCCATCACCTTTGTCATCTAGGGTCGAAGTTGTCTCTTTTTGCTGTGCCAGTGGCTCGAGAAATGAAAGTTGATCAAAATAAAGGTATTTTTTCTTCTTAGAAGCACCTTTTCCTGTTTCTACTTTCTTTAAACTTTTTAGCTCCCGGTTAAAGCAATCCCTTAAACTTTTCCATTTTCTTTGCAGATTGGTAGCTAAAACAAGAATAGTATGTTATGAATCTCTATGGAATATTTACTTTGTAAAAAAAATATATACACTGAGAAATCGGCGCTAGTAAAGTAAGACAGAAAGTAAGCATTTTCTCAGTATACATTGTAATGATCTTGAGGTTGGTTCCTTGGAAAACATGTTGATAATATCTTTGCGTACAAAAAGCTAATTTGCTTTTTAATTGTCCAAATGCTATTCAAATAATAACATTCTCTACATGTTTTGGCTTATTAGGCTCTTTTTTAAGTGCAATACACAATGCATTCACTTTTTTTTCAGATACTTGGGGACTGGCTGTACATTTGTGGACCTACACTTTACATTCAGATGTGGAATAATAACAGCTACTAAGATAGTAAGAGAAACCTGCCAAGTCATATGGAGTAAACTCAAGAGCAGAATAATTCCTACACCCACCAAAGAAGCGTGGTTAAAAATTGTTGACGGTTTCCAACAGCGAACCCACTTCCCTAACTGCATCGGGGCTATCGATGGAAAGCACGTTAGAATAATTAAACCAACAGAGAGTGGATCATTATTTTTTAACTACAAAAAATTTTTTTCTTTAAGTATCTTAGCAGTTGCGGATTCAAATTATGAATTTGTTTACGTTGATATAGGGTCATATGGAAGATCGTCAGATTCTAGAATTTTTTCTAACTGCTTATTGTATCACAAGATGCAAAATAATGAGTTAGATATTCCAGACGGAAGATCTTTGATAAACACAGGAAATGCTCTTCCATTCGTTTTAATAGGAGATGAGGGATTCGCCCTATCAAATAATTTATTACGCCCCTATGCAAGAAAAAATTTAACTGAAAAGAAAAAAGTTTTTAACTATCGTCTGCCAAGTGTTAGAACAACTGTAGAATGCGCATTTGGCATTCTGGCAAATAAATGGCGAGTATTTCACAGGCCATTAAATGTGTCAATTGATTTTGCAGAGGACATAGTCAAGGCATGCTGTATTCTGCATAATTTCGTACGATGTCGAAATGGGCATAATTATGATAACACTCTTACTTGTGAAGGTTTATACGACATACAGGCTTGCCACGATAGAAGCGGTAGATCCGTTAACACTACGCGCGAAGAATTTGCTAATTTCTTTTTATCCCCAGAAGGGCAAATTCCCTGGCAATGGAAACGAATTTAAACAGGCCTTGTATATGTATGTAAATATAATACTATTCCAAACAATAAAATATTGTATAGTACTTACCTATATCGTTTTTTTCCTTACTACTTAATTCCTGAAAGTTTTCTTGAAATACTCCACATATTTTCTCCCAAGCTTTCGTCTTTTGAATTCTATTACTGTATACATCACTTTTATAGTCCCAAATTGCAGGTTCTGCCTGAATTTCGGCAATAAACGTTCCATCTCGAATACTACGACTTGACGGCGACAAGAAAGTGGTCGCCTTGCAAGTGGCCCGTGAAAAAAGGACCGCGCTGCAGTCGGCTTGTGGTTAGTGGACGGGCTCGACGACTCACGGCGGCAGAAGTTTAACTGTGGTCGACAAAACGCTCGTGTAAAAAGCACTAAACTTTTTCCACTGCCGTAAATGGAACTGCAAGCTGGCGACACTAGACCACTAACGAACCAGTGGCGGCTCGTGAGTATATTGAAGGGTGAGGCTACATGAGGTTAATTTTGTTTAAATGTGAATAAATTTCCACGTCACCCATGAGGTATTATTCTGCGACGCGTTGACCTTTTTTTTTAATGGAGGTCATCGCCAATAGCCCTACTAAACCATTAAAAACTAAAAAAATAAACTCTAAAAAAAGTAAATAAAAAGTAAACAAAACAAGTAAAATATGTACACCTATCACTAAAATATAGCGGTGATTGCGATAATAAAAACATAATTTAGTTTGTTAAAACTTAAAATAAATAGTTGTAATAAATAAGATAAAAAAACTACTTTTTGTACATTAAATCTATACGTCTGTCTTTTAAGGTTGCAAATTTATCTATAATTTGGTCGTAAAAGTTTTGGTCTTCACTAAGTTCTGACAGTAATTTCTACTCTATTGACATCATTGCTAAACCCGAAAGCCGTTCTTGTGTCATTGTGTTTCTTAGGTAGGTTTTGATCCGTTTAAGACATGAAAAATTTCGTTCGGCCGATACACTTGTTGCGGGAATAGTTAAAACTAAATTAAAAAGCTTATATGCTTCCGCAAAAATTGCTTTAAAATCTTTAAATAACAAAGCTAGACTTTTTTCGACATCTAAATTTGAAAATTGTTCATCCCTATACAATACAGAAAGCTCATTCTTTAATCTATCTCTGTCAAAAATGTTTGGATAATGTTTTAATAAATTATTTAATAAGTCGTCTGGAAAGCATTTAACATATTCCGAATATTTTGTGCAATCGCCTAAAGCAAAGAAATTTAAATTATTTAAATTTTCAAACCGCGTCCCTAATTGAAGAATTATACAATCTATTATTTCGAAATATAATATTTTATATTTGGTAAAAATATCAAAGTCGCTAGAACATTGCCCTCGACGTGTGTTAGTTGGCAGAATAGTGGCTTTTTTAGCAATATTGAAAAGTTCTTTGAAATGGTCCTCGTTTCTAAATTCAATAATTCGTTGCTTGGCAAGGTTTATTTGCGAAATGCAGTAATTTATATCTAAATGCTTTAACTGTAATATTTGAAACAGTACATCAGTGCAACTAAAAATTTGTTTATAAATATGCGTTAAAAGGCAAAATTCGAAATCATTAAAATGCTTTAGAAATCATTTTGCACCATTAATAGATTCTGTTCCAGAACTTAAGTCATTAATAATAGTTTCAAATACTATAATTAAATTGTCCTATTCATTAGCCACTAAGTTTAAAATTTTAGACTGTGTATACCATCGCGTTTCTACAGCTCGCGGAATTCTTTTACCTACTATCTGATTAAGCACAAAAGACCGTTTTGGTGATTGGTGGAAATAATTTGGTATTCCTAATAAAGTGGCAAAAAATATATGACTTTGGGTAATCAGTTTTGTTCCGTGTTGTAAAACTAGATTTAATCTGTGGGCGCCACAATGAGTAAACATAGCTAAAGGAGCAATAGATCTAACTTTTGTTTGAAGCCCATTTATTTCACCTGCCATAACACTAGCCTCATCGTAACACTGCGCGATCAATTTATTTTTAAAGTCATAAGGCTCTAAGCTGTTTTGTATTAAATGAAAAAGGCTCTCTGCTGTTCTATTATCGCTAACGTCAAAAAATCCCAAAAATCTTTCTTTTAAAGATCCGTTGGTCACATACCTAACTGTTATCGAACACTGTGATTTTTCTGTTATATCAGTACTATCATCCGCAATTACGCCAAAAAAACAACAATCGGTGTCATTGATTTCTTTTTTTATATATTCTTGAATATAGTCATGTATGCAACCAATTAGTTCATTTTGTATAGTCTTAGATTGCCCCGTAAAAATATTACTAAATTTAGCACAATGTTCAGTAAGTTCGGCATTTCTTTTTATTAAGCATGCAAATATTTCCTTAAAATTGCCACGGTTAAAAGAATCTGTTGTTTCATTATGACCTCGAAATGCCAAGTCCTGTTTACCCAAAGTAATAGTAACATCAATTAAATAATTTAATAATAAACGGTTTTTTCGAAAATTTTCATTATAAACAATTTTATTAAGACTTGCATTTTCTTGTAGTGCATCCGCAATAGTCGCCCTATTTTGCTCCAGTCTTGTAAGTGCTACCGAATTTTTAATATGCTCTCTTGAACTTTCATGCGATTTTACTGCTCGTGAAAAATTTTTTAAATCCGAATATCCGCCCCCTGAACTTCAATTATTTTTGACGCAACCTAATAAAATACAAGGCCAACAATATAAGCTTTCTTTATAAATACTTCCGCATAGCCACCTATAAGTTTCGTACCAAGATATTTGAAAAGTTCTTGAATATTTTTTACCTTGCCTCTTATCGTTAAATATTGCTAAAATTTTCGGCGTCGGACGGCTACCTAATATCTGTTTCTTTTCAGTTTCGCTTCTTCTTAAAAAAGGCGTTTCAATTAATGAAGCGATAATGTCGTGAATAGGATTCATTTCAAAAGCAAAAAGCAAATACAAAAAATGGATCGGTCCAACTTACCAAATCAAAACAAAACAAAAACTTACTCACGCGTATTTATTCATCTTAAAAGACAGAACGCCCTCAATCAGCGATTATCGCAATCTATTTCCTATTTCTTTCTCAGCCGCACGCACCACGTAAAAAGAAGCCGTTGGAATATTTCGCTAGCCATGTGATTTAAATAACCAATAAAAGCATATCCAAGCTACAGATTTATCGCCTCAAGAATGCAATAGAAAACACGTGCATCGGCAATCGCCATCCCGCTCTGTCGTAATCAGGTGACTCGCCGGCATCGGCACCGGCCGTTGATAAATAGGTCAGAAGTCGAAACTTTCCAAGCTAAAATTATTTCGCCTCATTCGAGAGCACTTTCTTTAGGAATGGGTTTGCACGGATTGCACGGTTTATTTTCTAAAATATTTATTATGGGATTATATTTTGTTTTTTTTTTTAATGTTATTATGTTGTAAAACTGTTAAAAAGTATATTTCTAATTGGTAATTTCGTTTATTTTGAGGGTGAGGCGCGGCCTCAGAGGCCTACCCTGACGAGCCGCCAGTGTAACGAACCACTTTTTATCGTCGCTATCAACTTCAAAAGGTGGCCCGTGGAAACACAACATTTTTGACGTTGATGTTTTACATGCATGTCCAAAGAGAAAAAAGCTCGACCTTTTAGAAAAAAAATATAAATGGAAATAACCTAAGCTAACGATGTTTTTAATCTCGAAGCAACCCTAATATTTAAATATTTAATGTAATAATTATTGTAAGCAACCTTCATTTCATTCACTAATTTTTAGAGTGAGAGTTTCTGGTTATTTTCTTTGGCCAGTCCAGTGGTCTGCAGGTAGCTACTCTGGCCCCCCAGTCAGGCGGTCTGAGTTTAATCGCAGTTAGAGACACGCATTTTTTTAATACTTTTTTTAATATCTTATTTTGTTTATTCACGTGAGACTTAACCTCATTTTAGGGTCAATCAAATATGTATAAGTAGTTATTTGTTTTGTCGTACTTTAGCGTGTTTGATTCTATTTGTAAGTTATTGTTTTAGGATTTGTGAGTGTGATTAATTTACTCTGTTGTTTGTAGGTCTGATGATGCTCGAAAGGGCGAAATACGTGTCATGTTAGTAATTATAATTTACTGAGACCAAGATTTGGAGTCTTTTTCTATGTTTGATATTAAATCTAGGTGTCTTTGTTTGTGTTGAATGTGTTGATATCCTGTGTTCGATTTGTTTGTGTTGATATGCTAGTTTTTGTTAGAAGTCTTCCTAAGATATTTTCCAATTTAAATGCGTTTTCACTATTCATCGAATCTTTTCAGATGTCCACTTAATATAGGATATTGTGAGAAACGGTAATGTTTCTTCCATATCGGAATGTGTAATACTGTGATGATTACGTGTTTTACAAATTTAATAAAGCACTCGGTAATTGTTTAGTATCGCGAAAAATATTTTGAAATAAAGAAAAATAGAAATCCCATCAGGTTACTAGGTATTTCAATTACCACAAATCTATCAAATTTCACTTCAGAAATTGAATTATTTCATATTTAACACAGGACTCTTAATTCTAGTAAATAAATGCACATTTATTTACTAGGGCGATTCCTCGGGACGTCTGCCGATTTTGATGTTTTATCATTTCTTTCAAAAGAGTTTTTTCTGCAAAGTGGTGAATTTTTGCACATTATCTTTAATATAAATATTAAATCTATATCAAATCATCAAATTTTTATTCAAATTCGTTAAAACATTATTTAATATGTTTATTAACCACTAAGTATATATGCATATATAAAAGATATTTGAGGAAAGGAAAGGAATTTATACTAGGGATGTTCTTTCTCCTGTTTTGCATTTTTTCGGTAACTATATTTGTTTTTAAAAAATCTTGTTTAGTTTGGGATTAGATCGTGTCAAAAATGGAATCTACTTTCCGACGTTTCGCCCTCGATTGCACAAGGCATCTTCAGAGATCTTTGCTTCGCGAGATCGCAACCCTGAATGAGTTCGAAAACCTAGGTCGACTGTTTATAGTCAACCTATGTGCACCGAACAAGGAATTGGTTGAATGCAGTGGTTGGCAAGTCCTTCTATTTGGAAAAGAATAATATCCTTTGGCCATTGCAAGCATTATCCAATTTTCTTGCGTGCGTTGAAAATTATATGTATGTTGGACCGCCGAAATAACCTTGCAATCTTGTCTGTAGTTCCGTGTATAAATCGAAAAACTACATTTCCTATCGGTAACTTCTTTTTAGTTTCATTTAGTGGAGTAGAATTATTATATTATCTAGTTGACTGTCTAATATCCTCAATGCACTATCTCTCTCAAAGCTTGAGTGAGGTTCTCTGTTTCGAATTTTGGTCACAAATCGCGAGGGCTCTGTAAACTACAGAATTAATAACTGTTTGCTTTTGTGCCGGATGATGAGGGGAATTTGCATTTAGATATCGATTAGTTCGTATGCGTTGGATTTCTATATACAGAATATTCTAATGAAACATCCCCTTTCCTTTGTACAGAAACATCTCGAAAGAAAATTGTGCCTTCTGATTCAATTTCCATTGCAAATTTTATATTCGGATGTTGTTGATTCAGAAAATCAAGAAACACGGGGAAGTTTTCTGGACTACTACGATTTTGGCTTTAATGGAGACGACTTTAAGCCTTCCTTCTCAAAATCTACCACTGGTGACAGCGGAGATCCCATGACTGCTCCTGAGATTTACAAAGAGATACAAAGTTCGTTGAAAAACAAAATATGTTGCCGTGAGACATGCTTCAATCAAATCTAAATGTGTGATGTCAATATTATTATGGTGAATTAAGTCTGATGTTAGGGCAATTGAATCATTTATAGGCATATTCGTATATTAATATTCTACATCGAAACTGACTAAGATATCTTTTGGATCTAACTGGATTGGTTTCAGTTTCTCTACAAAATGAGTAGAGGTTCTAATATATGAATTTGTATTTCCTGTAAAATTATTAAGAATATTTGAAAGATGTTTACCATGATTTCTTAATTGACCACAGCCGTAAAAGCTTTTCTTCTAAGTATTTGTTTTTGTTTTAGGTATATCGAACTCTCTACACTGTAGCCAATTTTCTATACTCTGTGAGAAACAGTTGAAGAAAGAAGCACATAATGTACTAAGAAATCAAATTATTTTAGGAATTCGTTTAATATTAAGGTGATTTTTAAGGAAGGACATTGCATATTACAGCATATTCCTGAACTAGTTTTCAAAAACGCTTAGTTTAGAAGTATATGTAAATTTTATTTTACTACAGCTCGAGGAAAATACATTTTTTAAGTTTAATTTGGTAAAGCATAAAAAAGATATGTTTTTATAATATGTCGTATTAAACAAAAAATAAAAATTCCTATTATTTTAGTAACACATTACTTTTAGATCTTTTGCAATTATTCAGAATAGAGTTATTTACTTTATCTCTAATGCGTTTTAAATTATCTTTTCCAAAACGTAACATGATGAGAATGAAAATAACTATTAATTCAACACCCGGACACATCTCTAAACTCGCATTTAAATATTTTTGACATTCACAACTAGCTTTACTCCAAAACACAGTCTAAAATACCGTGATATATATATATATATATATATATATATATATATATATATATATATATATATATATATATATATATATATATATATATATATATATATATATATATATATATATATACAGGAACTGTTATTACAACGGATTCGTAAAATTGAGATGTTTCCAAGAAAATAAATATCCATCTTGAGAAAGCTCAATATAATGAGCGAAACGTCGATGTGAATTATAGTTTTATTTTTCAATGAGTTAACCTATACACAAAAAAATAACTAAAAAATATTTATACATGGTTAAATGAAAAAAAACGAATTATTATTATACGTATATATATATATATATATATATATATATATATATATATATATATATATATACAGGGTTATGATAAATTAAGGAATAAATTTATTATCTTGGAAATTAAAAAGGTAATAGAAAAACGCTCGAACCCGTCGATTTAGATTTATTTTTACGCATATTTAGAAATTATTTTAAACTATACAGGGTCACTCACAAAAGTTGTACAACTGTCATCTTGGATTTTTTCAATACAACGCCTTATTTTTTTCTGCTGATTTGAATTTTCTATGAAATTCTAGACATTTTTGGTATAACATAACCTATACTGAAAATCAACAGTTATCGAAATATTCTTATCTAAATAAAACCTGTGTATTTAATAACCTATCGGACATTTGTATACCCTACCTATGTCTGTCTCGTATTCCCAAAGAAAAATAACTTTGTCACTGTCACCGTGTTGACAAGTCATATAATTTATTTACGATCTGCCATTTTGATTTCAAATATTGACTATGCGTTTAACAGAGAAAGAAAGAATTGAAATTCTAATAATGCTTGGTACTGGTGATAAGACGAGGACACAAAAAGAAGTTTGTCAGCTGTTTAACAACAGATATCCTCATAGGCAACTTATTACTCAGTCTACAGTGAGCAAAATAGAAAGGAAATGGACGGATACTGGTAGTGTTACGGACCGCTTTGGAAAAGGTCGCCCTAGGATCTTAGATGAAAAGAAACTAGACGTTCTCTTAACTTTTCCACATTCCTCAACTACTGACGCAGCCTATGATAATGATATACATCAAACAACAATTTCCAAATTTTGAAAAAAAAAATTTTATCCCTATAAAGTGAAATTCGTTCAAGAATTAATAAATGATGATTCAAATCGCAAAAACGAGTTTTGCGAAATTATGACCAACATGTGTAATCATGATCCATTATTTGTCAAAAGAATTTGTTTCACAGATGAGGCAACATTTTGTCGCAATGGAGAAGTAAATAAACAAAATTTTAGACACTGGGCACAAGAAAATCCTAACTGGTACAGGGAAAGTCATACACAGTATCGTCAAAGTGTTAATGTATGGGCAGGTATTGTAGGCAATAAAGTTATAGGTCCATGTTTCTTTGATTCCTCACTAACGAGGCAAATGTATCTTCAATTTTTGGAAGAGAATCTTATACCAGCATTAGCTACCCTACATCCTAATGTAAACGATCCGGATCTTCCCAGTGAACTATTATGGTATCAACAGGATGGGGCACCACCCCATTTTGCAGCTGATGTCAGGAGATACTTAAATGAAACCTTTCCGAGACGATGGATTGGGCGACGTGGGACAATAGAGTGGCCGGCAAGATCGCCGGACTTAAGCCCGTTAGACTTTTTTCTTTGGTGGTATGTGAAAAACGAAGTGTATAAAAATAAGCCACATACTATTGAAATTCTTAAGGATCGTATTCGAACTGTTATAAGAAATATTCAATGTGATACAGTTACTAATGTGCAACAAGAGTTTTTCCATCGTCTAGGGCATTGTAGAGCTGTAAATGGTGGACTTTTTCAAAATGTAATAAAGTAGTTTTCTTATTTAATTTCCTGATATGTGTTTTATGTTTTTTTTTCAGTATAGGTTATGTTATACCAAAAATGTCTAGAATTTCATAGAGAATTCAAATCAGCAGAAAAAAAATAAGGCGTCGCCGTCGTATTGAAAAAATCAAAGATGACAGTTGTACAACTTTTGTGAGTGACCCTGTATAGTTTAAAATAATTTCTAAATATGCGCAAAAATAAATCTAAATCGACGGGTTCGTGCGTTTTTCTATTACCTTTTTAATTTCCAAGATAATGAATTTATTCCTTAATTTATCATAATCCTGTATATATATATATATATATATATATATATATATATATATATATATATATATATATATATATATATATATATATATATATATATATATATATATATATATATATATATATATATATATATATATATATATATATATATATATATATATATATATATATATATAGTATATATATATGTAGTCGAAATACTCCGTACGGCAAGTATGCAACGGTGATTTCAATATCAAAAATCCTAAATTTTGTGTCGTCCAATATATTTTTTAACAAATGTGACGTGAAACTTTTGTTTTTTAAAAGTACACAGAAAGTTACCTTCTTGGTTTCAGTCAAATAGCACTGATGAAGGCATATTTTCCGAAACGTTTGCTAGAAAACAAAATAAAAATGAGTGCCGAAAAATAAACTTCATTCTTTTTCAAAAAAAAGTTTTCAGACCTAAAAACCAAAGAACATTTTCCAACGATATATTTTAATTGGTCCAGAAACTTACTATAAGTATATATATATATATATATATATATATATATATATATATATATATATAAATATATATAGAATATAATTCTCTTTTTCTTAAACCTTAAATATTATAATATAGTGTTTAGTTTTCTTGGGTATAGGTTTATGTTTTATAATGAAACATGCTATTTCCTTGACGTTTCGCCCGTCTTAGTAGGCTTTTTCAAAAGGTCTTATATATTATTTAAGTTTTTTTCCATTCTGTATTACATGTTAAACCTAAAATAATTTTAAAATTTTACAAATTGTTAACATTGATATAAACCTTACATTTAAAATATCCTAGCTCTTAGAATGAAAAAGAACAATACATTTTAAAACTTAAACGAAAATGGGACAGAAACAGGAGCAGAAATTGGTACATACCTCGAAAAATGTTTATTTTTTACTTGTCGGTTTCTAATCTGCTTGCCAACTAATTTGTTTAAAAATCAACACTTGAGGAATATATTTTTTACCTTTTTTTTAAAGCGAGATACGATTTAAATCTATTGTAAATTAATAAATACAGGTGATGGAGAAATTATTTATATTTTGTTATAATCCATGTATTAAATTATGGTAAATTTGGCTTAGATTTTTTACGTCTTGCTTGTCATTAACTGCGTATTCTTCTTTTTTTATACGAAGCATTTCTTTTATAATAAGTTTAAGATATATTGTCAGTGTCTAATATTTTGGTACTGGCGTAATCAAATTCAAGTTTTTCTGTTTTTTCGTGTTTGTGTAAGGCTGTCGATGCATTTTTTGTATACTTGTGTCCGTTCAACCTATTCTCTAATAGTTGAGTGGTCATGCCTATACATATAACTGTCCAGCAAAATATATATTCTCATACTTTGACAGTCTCCCACCAGCAGTAACTTGTTATCATTCGTAGTAAGTATGGTACTACGTTTTTGTTCCTGAGAGCTTCCACAATTCCAAGCCAAGGCGCAGAATTAAAGGCATATTTTACGTCTAGGGATACTAGGAGGCATAATTTTCTATTTTGCCAGGCAAATTTTTTCGCTTATTTTGCCTCCTCCAAAACCATGTTCACAGCGTCAACTGCAGACTTGCCCTGTATAAATCCAAGTTGGAATTTAGCAAGTCAACCACTTCTCTCGATCTCTGTATTTAGCCTCTCTTTTATTAGATGCTCCAATACCTTTCCCAAACAGTCTAGCAAGCAGAGTGGTCGATATGCAAGTTTGAGTTGTCCCTCTTTATGTGCTTTTTCCAGAAGAACCAATTTTGCCTTCTTCCATATTTTTTGGGAAATCTCCCTTAATCAGCTGATCGTTCATTAAATTTAGCGATATCGCCGGATAGCTTTCGATAAACTTTTAGACTATCTCGGGTGAAATTCGATCCGGCCCGGGTGACTTCTTTCATTTAATTCTGCTAGATGCCCTTTTTAATACGTCCAGTGTAAACAGAGATATAAGCTTTTGACTCACTTCCATTCGGTTCCAAATTAGTTTTTCTTCCACAGGAAATATTTTTTTGCCTCTTGTAGCATTGATGCGTTTGCTAAGCGTAAGGGTGGTCTTAAGCTTTTGTCACTATTTTATAGCCCATGCCCCAGATGTCATTTTCTACCTCTTCTACCACTTTTTTTCCAAGCCTCCTGTTTGGCATTTTGGATAGTTTTTTTCAAGCTTGTCCTTTTTTCTTTATACCGCATTCGAACTTCATCTTTTGCTTCCTCTGGTGTGCTTGAAGATTTGTTTATTCTGGTCATAGCGCATTTTTAGTGGGGCATTCTTTTCTAAGTTTGTCTGTTTCTGGGGACCACGAGTAGACTAGTTTCTACTAGTCCAGTTTTTATTTTGAACGTTCTGTTACAGGCATTAGTGACAAGATCAGTCCATATTTTTGGTGTAATAATATTTTCAATATTTTAGATACCCTCTATTTCTTGCCGCAGTCTTTGTATAAGGACATCAATTTCTTTCTCCTCTAGTGTCCACCCTATATGTTCTGATTTTCGTGCAGATGATTGATGTTTTCGAAAAATATATAATTATGGTCAGAAAAGTTTTCCTCATCAGATATTTCCCAACAAATGTCTTTAGTCGATGGTCGGTTTATTATAAAAGTGACATCAATGAAAGATTCACTTCTATCTGTTTCAAACGTTGGCACGTTTCCTTTATTTAACGCAGAAAGATCTAATTCTGACGACCACTCCGACAATATTTCTCCCCTCCGCTCGTTTACTGGAGAGCCCCACGTCATTGGCATTAAAATCGCCACACACGACACATTGCTTTTTTTTGGCTGCGAATGTTTATTTTAAGGTGAAAGAGGAAACGGAGAAAAGTTTCTTTGCCCACATTTAGCGATATATAGCAACTATATAAAACTGTGTCCAAATAATCTAGCCAGAAGAAACCATTGCCCTTTCGGCTATTTTGTATGCCTCCGGAGTTGTTAGTTAAGCGTGTTGCTACGTCCATATTGATGTCTGTGTACCAATTGTTTTAAAAGCAAATTTTCTGTTCGGCTCCCTCAGAATTAACAAATCTACTTTTAAAACTATTTTTTGAGTTTTTCGCCTTATAAAATCTGAAAATAAAAAAAATATTTACTTTATAAAATCAATAGATAGTCTTGAGTTCTGGGTCCACTATGAAGGTACCCGAGGAACGACACTGAAAAATGTTTGTTTTCTGGATGTTTCGGGGGAAAGTCTACCCCCGTCTTCAGCAAACCTACAAATAAAAAACTAAAAGCAGAATATTTCTTATGTTTAGGATCAGAAATATAACCAGAATGGCTAATCTCTGAAAAAAGGCCAATGAATGTCAATTTAAAGGTGTTATTTTTAATTGTTAGAATAAGGTGGGAAATATGTCTACCTAGAGTATGTTCATTTTAATTTATTGTATTTTGAGGTGCCCTTTTTTTTACTTTAGTATTTAGCAATTTTAACCATGTGTTATTAAAACTAACGGAATAAGATGCTACACAATTATCTTTATTTAATAATATTAAGGCACTTTCTTTTATTTTACGTTTTTTGGAACATGGTTCTTCTGCTAAAATACTAGAAGCATTCCAATTAATTTTATTATTGTTATCTAGTGTATGTTGACAAATGTTTGATTTTTAAAATTCCATATTTTTTATGTATGTTTGGTGTTCTTTAATTCTTTTCGCTAATGGCCTAGAGCTTTCACCTATGTAGAATTTCTTCCATTGGCACGGAATTTTATAAATAACATTTTTTGTAATTTCTTGTTCATTGTTATGTTTTGTTTGTATTTGTGTTTTAAAAATTTTAAAGAATTATTATATAAGAAATATTCTGCTTTTAGTTTTTTTATTTGTAGGTTTGCTGAAGACGAGGGTAGACTTTCCACCGAAACATCCAGAAAACAAACATTTTTCAGTGTCGTTCCTCGGGTACCTTCATAGTGGACCCAGAACTTAAAAATATCTATTGATTTTACAAGGTAAATATTTTTTATTTTCAGATTTTATAAGGCGAAAAACCAAAAAATAGTTTTAAACCATGAATCCTCCACTACAAGTTCGTAATTATTTACTATAAAGGTCTACTTTTTTTGTACTCACTACGTGCTGTAGCATGTCATGTGCGGCATATCTTCTGCCTAAGTTTACCTGTAGAAATTTAACCATTTTTGTTTTTAAAGGATTTAAGACATGGGTGTCGTTTTCTTTATTACTTCCCCTCTGTACACTGGGCGTTTTAGTGTGAGTGGTCTATGGCCGGTCACGTTGCATATTAGGCAGTGTGGATTTTTCCTACAGTCCTTACGTTGGTGGTCTATATATATGTATATATATATATATAAATATATATATATATATATATATATATATATATATATATATATATATATATAAATCATCCACGTATCTTTTAAAAATCAATATTACATTAGCTTTTTGTAACACTGTCTCTTCTAAATATTATATATTCCTTCACTATTTGTATAAGAATTTCCGTATTACCTATATTTATATTTTTTAAGCATTTGTTCTTGTTTTAGATTTATTGCAAACGCTAGACCGTAATCATTTATCTACATTCCATGTTGTTGAAGTTGAAGAAAGAAGTACGATATTTACTAAGAAACTATCATATGGTTTTATGAATTCGAATAATTATT
Source organism: Kuschelorhynchus macadamiae (assembly GCA_030620095.1). NCBI lineage: Eukaryota > Metazoa > Arthropoda > Insecta > Coleoptera > Curculionidae > Kuschelorhynchus > Kuschelorhynchus macadamiae. The sequence continues at coordinate 153,671 of JAUTXW010001334.1, read as the reverse complement.
AAACACTCCTCTTATTGGAACACAATTTAACATAGTTTTTAAATGAAAGGTCCATTTAGGCAACACACATTTTCTTACAATTCTACTTGTCTCTAGGAATTTACAATTATAATAATCAAGGAATATATTTCTGAAATAAAATCACTATAAAAATTATTTTAATATTTCATTTCCTGCAGTTATATTCTTTTCCCTAATGTCTCTTATCATATGTCAAATTTCTTCCCAATGTTTCAAAAAAAAATTCTGTGAACTGGTTTTACCCGAAACTTCCCTGGTTATAAATCCTTCCTCTCAGCAGATATGATGAAATATAGCCCAGTTTAGTCCGGCGCATTGTGAATAGTTATTAATGTGCTATGAGGGAATTTTCGGGTGACTGGAGGCAAAAAAATCTAGAGAACTTTTGTATTGTACAGGGTTTTTAGAGATATAAAGATATTTTAGTACCATACCAACAAGGTTTTCTAAGAAAATGGAATAGAATCTATGCGGGCCGCTAGCTTCTCTGTATCCAAGTCCTGTATGCTTGATTTCCTGTGAATCGAGACAGAGGTTATTGAACTTTCCACCGGCTTTTTGCAATTTTTGCATTTCAGTCGCGTGCTTTAAGTGGGGGCGGAAGCTATCGTTGAAGTAGGTTCTTTATTTGAACGGCTATCCGTATGTTGTGTGATACGTACGTCCCGTCGTGCATGGTGCAATATGGAAGACAATAATACGGACGTGGATATACAAATACCGTCAACTTCGGCTGTCGGTAATAACGTTGAAAATGTTGGAGAATTTGGTAAGAAGAGTGTGTGTGAATGTGTGGTGTGTGTCTTCTTAATAAAGGGATTCTCAACATTAAACTTCGCTGATAAGCTTCAAATAATTTCCAAAGGAAGGGCAAAACCGCCTATGAAAAACTTAACCACAAAAATGAAAAACTGTATTAGACATTTTTATCCGGAAAAACAATACGAACAATTTAAATGGCTAACAGGGTGTGAAAATATAAGTAAATTATTTTGTTGGCCATGTTTACTTTTTGAAAATGAAAACGGTCTCTGGAATAAAACTGGTTTTTCCGATTTAAACAATTTCCATAAAGCTGTAAAAAGACACATATGTCCAAAGCGCATTTGCAGGCCGTCATAAAAGAAAAAGTCTTCTTCAAAACCAGAATTGAACAAGCCCTTAATAAACAGTTCGAAATTAGTCACCGCCAACACAATGAACTAGTCGATAAAAATAGGCAAATATTAAGAAGACTTATCGATGTTGTTTGTTTTCTCGGACAGCACGAATTGCGATTTAGAGGTCATGACGAAACAAGGGTTTCTTCAAATAGAGGAAATTTTCAAGATTTACTATGTTTAATGGCTAAATTATCTATAGTAATACGCTACATTAAAACAGACGGAAGTATTCAACAGTGATTTTTAGGTTTTAAGAATGTGTCCGAAAATCGTACAGCAGATGCATTATATACCGTAGTTTATAACGTTACTAAAGAAATTAACGAAAAGAAAAAATTAGTTGCTCAAAGCTATAATGGAGCTGCAGTGATGGCAGGACAATTAGGGAGTCTGCAAGCTAAAGTTCGAGAAACTTTCCTAAGTGCTGTGTTTGTCGTTTTTTTTTGCTCATAAATTAAATTTAGTTTTATCCCAGTCCATCAATCACAATAAAGAGTGTAAAGTGTTTTTCGTTACTTTAAGTGGAATGGCTGCTTTTTTTCCAAGTCAACAAAACGTACACAAACTTTGGGCTCCATTGTCCACAAACGATTGCCCAAAGTAGTTCCTACTAGGTGGAACTATAATGGAAGACTTATATTAACAGTATCTGAAAATCGTGAATCACCGACTGAACTATTTGAGAATATAATAGAAAATAATGAAACGTGGGACTCAGAAGCAATAAATAGTTCGAGGGGGTTTTTGGACTGTTTGAAACGAGATTTTAATTTTAATTATTTTTTGAACATATTCTCAGAAATATTTCCATTCTCGGAAAATGTTTTTAGTTCATTACAAACTAAAACAAATGATATTGCTTTTTGCATAAGAAAAGTGGATGATTTTAGGTCCATGTTAAGCCAAAAAAGAGATGACTTTGACCTATTTTGGGAGAAAACGATGACGTTAAATTTAGAGCCACAAGCCAAGCGTCTTCGAACAGACAAGGTTGGAGATGTTCACATATGATACAGACGCCTCTTTTATGAAATAGTCGATCAAATTCAGCAACAAATAAACTATAGATTTAACGGTTTAAATGATTTTAAATTCCTCGAGCTCTGCAATTTTGATGCATTTAAAGGAAAAACTTTCCAGAAGATGCGTTTAAATCTGAACTAAAAGTGGTTTATGAAACTGATGACATTAGCGCAAAAAATAACGCTAAGGAACTAATGCAATTTTTAAAAGACAAAGAGCTGGAAGATGCCTACACCGAAGTGTCGAAATTGTGTGAATTAGTTTCGACAATACCCGCCACAAGTTCATCAGTAGAACGCATATTTAAACGTATAAAAAATTTCGTGAGAAATTCAACGGGGCAGGAGAGACCTTCGCATACATCGCTGTTGTCCATTGAAATTAAACTTCTCCAAAATATGTCGGAGCATCGACGTTTTTATCATGACGTCATTGACGAATTTGCAAAAAATGATCGAAGAATCAAATTACATTACAAATAGGTAAGTTTCTAAAAATTGCTTCCCTTTCTTAAAATTTCACCGCACGCCTCTGGTTTTCTATAAGAGAAAAAATATATATTGAAGTTGAAGATGAACATGAGAGAAAAAAACAATGTAAAGTTCGTTTCACGAGGGTTGTTACGTACGTTATCGATGAAGTCCTAACTTGGTAAAAAAATTAATTCATATAAATTCAATAGAAGAACTAAGAAGTCTAGCGCCGACTTCACGGAGTAAAATTTTCAAAGTGGATAGAAATATTATTCTTTACTTTTTAATGCAATTTTTTGAAGTCGGTTTCATTTTTTTATTAAAATTTTTATTTCATCCTTTTTAGTTTTGTCTATACGAGTTGTATTATAAAAATTTTAACAAATGATCCACTGCATGATATCTTTTCCTGCTATAATGGTGAACGTAAAGAATCAAGACGCGAGAGTAGAATATTAAATAACTTTTTGCGATATATCTTGACGCAACAACAAAATGGTGCCATTTCGCCATTTCTAATAGTGTTGCTAGGTTACTCCGGCAATATTATAAATATCCCCCGAAAATTTAATCTAAATGGGTCAAACCATCGCGCAGTAATCGATGTAAAAACAAAAAAAACAACATGGCCGCTATTCCGACAATTTTACCATTTTTTAAATGTGCTTGCTATGGGATCACTCCGGCAATATTCTGAATGTGCCCTGAAAATTTCATCCAAATTGGTCAAACCATCGCGGAGTAATCGATGTATAAACGTTAAAAAAAATACATAGGGTCAGACTGATAACCTTCTCTTTTTTTGAAGTCGGCTAACAATTATAATGAGGGTAGTCGATTAATAACGGTTTATTTATACCGAATATTCATTTTTCAAAAATGTCAAGTAGAACAAACATAAAAAAAATATATACAGGTCCTTTTTTGAAGTCGGTTAAAAATACTATATTTTGAGGTTGCAAATTTTCATGGTCACTCTGTATACATAGAATTACATAGCAAAAGAGATACCGTTTAGCAAATGGGGTTATGTTTATTAAAGTGCGGGACACGAAAGAAAACCGGGCGGTCCTTAAAATAAAGGTTCATAGTCTTAAGCAAGCGGAAAAGTAAAATTTGTGTACGCAAATAAATTTTATGTAATTTTATTTGTTGTAATAGTTTGCCGCTTCACCTATAAAGTGCGCCAGCTAAGCGGTACGGAAAATTTATCGAGGCTTTAGTAAATTTCGCACTGGTCTACTTGTAATTGGATGTGCCTACAGTCTCCATGCACTTGCCGCTAGAAGGTTCTTGCTATTTCCAGTGGCGCCTATACATTTCGAGCTTTTGTTTTCATTTCTACATAAATGCGTTGCGTTGAATTTGTATTATTATTTCGAAGTAACGATGGCGAGCAAAAGAGGAAAAGCAATTCGAAGCGGTGCACGTGAAGTTATTGCGAGCGTCATAGAGGCCTATACTAGAGAAGCTGAAAATAATAGTTTGACTATTCCAATTCAAAATCGAACAGAACGCGCTGCATTTTACACTGGTGTTTCGGAAAGCAGTGTAAGAGAAATTCAAAGAGAACATAATGATCGCTCATGTTCTACTCCACCTTTAAAATCTCCTGGTAAAAGAAGACCCAGATTATCATACAAAGATAAAATTGACGATGGTGATATTCAAATAATACTACGAACAATAGAGGATTTTTATATAAACTTGAAGAAGGTTTCGATCTGCAAATCCTTACTTCGTGCTGTAAAGAACAAAATAGATTTTCCGTACGGGTATAAATCTTTAAATCGGCTTTTACAATCAAATGGAAAATTGCTCATTGAGAGACCAAATATTTTTCACTGGCGGGTGAAATATCTATCAACTGTAAGGCAATATAGGCAAGAAGAATGCAATATTGTGTATCTAGACGAAACCTGGATAGATAATGATATGACAGTGAACAAATGCTGGCAAAGTGAAAGTGTTACAGGTATTGTTCAGGGGAATCCGCTCTAGTAGTCGCTTTATTATAGTTCATGCTGATTCAGAAGCCGGATTTGTTCCAGGTGCAGCTTTAGTTTTTCGCTCGGGACTAACAACTGGAGACTATCATGGACAGATGAATAGAGATAATTTTGAAAAGTGGTTGCTCGAGAAGCTTCTACCTAACATTCCTCCCAAATCAGTCGTGGTAATGGATAATGCATCTTATCATTTTCACGTAGAAGATAAAGAGCCAACTAAATACTCTACAAAAGCTCATATGATATCGTGGCTTAAATCGAACAATCTTGTATGTGGTCCAACATGGAAAAACTATCAATTATATGAAGTAATATCAGCCAACAAGCCTTGAGAAAAAAAAGTATAAAATTGACGGTCTTTTACGTAACCTCGGTCATACACCTTTAAGGCTGCCTCCATACATGTGCGACCTCAACCCTATTGAACTTGCATGGGCATGAGTAAAAAAATATATTCGAGAGCACAACGCCGGTGAACTTTCAATTAAAGATTTCAATAAAATAACATTAGAAGCGATTGACTCAATATCGGCTGAAAATTGGAAATCGTATGTTAAACATGTTCGTTCTATTGAAGATAAATACTGGGAAGTAAATGGTAAAATTGAAACGGTTATTGATGATTTAGTTATCACACTGGGATCTTCAAGTAGTGACGACGAAACCTCATCATTTTCAGAGGAAGACAACGATTTAGAAGAAATCGAACCATTAGAATCACAACCGTCAACCTCAAAAATGGTTTAGTTTTTTTTCATATATTTTGTAAAATTGTTCATAAAGTAGCTGTCAATAAACTGCTTCAAAATAATGAATTTTCTGTTCAATACCGGATGTCAAAAAATATCTAATATTGCAATTAATATTTGAAAAACTACAGAACTCATATTTTTCCAAAATTAACACATCAATGTAGTTATAGTAGGGGAAGTGAACAGTTTTATCAAAATTTTAACTTATGCAGTTCGACTTTGGGCTATTCGAGTATGCCAAAAGTGACCGTTTGTCTCCGCCTATCATATTACTTTGTACAGGGGGCGTCATTGTGAAGTACTATACAGGGCCTTTCCTAATTGCGTGCTAATGTTAAAGGAAGGTGATTCTTCTTAAGAAAAAAGTTTAATATAAACCTAAAGGTCTTAACTTTGGAGAGAGAGAGGATTTAAAAAACATTTTTTTTTAAATCCTAATTCTGATGCTACTATAGATAAATAACTGTGTGAAATTTGATACACGTCTTTTATGCATAAAAGGGCATTTTTCTTTACCAATCAATTTTTGAAATTTCTACGAATGGCGTGCATATGTAATTAACCTGGGTAAATCCGTATGCTCCTTAATGCATAGAAGACGTGTATCAAATTTCATGCAGTTATCTACAATAGCATCAGAATTGGGATGAAAAAAATGTTTTCTTTTTAAACTTTACCATCCTGTATCTCAAAAGTTAAGACTTTTAGGACATAAAACCCCCCCTCTAACATCATCGCGCAATTAGGAAATGCCCTGTATAGTACTTCACAATGACGGCCCCTGTATAAAGTGATGTGACAAACGGAGACAGACGGCCACTTTTGGCATACCCTAGTAGCCCAAAGTCGAACTGCATAAATTAAAATTTTGATAAATCTCGTTCACTGGATCTGATGCTGGCTGCCCTTGTAAAATCTGGACTTGTAAATCGTGTATCACTATATTGGGTGGTTCAATAATAGTGGACGCTGGCAGTAGCCCGGGAACCGTTAATGACAGAACTCAAGAAAAAATATATTTATAGGTAAATCGATCAATTAAAATCAAAATTAAATCATTTTAAAATTCGAAAGAACGATGGGACACCACTGGTTTAAAAAGATTTCTTGGCCGACCTTCCTAAACCGATTGACTCCGCCTGGTTTTCTTTCGTGTTCCGCACTATACACACCTGAATGCTTTAGTTTGAAAAGGTGTATTTAAATAAATTACAAAACTCGCTGCCTTTATCGTCCTTATACCTGTGCTTTTTTTGTATATTATTATTACAAAAAAACGGGTGAACAGATTACAAATCAATATATATGGGACCACCCAAGAAATGACCTCTACAATTTGGTGTTTGACTCATCAAAGTCCGCCAAGCCGTTTAGACAATATGCGCGAACAAACATAAAAAAATACATACAGGTTGAATTGAAGTCGGTTAAGAATAGGAAAAAGAAATTAAACCTGACGTGTCTTTTGACAAAAAAATTTTTTTGATAAATGACTTAATTTAATGATCCACATTTTAGGTTATTATTCTTCAAGCTGTAAAAAATCTGCTGTTGAATGGCGGTCATTTTGGTTTTTAGAAACAATTTTTTTATTTGTCAGAAAAGGTAAGGCAGTTGATGACGTTAGTACAAACCCTCGTGAAACGAATTTTACCCTAGGAAGATTAAGAAAACGTGAAATAAAGCCGGCGCAAGTTAGGTGGGCTATAATAATTTAGCGGGGCCGCCCTTAAGAGAAAATGACAACCAAAAAAATTTGTGTTTGTTTTTCTATGACCGCAAGCATAAACGAAAGCAATTAAATAAGAATATCATAGAGGGTTAGTTAATAAAAAGAACAGGAACGCTTAAATATCTTCAAAACTGCTAAAGTTATATTTACAAAATTTGGCATTTTGGAGGTTTCTGAGCATGCGGAATTGAAAAATGGTATCGCTACTGTTGTCAGATTGCCCAGTTTTGCGCTACAAGAAGTCATTTTCATATCTTAAATGGAATGCCCCATTTATTTTTACTGCAATGAATTGATTGTCTCAAATTTAGTAAGTTCAAAATTTTATCTGTATCAGTTGCTGAGATATGACAACACCGCATTGACAGTAAAAAGTACCGAAACGCTTAAATATCTTTAAAACCGTGGGCATGCGGAACTGAAAAAGTACCCGCACTGTTGCCAGATTTCCCAGTTTTGCGCTAAACGTAATCATTTTCATATCTTAAATAAAATGTTCAATTTATTTTTACTGCAATGAATTGGCCGTCTCAAATTTAATATAACCCCAAATTTTCAAAATACTATCTGTACAAATTTCCTGAGATATAAAAACACCGCATTTACAGTAAAAATTACCGGAACGCTTAAATATCGTTAAAACCGCTAAAATTGTGCTTACAAAATTCAGCATTTGGGGATTTCTGGGCATGCGGAAGTGAAAAATGGTATCGGCACTGTTGCCAGATTTCCCAGTTTTGCGCTAAACGTAATCCTTTTCTTAACTAAATAAAATGCTCCATTTATTTTTACTGCAATGAATTGACCGTCTCAAATTTAGTAAGATCCCGAATTTTCAAAATACTATCTGTACCAGTTGCTATATGAAAACACCGCATTTACAGTAAGAAGTACTGGAACGCTAGGGTCTGTGGGCAAAGGGAATTGAAAAATCGTATTGGCAGTGTTGTCAGATTTCCCCGTTTTGCGCTACACGTAGTCATTTTCTCATCTTAAGTGGAATGCCTCATTTATTTTTATTGAAATGAAGGAATTTTGAGTTATGAAGGTTATTTTTTATTAAATGATATTGACGGCTTTCTCTTACACTTTATCCAGGCTTGGGACTGGTCTAACTTTTACCGCTCTAACGACGTAACACCAATAAGCCTAAAATAAGGAAGAGATTACAAGTGAAAAACGTACTACAACGCCAGTAATTTAACAGAATACTAATTTTAACGACACTAATTTTTAATTAAATGTTGAAAGTGATTCCCATTATGTATCAGATAGTAGCCAAATCGCAGTATGTTGCTCAACATATTCAGTATTATAAGTACAACTTTGGTGCGGATTTTTCCGCGGAGTTCGTCTGAATTTTCTGGACGGTTCATGTACACACAATTCTTCAACGACCCCACAAGAAGAAGAAGTCCATGTTGGAACCAGATTTCATCTACATTTCCAGTTTCTTGAATGGCAGGAACTACACATTCTCTAAGGAGCTCCAAAAGCTTTCTTTCTCGCGTCCGAATAGAGGCTGAAGTGTTGGTGACTGCGACGCTTCCTTTTATACCCCCACTCGGGGCCGAAGGTTATATCTGCGCAGGCGTTGGTCGTTATTTATGTTTCCCGGATGGTGCTGTTGTTGTTGCGGTAATTGCGCTTGAGTTTTTGCGATTTTAGATTTGTCGATTATTGTCTTCCATACTGTTGGTAGTTTTAATGATTAATTCTTTTTATTCAAATCACCTTGCTTTTCAATTTCTATGGCTTCTCGGATTATTCTGGTCTTATAATGTTCTATATTGGCAATCTCCTTACACCCATCGAAATTTATTTTATGGCCGGTTTCCTGATGATGTAGGAATAAAGCTGAGGTTGTTTGTTTATTTCTGATGCTGAGTTTATGCACTTCCACTCTTGCTGATATTCGCCTGTTAGTTTGCCCTACGTACAACTTTTCACAGTCCTGGCACGAAATACTGTACACTCCGTGGTTTTCCAGTCTGATTTTATCTTTTGGGTTTCCGAGTAGTTTACCTATAGTTGGTTGTTGCTTGTGTATTGTTTGTATGTTGTGTTTCCTCAGAATTCTTCCGATTCTGTCTGTTGTGCCTTTTACATATGGTAAGACTACTCGTTGCTTTCCCGGTTCATATTTTTTGTTGTTCGTTGTTCGGGAAACCTGTGCATTAATAGCTTTCTCTATGTTGCGATTTGTGTAGCCATTTTTCTTTAAAACACTGGATATTACCTTAAGTTCGTTTTGTCTCGTCTGTGTTTCAGTTAGTCGCACGGATCTAGATATTAGAGTATTTGCCACAGCTTGAATTGGTGCTGGGTGATGATGTGATTTTGCATTTAAATATCTGTCTGTATGTGTTGGTTTTCTATACACGGTGTATTCGAAATATCCATTATGTAGTTTTGTGACCAAAACATCTAAAAATGGTAGTTTATTGTTTTCCTCTATTTACTCTAGAGTAAATTTTATTCTGGGGTGGATTGAATTTACGTGAGTCAGAAATTTTTCGAGCTCTGCATGCCCATGTTGCCATACAATAAATATGTCATCCACATAACGGATCCATAATTTGGGTTTTAAACTTGCTTTCTCAAGAGCTTCTTTCTCGAAGTATATCATATTGGAGCACCATCCATTTGTTTATACATTTGCTCGTTGAAAGCAAAATAAGTATTTTTGAGGCAATGCTCCGAGAGTTCTATTATATGTGCCTGGAAATCCTCGTTCATAGCAATCTTGTCCAATGCTTCGTCGATGGGAATACTGGGATATAACGATTTGACATCTAGGCTTGCTATGATATCATCCTTGAAAAAAACGAAACTAAAATCGCAAAAACTCAAGCGCAATTAGCGCAACAACAACAGCACCATCCGGAAAACATAAATAACGACCAACGCCTGCGCAGATATAACCTTCGGCCCCGAGTGGGGGTATAAAAGGAAGCTTCGTAGTCACCAACACTTCAGTCTCTATTCGGACGCGAGAAAGAAAGCTTCGAAAATGCCAAATGTGATTTTTGGCGAAACGTCAGCAAAACTGTTCTTTTCAGAACGACAGTAGTGAACGAATGTACACCCGGAATAAAAACACATTATATATATATATATATATATATATATATATATATATATATATATATATATATATATATATATATATATATATATATATATATATATAATACCAATATTCTGCCAGTTTCGACCTATGACACACCTGATTTTGGGCATAATTTAAAAGGAATTCAATAAGTAGTTTTCACATTGACACACTGCAAATTTGCAATCAATTGAATAAGGAGATTTTTTGCGTTAATTTTTTTAAGATGTTATTTGGCCGCCATTTTATTCCGTTATTTTGAATTCGTAACACAACTTTACCAGCTTTTCTCTATATCACACTTATTGCTTGCATAAAGTTTGAAATTAATCTAATAAGTAGTTGTTTATCAGACTAATTTTTTAAATAATTTATTAGGCCGCCATTTTGTTTTGTTATCTTATATTCATACCAAACCAGTTCATTTTTATGAAACACTTGATATTTTTGCAAAATTTGGAGTATCTAAATTGGATAATTAGTTGTTTTACTAACAATTTTTTAACGTTTCGCTAGGCCGCTATCTTGATCAGGCGTATTGGATTTTAACCAAAATATTACCAGCTCATCCCCATATGAGCCTTAATTTTTTTTCCAAATTTGAAGTTAATCTGATGAGTAGTGTTTAAGCTATGCTGCGAACGGACAGGCAGACAGAGAAACCGATAGATGGGCTGACGGAATTGATAAAACCTATGTTTTGGCATCTAGGAACGCAAAAACTCGAAAATATGTATAAGCCGCTGGGGTGGTTTTTGAGATTTCAAAAATTTTATTTGGTCCCTATTGAGTACCACCATCTAGAATTAGTACCACAGTTTTAGTTAGTTCATCTCTATACTACAATTACTGAACTGATTTGAAACACAATTTCAAATCAGTTCATTGATTAGTTTTTTTAGGCTGAATTTTTAAATATTTTGTTAAGTCGCCATTTTCTTTGGCCATCTTGGATTCGTACCAAAATTTTACCAGTTAATTCCTATACTTGATTTTTGTGCAAAATTTGAGATAAATTGGATACGCACTTTTTTAGTAATAATGTTTTTAACATTTCACTAGACCGCCATTTTGTTTTGCCATCTTGCATTTTTACCAAAATGTTACCAGGTCATCCCCATATGACCCTTAATTTTTGACCAAAATTTGAAGTCAATCGGGTAAGTAGTTTTTTTAGCTCTGCCGCGAACAGACAGACAGACGGACTGAATCGAGAAAACATGTTTTTCGTCGTCTAGGGACCCTGAAACATAAAGATCTGAAAAAATCTCGAAGAGGGTTTTTTTCACGATTACCATACTTCCGTTTTATCAGGGACGTAATAATGTTCATAACTTAATTAATAATAAACGGGGCATTCAGTTTAAGATAAGAAAATGACTACGTGTAGGGCAAAACTGGGAAATTTGGCAACAGTTCCAATGCCATTTTTCAATTCTGCAGGAACTGTTACAAATGGCATTTTGAAAATTTAAGATCTTATTGAATTTCAGACGACCAATTCATTGCAGTAAAAATAAATGGGCCATTTTATTTAAAATAAGAAAATAATTACATTTAGCACAAAACTGGGAAATCTGGCAACAGTGCCAATGCAATTTTTCAATTTTGCAGGTGCAGAAACCCCCAAATGCCGAATTTTGTAAGCACAACTTTAGCGGTTTTAAACAAATATGAGCGTTCCGGTACTTCTTACTGTAAATGCGGTGTTGTCATAATTCAGCAACTAGTACAGATAGAATTTTGAAAATTTGGAAACTTACTAGATTCGAGACCGCCAATTCAGTGCAATCAAAGTAAATGGGACATTCCATTTAAGATAAGAAAAGTCAACGCCGATACCATTTTTCAATTCCATATGCCCAGAAACCCCCAAAATATCAAGCACAACTTAAGCGGTTTTGAAGATATTTATACGTTCCGGTTATTTTTACTAACCCTGTATTTGTGTAATAGTGCAAGAAAGAGCATCTTTATGAACAATTTAAATAAAAATGACGAATAGTCGCGTGTCCATACGAAAACGAATAAATAATAACGTTTTTTGTTATACTACAAATATTTTCTATGGTAACAATACTACCAATAAAACTTGATAAACTGCATTACCGTGCACGCTTTCCTGGTCTATAGATATCGTACAACGGATTCAATTTCTTGATTTTTTTCTCAAATCACCCACTCACAGACCGCGTACCGGAGGCCACTTTTTAAATAAAGTGCCCATATATTCCGTTGCCGTGACAACAGATTTGTACAACTATCACTTTTTAGTTATCTGTTTTGAATTAAATCACGGCGCTTGAAGTGTTTTATGGCCTCTGGAAGCTGCACCCAGGAAATATTCTACAAGGAGATGTAAAACGATCTGAAAATATATTGCTGAACTAGAAAAATCATTGTAGAGAAAAATCATATCGTTTTCCTTAATCTATATTTTTTGAATCAGAATATAAGATTTAAAAATATATTTTTAATTTCAGGGTATCATTTTAATTTTATGAAAGGTCAAATTTAAAAAAGAAACTTTTTTAAAAGCAACATATTTACTTTAAAAAGAACACTTCAACGAACTGCAGATCTTCATTATTTAGGAGCCACTTGCACTCTTAATTCTTACTTCCCTCGTGAAAGGAAAGTATTGTAACCGTGAAAAAATTACCCTCCGAGATTTTTTCAGATTTTCACGTTTTAGAGTCCCTAGATGACGAAAAACATGTTTCCTCAATTCCGTCGGTCTGTCTATCTGTCTGCCTGTTTCTTCGCGGTGTAGCTAAAAAACTACTTACCCGATTGGGGTATAACCTGGTAACATTTTGTTAAAAAATGGCGGCCTAGTGAAACGTCAAAAAAAAATATTAAAAACACTATTTTTTCCAATCTATCATCACAATATTAAGAATTATGTTAAAATCAACTGATAATATTTTGGTACGAATCCAAGATGGCGGAATAAAATCGTGACTTAACACTTTGACCCCCAGATGTCATTTTTGCGAAATGGACCCATCAACCCAACTATTTTTTTTGGTAAATTTTAACTTTAAATAGAGTACTGAATATCGGTGAAGCATAATAAAGATGTAATTTTAAATTTTGGGGTATTTTGAGACCGCGTCCACATTTGATACACGCTGTTAAGAAGGTGTGAAATACTGTGATCAGTTTTGATACATGTGGTTTATAGTTATGAATTTAACTAATGTCAACGTAAACAGCCTGTGTGTATTAAAATGGATACACAAGAATATTTATTATTTTTATTTATTACACACAGAAAATACAGTTACAAAAAAGGTAAATTAATTCTTTTGTTTTAAGGTAACATAGTGAAACTTAAAAAAGCAATTTACGCACATAAACTTTTTTTCAGGGCAACATACACATGTTGTACAACACTGCTTTGAATTTTTTGTTGCGTTTGCTCGACCATACTTCTCCGAGAAAGAACTATAGCATACAACACAGCGACCTCTTTTATCATACTCTTCCAATTTATGTATATTTTCTTGAACAATGGGAATCTCAGTTTTTTTACATAGTTCAGCAACCAAGAGTTCTCTGAAGGTCGTTATGTCTATTTTCTTGTTCATTCCGGTGTTATAAAGAATCAGAGCATTTACAACTGCAGTACCTGTCAGAAGCTCCACTCCAATATAAGATTTAACAGAATTATATTCTACTATTGTGCTGGGCTTTTTTTTATTCCTTTTTTCGTTTCTACTTCAACCATTTCTGGAAGAGATTTTGTTGTTAAAAAGCAAACGTCACGTTTATCGACCCATTTTCCTACTATAACTTTTGTGTTGCTTTCAAGAGCTGTCATTTCTCCTCTTTCCAGCTTCTTCTGAAAAACTGGCTTTGGATTGTACTTTCTATTTCTTCTCAATGTACCAATCAAATGAGTATTATTATCATTTAGTTGGTGTGCTAGACTGACACTTGTATAATAATTGTCAGTAATTAATGTTCTGCCTGTTTTAAGAAGGGGTTCCATTAATTCAATTACGACATGACTGGCAACAGGCCGATCAGTTGATTTAATTTGTTTTCCTGGGTAAATTTTTGAATTGAATGTGTATCCACTTTGACCACAAAGTTTAAACATTTTTACGCCATATTTATGACGTTTGCCAGGTATGTATTGTAAAAAAGATAGACGCCCCCTAAATGGAATCATGGATTCGTCTATGCAAACGTACTCTCCAGGAGTATAGACAGCTTGAAAGTTTTTATTGCACAGGTCAACTAAAGCACTCAATTTGAAGAGACGATCTCCTTTAGGACATAACTCATTATTTGAAAAATGTAGGTGAGCTAAAAGTGCTTCAAACCTACTCCGTGGTTTGTTGGTAAATGCAAGTTTTGTGAATGAAACTTGTACTCCAATAGTCTTTAAGACGTGGTTTTGGATTTAGCCCGATCCATATAATAATGCCCAAAAACGTACACATCTCTTCTTTGTTTGTATCTACCCAACTAGCAAGTAATGAGTTCAATGCTATTGACTCATTTGATGTACCCTCTATAATCTTTTGTTCAGCATAAACATTCGTTTCATTCACCAAAAGGTCAAGCAAATTGTCTGTCAGCAATAGTTTATAGAAGGAACATGGCCTATTATCTTCGCGAGTTGTACCATGAATATTTATTGACCTATCTTGTGGAGGCGGAAAATAATTTAAGTTACCCACAACTTCCCCCCAGATAACATTCTGAGTTATATTTACATTAGTAATACCGGTCCGCATGTTTTGATTATTCATTGTTTCCGAATCTGAATCTGACATAACCTAAAAAAAATTATTCTTAGTAAATTCCTTTGTGACCTATATATATATCTTCTTATTTACCTCATTTGGCAGGCCCATGTTGACTATATTTTGACCGGAATTTGAACATGAAGCTGTATTACCGAGTATATTACCCAAACCTGCATTTTGTTCTTCGTTATCCTAAAAATTGTACCTACTTATTATGGAAAATTCAAAAAAAAATATATAAGTTAGCATACCTGAGAATGTTTTGTTTTCTTATATTGTTGTTTAGACTCTGAATACGAATCACTAGAACATTCGGAACTTTCTGACTTATACCAGGGATCATTATCTGAATCATCAACAGGGTCTTCAATGTCACTCATATCACTCAAACAATCCATCAAATGTTCTTGTTCTGCCCTTGAAAGTGGGGTATTTCTTTTACGAGACATATTTATACACTATAACTTCACTAAATGCTTGATTTTTACTATTCACGGCCACTACAAACCGTTACTAACCGACGACATTTCAGGAAAACATGTGTTCGCGATCCACGTGTTACTATACCAATGTCGCCAATTCTTTACAAAATTTCTCCAAACTGGAAAAAAAAATTGGTAACACAGCCCAAGACTACAAAACTCTCCATATAAGTTCATGTTAAACGCGTTCATACGGTGAGCACAGCGCGATGAATTTGAATATACGTGTGTATAATATTTATACACGCAGTTTCTGTGTATTAATTTAATACACGTAGGGGTTAAAGTTTTAATCAGTTATTTAAAAACTCGCCAAGGGATCAACTAGTAAAATCGTGGTACTAATTCAAAATGTCGGTCAAATAAAATGTTTGTAATCGTGAAAAAATTACTCTCTCAGGTTTTACACTAGATGCCAAAAAATATGTTTTATCAATTCCGTCGATCCGTCTGTCGGTTTGTCCGTCTGTCTGTCAGTCTGACTGTCAGCTCGCGGCATAGCCTAAATATTACTTACCCAATTGACTTCAAATTTTTGTCAAAGATTAAGGGTCATATAGGGATGATCTGATAATATTTTGGTAAAAATCCAGTATGGCAAAACAAAATAGGGACCTAGTGAAATGTTAAAAAAACTACCTATCCAATTTATTTCGAATTTTACAGGAATATCAAGCATTATATTGGAATAACTAACTGATAAAATTTTGGTACGAATCCAAGATGGCAGTATAATAAAATATCTAAAATTTCGCCTAAAAAACTACTTAGTGGATTGATTTCAAATTGTGTACCATAACTAACTGTCATATAGGGATCAACTAGTAAAACTGCGTTACTAATTAAAGATGGCGGAACAAAATGGCGGCCAAATAAAATGTTTGTACTTCTGAAAAAATCATCCTCTCAGGTTTTACATTTCTTCACGTTTTAGCGTCCCTAGATGCCAAAAAACATGTCTTATCAATTCTGTCGGTCCGTCTGTCCGTTGATTGACTTAAAATTTTCCCCAAAAATTGAGGGTCATATGTGAATGACCTGGTAATATTTTGGTAAAAAAACAATATGGCGGAACAATGTTAAAGAAAATGTTAGAGTGGTGTGTTATATGGCGTTATCCCATATTATCAGCCCTTACCTACTCCTTTGGTCCGCAGATATTTTCCAGATACTAAGTTAAATGCAAATGCAAATAAACGTATTCGTCATTACAGCCAATACATAAAATAAAGAGTATAAGGAGACAGCATCAAAAGAAATTCACCGACGTATAAACAACATTCAAATGCATATAAGAATCGTTCTATAAAAAACATAAGGGGGGGAGACTATTATTACATTTGCAAAAAGTCTCTGATAGTATAAAAAACTTTGTCAGTTAAAAATATTTTAATATTTTTGAGAAAAAACTTATCATCAAGCACATGCTCAATCATCTTATTGTATAATTGTATGGTTATGTATTTTGGGGAATTTTGTGATGCTCTTAGGCGTTAATATGGCTGGTATAAGATGTGGGACTTTCTGGTACAATAAGGGTGAATATCTGAACTTTTTTATTTTTGTTAAGATCGTTATAAATATGTTTAATCAGCTGATAGATGTAAAGGCTAGGTAGTGTCATCAAATTAAGTTTTAATTATCATGCACCTAATTATATTTTTTTGGCATGCAAAAATGCTTCGTAAGTACGCCGATCCTCCCCAGAATATAAGACCATATTGAAGCCTTGAAAAAAACTAGTCCATAGTAAAATATCATGATAACGTCCGAAGACACAGAGCATCTTAGATTTCTTATTATAAAAAAAATGTCTAAATGGTTTTCCTTAACGATCCTCTTTTTGTTATGTTATGTATGTATGTGGTGTATTATTTGGGGATAGAATCTAGTAAAAAACAAAAGACTTTTTAATTTGTCGACGTTTCGAACTTTAATGTTCGCAGTGACAAAAAAATCATAGTAACAAGAAATTCATAAGTACCAACAAACATCGCCTATTGGACGGAGCAATATGCAAAATACGAGGGAGAATCGTAGAAAACTAAAATGACTAAATAAATTAAAATACGAAAATGTTAGAATTCATGCAGCCCTCGGTAGAAATTAAATGCTTGAACAGTATAGTAACTTATATAAATTCAATAATTAGCGTATTTACGCACAACCGCATGCTTAACTGGATCTAGAAAAATTAATAGATGTAATAAAGTTATAGACAAACAATAAAATATTTAAATTGTTAAATACTCAATACTTTTTTAATTTACTTCAATAAATTTAATTCGAGCAATATGTCAAACTCACGGACTATAACGCGCGACAGTACAGCGTTGCACTGTTTAAATTAGGAAAAAAACTCAAGATATTCTAAACATAACAGGTTTTATTTGCAAAAATACACATGAAAATGCATTTATAGTAAGTCTTTTTAGTTAACATTTTTGCAAATGCTGACTTTCGTTTATATTCCTTATCGCTTTTTCTCTCGCTATCACAATATCTAAAACTAAAAATACCTTTTATTTTTCGAGAAAATCTGCCATTACCATTTCATCCAGAATAAATTTGAATTTTAGCACTTTTTTAATATTGATTTTTTTTAGTATGTTGTTAATTAAAATTGAAAAGTTGTGGCAGTTTTTAAAATAATTTTAAAACGCATGGTAGCAGCACGGAATTACAAAATGTAGTTTTCGGTATTATTGGTTGTGCATTTACCAAGAAACATCAAATTTAGAAAAAAATAGCTTTTTGCAAAACCAATAAATCAGATGAAATATACGCACACCCCGAGTTTATGGATAAAGACGTTAAATTAAAATAGAGTACATCTAAGTTGAGCACTTTTTGACAATTGGCTCAGAAATATGCTGTTAAATTTAATGTTCTTAATTAAAAATCAGCCTCTATAATATGCATTGCTGTGAATTTTTGATCTGTGGACAAACCTTAGTATTTAGTCGAACTCCAATAACAATTTAGTGTCTTAGTAATACAATTTGTGCTTCTTTGTTCAACTATTCCTCACAGAATACAGAAAATTGGCTACGGTGTACAGACTGCGATATATCTAAAACAAAAACGAGTACGGTTACTGATAAAATGCAAAAATAGGAGGAAAAACAGCCCTTGTACAAAATCCTTCCCTCAAAATTATTTTATATCGGCCTACATGTCTTATGGTCCATAACTTTTTTATTTTTGTTAAGATCGTTATAAATATGTTTAATCAGCTGATAGATGTAAAGGCTGGGTAATGTCATCAAATTAAGTTTTAATTATCATGCACCTAATTATATTTTTTTGGCATGCAAAAATGCTTCGTAAGTACGCCGATCCTCCCCAGAATATAAGACCATATTGAAGCCCTGAAAAAACTAGTCCATAGTAAAATATCATTATGACGTCGGAAGACACAAAGCATCTTAGATTTCTTATTATAAAAAAATGTCTAAATGGTTTTCCTTAACGATCCTCTTTTTGTTATGTTACGTATGTATGTGGTGTATTATTTGGGGATAGAATCCAATAAAAAACAAAAGACTTTTTAATTTGTCGACGTTTCGCAACTTTAATGTTCGCAGTGACAAAAAAATCATAGTAACAAGAAATTCATAAGTACCAACAAACATCGCCTATTGGCCGGAGCAATATACAAAATACGAGGGAGAATCGTAAAAAACTAAAATGACTAAATAAATTAAAACACGAAAATGTTAGAATTCATGTAGCCCTCGGCAGAAAATAAATGCTTAAACAATATAGTAACTTATATAAATACAATAATTAGCGTATTTACGCATAACCGCATGCTTAACTGGATCTAGAAATTTTAATACACGTAATAAAGTTATGTGCAAAGAATAAAATATTTAAATTGTTAAATATTCAATAAATTTAATTCGAGCAATATGTCAAACTGACGGACTATAACGCGCGACAGTACACCGTTTAAATTAGGAAAAAAAACTCAAGATATTCTAAGCAAAACAGGTTTTATTTGCAAAAATACACATGAAAATTAATTTATAGTAAGCTTTTTAGATAACAATTTTGCAAATGCTGACTCGTTTATATTCCTTATCGCTTTTTCTCTCGCTATCTACAATATCTAAAACTTTTTTTTCCAGAAAATCTGCTATTACAAGTTCATCCAGAATAAATTTGAGTTTTAGCATTTTTTTAATATTATTTTTTTTTGTTATGTTGTTAATTAAAATTGAAAAGTTGTGGCAATTTTTAAAATAATTTTAAAATTATTGGTAGCAGAACGGAATTACAAAATGTAGTTTTCGGAATTATTGGTTGTGCATTTATCAACAAAGATTAAATTTAGAAAAAAACACCATTTTGAAAAACCAATTTATCAGATGAAATATACTCACGCCTCGGGTTTATGGATAAAGACATCAAATGAAACTAGAGTGCTTTTAAGCTGAGCGCTTTTTGAAAATTGGCTCAGAAATATGCGGTTAGATTTAAAGTTCTTAGTTAAAAATCACCCTGTATAATATGCAGGGCTGTCAATTTTTAATCTATGGACAAACCTTAATATTTAATTCAAGTCCTAAAATAATTTAGTGTCAATACAGTATATGCTTCTTTGTTCAACTATTCCTCACAGAATACAGAAAACTAGCTACGGTGTACAGAATGCGATATACCTAAAAAAAAAACGAGTACAATTAACGATAAAACGCAAAGATCGGAGGAAAAACAACCCTTGTATAAAATCCTTCTCTCCAAATTCTTTTATATACGCCTACATGATAAAACCAGATAAAGCAGGAGAGCTAGCAGTCCATCCGAGTAACGTGTTTAGCATAAGGCTAAAAATTTGTAAAATAATGTTTTAATATTCATTAATTAAGAAAGCACCGTTGTGACATCCCGCGGTTGCGTTACCATCCCTTAAATTTTTAAAAATTAAAAAAAAAATTATTTTTACTAGGCTGTAATTTTAATTAATATTTTAATGTACATACATATTAATGTAAAAATATTGACAGTCGATTTTAGTGGTTGTCAGTACGTGCCAAGCCATACTAAAGTTGTTATGGTGATAGCAATTCATAACATGCTTTTACACTTCTGAATATAATTATTATCAATTGCCAATATTGGCCAATAATATTATTGTGTGTAAACTATTTAAAAAATTGAACACAAGATGTTAATTGAACAAAAGAATAGTTTTTACAAAATTGCAGAAATCAGTCTTCCCCCGTTGAGAGATTCCATAGTCGAAGGCAAAATTTACTGGATAAAAATATAAGTTGCAGCACATGAACACGTGACTCGATTTACCTATTCCTCGCGTCCTGCCCCGGTTGGTACATTCTGTGTACCGGTCGGATCTCCGCCACATACACAGTCGTCAGGCTGTTATTGGGCTATATAGTGATTCAAAAAAATGTATTTCTTTGACGAATATGAGCCATTATGCCTATTAGATATTGCTCTGTAGATGGTTGTAAAAAACATGTTTCATCAATTCTGTCGTTTCGTCTGTCGATCTGTCTATTAGTTCGCGACAGCTTAAATACTACTTACTCGATTGACTCCAAATTTTGACCAAAAATTAAGGGTCATATGAGGATGACCTAGTAATATGTTAAAAAAAATTGTTAGAGTGGTGTATTATTTGGGGTTAAGATCCAGTAAAAAAACCAAGTCTTTTTTTAAATTGTCGATGTTTCTCAACTTTATTGTTGCATCCTCAGAACACATATAGATTCTGAATTCTGCATGAAACCCATATTATCAGTCTTTACCAACGACATGGAAATAACATAGACCCAGTTGTTTACATTTTGGAGGAATCCAACATTAACCCTGGTTTGCCAAACCGTTACTGTGGCCAGATTATAACGGATATCATCCTTTATACTATTACCGAAATAAACAAGGAATTCCAGAAATTCCCAGTATAAATTTCCGTACAGAATATTTTAAAACTGATAATTAAATAGCTTATTATAAATAACTCAAACCGAATCTGTTTAAATGTAATTTAAATCTTCTGTAATTATTATTCCTTATTTCAAGAAATAAAGCCCAGAATAATCGGCAACGTCGGAATTCTACCTTTTTCGAGTATACTACAGATTTCTTTCGGGATCATTCGGAAGACGCCGAAGACGGTCGTAGTCATTCATTATTTCGACCTATTTGATGCGCGGCGTTGTAATTGTTCTAGTTGGTGAAATAAGTGTTTTTCAGAAATCCAAGTGTTTTGTGTGGCTATTTTCAAGAATCTGTTTAAAAAACTTTAAGAAAATGGTGCGAACTTGCTTTATTTGCAGAAAAAGAAACGATCTAAACCCAGAAGTTTGTTTTCGAAGGTAAGTAAGGTTATGTCATACCAGTGCTGTAGTTGAAGGGTAAAATCACCGTCTAATAGCGTCTATATTTGCAAATGAAGTATTGTTTTTGTATAGCACATTTCCGTTAGGCTTAAATTAATTTTTTATAACTTCAACTTATCTATAAAGTCGAAGACACTGATGTTAAACGGAGTACAGCGTTTTGCTAATTTATATATTTGTGAAAAGTCTCAAATATTCCTCTAAAATTTATCAAACAACCTTTTTTGAGAGGTTAATAAACAACATAAATATACTATTTGGTAAAGCATAGGTACTAAATCTGAATTGAGTAAGCTGTAAGACCCACTATTTTATGTTGTCATTAATTACTCCAGGATGGTTTGCATTTTGGATAAAATTTTCAAGGAATATTTAGGGTAGTGTCGGAGTTCTCATATAGCAAGCATATACAAAAAATGAAAATAGCGCAATAGCGTTACTTTTCAATTTTTCATGTACTATAGATTTTCTTTAATGAATTTGAAATGCTTTAATTTATTGCCTAAAAACTTGGTGTTTATAAGTAAGTCATCAAAAAAGTAAATAAATACCATCCTGAGGTACATTATCCCAACTAGGGAGAATCTGTTTTTATCAGGTGATTTCGGTAATATAAATAATAATATATTATAATGAATGTTAAAAATATTAAACATCTTGGCACAAAATATTTATATTGTCAATAAGTGAAATGTATAGCGAGGAAGGTGGATGGTGGGGAAAAAAGGGGGTAAATTGAGGGATAAATACTGTAAAGATATTGTTTTTCATAATATGGTTTTTGTGGTTTTTAGGGACACGAAGTTCAGTTTTGTATTCATATTAATATTGGGCCATGTTTATTGCTGATTTTCTGTAAATATGAATAGATCCAATATATGTAAAGGTGGTGCATTTTTATATAATATGTATTACTTGCCGCGAGCCTGCCAAACTTTTAAAAGTAGTGGACCCAAATTTTTACCTAACTTATATATATAACGTAAATAGAACTAAAATGTGTTGGAAAAAGGGTGAAATCAAAATGTTTTGAAAAACAAACCCGATTTGAAAAAATAGATTGCATTAAAAAGTGATAAATTATATTTTATTACATATTTCCTATGAAGTCGGTGATAAGCTGATAAAAAAAGGTATTAAATAAGCATTATACTCTTGGTATAGACATCAAAACACAAAGTGGGTCCATGTAACACAATTTAGTTTTATATTCATCTTTAGTAACAATAGTAATAAGAACTCACCCTGTTATTGTTTGTATTTTGTCATGGAAATGCTTGTTCTTTAAGGACTAAGCTTATTGCTAGTAATAAATATTGCCACATGAACCATTACATAAATATGTCTTTTAAGGCACGTAGCCAGGATTTCAGTTCTAGAGGGATCCAACCCTGTCAAAACCAATTCAATGACAAAAAAAATTATTAAGAAAAATGCTTTTTTTTCACTTGTTGCTAATCCCCCTGCAAGTGCAACAAAATATGAAAAAAAGTTGCAAAAAACTAGTTATTTGCCAATATCTATTAAGAAATTGCAGGTAGAGCAATTATGAAAATGTAAAAAATTATAGGTATATCTTGAGCAAATAGGACGTTGGCGACTTTTGCTTAATATTTTTAGGTTTTATATATTTAATAGTATTTTCATAAATAAGTGCTTAGTCACTTTGTTAATATCGAGGTTAATGTGGTGTTATCTTCCATAGAAGGTCTAGAACCATATTGCTACATTAAAAATCTGGATTTAATCATAAATGTATTCATCTTTCTTTTTAGTACTTTCTCGAAATTCTAAAACTACTTTTAATGAGCTTTTGCTTAAAAGTTTTTTTTGAGAATTCTAAATATTCCTCACTGTCAAAATCGAATATTTTTTGGAGGTAATTTTTTTCAATCCCCAAAGGTAAATTCAATAATTTTCTTATTCCTTAATCGTGTTTTGTATACGTAAACATAAGAACTTCAAAATTGTGTGAAAATGGATCGCGAAGAGAAATTTTCAGCAGCTACCATATATTCTAGGTTTAATAATAATAATTTTTGTTGGAATTATCATAAATTTGGTCTCAGCACGCATTCACAATTTTGCTTATGACAGGAAATTTTTGTGGAAGAAAAATGAAATTTATTTTCCTATCGATTTATGTCAGAAACAAAAAATCATTAGATGCGTCTTTGTTTAGGGTAGCCTTTCTTAATTTTTTACATTTACATATTTGCGAAACTTCTTTGCAATCGCAGAATGTCTAACAGTGTAAGCTTGGGCTTGTTAAAAAACCCGTCAAAAAGTTAGAATTTCAAAAAATAGCCTGCTCCCTATTTTTCCTGAGGTTCGAGTTAAAAAATAGCTGTAATAAGCAGAGCCAATACGGAACTACTATCAGTTATTGCATTTGTACTTTCGTAGGTTAAATTATGTAAAAACTCCTAAATATTTTTAGGGTCTCGCGCGGGAGGACTACGTGCCTGGTCTTTTGTCACAGATAATTATTGATACAATTATATTAAATCAGCTTCTTGCTAACCTAAAGTTTTATATATATATATATATATATATATATATATATATATATATATATATATATATATATATATATATATGCTATATAAAATTTCCTCTAAATTTGCGATTTTGAAAATCGTCACTGAATCATTAAATATGTAATAGACGAGTTTAATTATTATATAAATAATGAAATATTAAATTAATATGCTGTTACTTTTGTTTTGTCGATAATAATAGTTGTTTGTTATTATATCAAATCGTTTATAAATAAATTATACCAAACTTTTAAACTTTCTTTTATTTTTATAAACCACGTGTCCGGGTGAAAATTTACAAAGTGCAGCACCACTTTCAACCTTGTTACTTAAATTTTTATAAAAACAAAATTAAGTTTCAAATATAGTGTAAAATATTAAACAGGATGCTTCAGAATCACCAAAAATTTCGATGATTTTATTTTTAAACATCTTGCATTTTAATGCATTTATTTACTTTTTTTATTATTGATTTCTAGATAAATAGTAAGTAATAAACTTTAGATCAGGATGTTCAAAAAATTTTTCTGACGGTAGTTTTAAGGGCTATAAAAAATCGTAAATATAAACTGAGTAAATTTTTTTTATATTATAGTTATGGAGATATTTAAGGTCAAACAGCAAAAAAACATTTTTCTATTTAAATCTTTCCTTAGCTATTACTAATATGACATAACTAATACTAAACCTTTATTTACGATTTTTTTACGGCCGCGGCAGTAACAAAAATTTTAATTTTTGAAATACACTTTTTCGTATTTTTTTAATGCCCTGTATATCTGACTTAAAGTTGAATATTGTGAAAACTATTTTTTCGACAAACACACAAGTTTTATCAAGAAGAAAGTTTTTCGAGAAATTGATAATAAAAAAGTTTCCCATTTAGTGCAGACTTTTCCACGACATAATATCTAAATTAATTGTTTTCAAGTTATTATTAAAACTCTCACTTTTGCAATGTGAAGTCGTTCCTGTTCATCTTAGAACAAAAAAAACTGTCGTATCCACCATACTAATATTTGGGCTCAAAAATATATAACAAATAATACATTATCTCAAAAAGAGCTAGGCCACTGGTAAGTCTCGCGAAGATATCTGACAGCGTTGCAATTTTCACCGCAAACTATTCTTTATGCGATCAGTCCGTCTTTTTTCCACTCATACACAACAACAAATTGATGTTTGATTCTATTTATTCCATTTTTATGAATGAAATGCGGGGTCTATTTCTTTTTGACGTCATTGGTCTTTACCTACTCCATTAGCCAGCAGATATTTCCCAGGTATTAAGTGTCTAAATGGTTTTCGTTAACGATCCTCTTGGTGTTGAAGTGGTTATTATTTGGGGTTGGGATCCAGTAAAAAAACAACAGATCTTTTTAAACTATCGACGTTTCGCTATTTTATTGTTGCATCCTCAGGACCCATATAAAGTCTATATCCTGCATGAAACCCACATCGTCAGTCTTTACCTACTACACTGGTCCGCAGATATTTCCCAGATATTAAGTTTTTAAATGATTTTCGGTAACTATCCTCTTGTTGTTATGTTAGAGTAGTGTATTATGTGGGATTGGGATACGGTAAAAAAAACAATAGACTTTTTTAAACTGTCGACGTTTCGCTATTTTATTGTTGCATCCTCAGGACACATATAAATTCTATATCCTGCAGGAAACCCATATTATCAGTCTTTATCTACTAGGTTAGTCCGTAGTTATTTCCCAGATATTAAGTTTCTAATCTCCGTATTCACTAAACATAATTGGTAAAATAAGAGTTTTAGTTACCATATTAATTAGATCTGATCTTAAACCTTTTTAGTGAAAACGGGGGTAAATGGTTTTCGTTAACGGTCCTCTTGTTTTTATGTTAGAGTGGTGTATTATTTGGGGTTAGGATCCAGTAAAAAAAAACAAGACTCTATTTTAAAATTGACGACATTTCGCAACATTATTGTTGAATCCTCAGGGCACATATATAGATTTTATATCCTGCATGAAACCCATATTATCAGTCTTTGCCTACTCCATTGGTTCGCAGATATTTGCCGGATATTAAGTTTCTAAATGGTTTTCGTTAACGGTCTTCTTGTTGTTATGTTAAAGTGGTATATTATTTGGGGTTAGGAAATCTCTGCGGACCAACGGAATACGCACAGACTGTTAATATGTGTTTCAATTTAAGATGGCGAAACGAAATTGCGGCCAAATAATTTTTTTTAAACCATCGTAAAAAAAAATTGTTCAATTGACTTTAAATTTTTGCAGAAAAATTAAATGTGCAAATGGGATAAACTGGTACGAATTCGACATGACGTAACAAAATGGCGGAATGTGTCAATGTAAAATATATGTATTGAATTTATTTTAAATTATGCCCAAAAGTTAAGTGTGACAGGTAGAAAGAAAATAGTGAAATATTGGTAGGAATCCAATATCATGAAAGAAAATTGCGCCCAATAAAAATGAAATGTATATGTAACACTTATATACTGTGACTATATACTGAAGTAGACTGAGTCACACTTCACTATTCCGAACAAATGGAAAAAATCATACGAGGGAAGTTCCGGGTAAAGGAAATTTACCGATTTTTTTATTTATATATTAAAAATATTGTATTCTTAAATTCTAGCAGGTAAGTAACAATTTAATATTAAATTCACTATATTTAAATAACATTTAAAACTGTAATTGTAAAATATTAAACTAATCCGACAACAAAATTCAACTCAATAATTTTTGTCTAAAGTTATTATTTATACTCTTGAAATTCTCTGGTAGGTAAAAATTCGTAGCGCAAAGCCAAACTACTTTTAAACAGTTCGGTGACAGGAGCCAGTGTCGATCGGGTTTTAACTAAGCTGCTCGCCTTTTATCTGCGATTTTCAAAGTGCCGACGCGACGGCTCAGTGAGGCAACTTATATTTTTATTCAGTAAATTTTGTGGAAGATGACCATTTATCTAATATATTCTAAAGAACCTGGCACTACCGGAAGTAGATGTCGACTTGTTTTAATGATACGCGATGTTTTATCTCCTTTTAGATTTTAGGAAAAATCTCAAAACCTTTTTATGTAGCACGTCCTATTCTTATTATGAGTATTCTTGAGTGATTTTCGAGAAATAAACACATAATTTAAAATCGGCATTTTTATCTTTAAAAGGAGGTAGCTTTCAAACAGTTCAAATTGCGTGAAACCGTTTGCACTTTTTAGCTTTTTCTTTTCGTTCCTATTGTTATCGTTTGATATCAACTTCCGGTTTGACCAGAAGTATTTAGTGATTGGAAACTGATGTCAAATGATACGATTATGAAAAGTTAAACCATGCAGAAAAGTGAAAACGGTTAACGCTAAGTTAAACTACACTATACTGTGACCTTTCAAAACTAAAAAATGCCGATCTACTGTTTATTGATTGGAAGTCGCTCAAAATAAGTTACTTATATCAAAGATCCATTTTAGTTTACCCAATAGATAACTCATTTAAATGGGACACCTCAAATAGGTCCGGGGACATCAATGGTCGCCGAAAATATTTAATTTCGTAACCCTCGACTCCCCAACGAGAACGAGACGCGGAGTTTCCAATCACTAAATATTAGAAGAGATCTTTTAGTTAAAAGAGGAATATTGAATTTGGTTGTTAATGTTTGGGGTTGAAATTTAATACTGGTTAGCTTGAAATAAAGTTTCTAGGAGTAAGCATACGTTTTGATGGAAAGCAAACTTATTCCTACAAAAACCTGAATAACTAAATTAAAGAAACAACGCTAAATATTATTTTAAACAAAAAGCATTTTTAAACCTATTAACTATATATAGAGGAACATTTTTTGCTTTTAGTGATACTTGTATGTACGGGGTGAGTTATTATATTATGACGCCCACTTACAGGGTTATTTATTAACGAAGATAGAGAAAAGGCATAAATACAAAAAGTGTAGAAATGCGTTTTTTATGGAATACCCTGTATGTTGTTTATTTTTATGAAAGGCCGTTTTCTACTGATTTCAAAAATATATAATTTGATTACATTGGCGCAAAGCGTTTATTAATTATTTTAGTTTAACTTCAACATTACTTGCCATATAAGTCTAAAGTCATATTATAATATAATGCAAAAGTTGTTACAGTTAAACCAAAATAATTAAAAAACGGGTTGCGCCAAAGTAAAAACATTCATAAAAATACAGGGTGTTCCATTAAAAAAAAACGTATTTCGTTATATTTTTAAAGACATATAGGCATGCGATAGTAGTTTTTTCATAACGGACTTTGGAGGTTTAAAAGAAACCCTAAAGCTTTTATATTTACACTTTTTCTATATCTTTATCAATAAACCCTGTAGGTAGGTATCAAAATATAGTGAATAGTTAATTTTTAAAGAGTAACTAAAATCGTTTTTTTTTGGGACGAATCGTTGCCGTCTCCAGACGTTAATATAGCTTAATAAAAGGTAATATAGCCGCCATAGAAAAATATATGCATCAGGGGATAGCCGCAAATTATTTTAGCAAAAGTCTGCGGTCGCTACTCTCATCTGCCGGCTTCTTCAACACACTTGCAAACAATGCGCGTCAATTTCTCGGATGGATCCAGGCTTTGAAAAGCCACAACGTTGCCGTGTCTTGTTCGATCTACTACGTAGCTATATTGATCTATTCATATATAATAAATAAGAATAAAATTTGTCGTAGAAACTATAAATGTAATAATTCACAGGGTTTCACATTCAAAATGAACAAGCGGTTCCCATTGACAGCAATTGCAAATAAAATAAAAATTTGATTTTTCCAGAAAAATTAGCTTCGTAAATTCAACAAATAGTCTCGTTATCTTGGTCTAGGTGTCGATAGGTCATACTCGGTCTCGGTCTCGGTTTGTTTAGATACAAGACCGAGACCGAAACCATGGTCTCGCAACTCTTCTAAAATAATGAAAACTTCCAGTCACTGCCTGTCAAGTTCGGTATTTCAAATGGAAACTCTTATTTTTTGTATTTTTGAATTCTGCACGCAAACAAACAAAAATTCTCTTCTGATAGTTATAGTTTTCAAGGCTACTAAATTTATTTGAAGACTTGTAAAAATGAATAGTATGGCATATATACAGTTTTTTACGTTAAGGGGAACTGCACGCAGTATTATAGAACATTTGCAAGCCTTCCGCCGCCCGCTGCAATATTATGTTAAAGCTGTAAGAGATATTTATTAGCTTTAATGTGATTTAATTAAGGAAATATGTATAGTTGGGCGCTAAACACGATTTTTTATGTTAAAATTTAAACTAGAATTATAAAACAGAAGTAAATTTGTCCATTTTCGACCATTTTTTACCACTTTTTGACGCAAATGCGTCGCATATATTTTTCTTATTCACAAAACGGCTCTTTACCGCCTTGCAGTGATCCTTTGTCTACGTAACTGCAAAATTTGAAATGGTAAATCGTACTCATGTCTTTGTATTTCTGCAGCGCATGAACCCTTTTGAACCCATTTTTAACTGATCTTTAATTTAAATTGCCTATACATAACACATTTTTTTGAAGTCGGACGAGCAGGAAGTTTTTTCTAATACGTAGATAACATTTCATCTTACTTTGAACTTGACTAGACCTTTTCGCTGATTTTTCACTTTTTGCGTGCAGTTCTCCCATAAGCAGTTATCTTTCTCGACTGACAGAGTAATGAGACAAAATCGAAAATAATCCTAAAAGATATGTGTAAGTAATTGTACATTATGTTTTAGTATCTTCCTGCAGAATTTCAAAACGTCATTATACGGGGTGCTACAAATTTGTGTGCATCCATGGGGATCTTGGAAACCGTAAGAGATACGAAGTTGGTTAAACTGCGTAATTCGTTACTACTTAATATACAAGGTGTAAGTGTGATACATCAGCGTATTTGAAATGTTATAAGCTTCAAAAAAAATTAAAAAATCCAGGTTCATATTTAAAGAAATAAGGTTGATGATAGTGGCCTGAATTAGAAACGTCGCTTTTAAAATTTGATAACGCAATCTTGTAGAGGAGAAAAAGGTGGTACTAAGAATATATTTGAAATACCTACCGAAATAAAGTCAGAAAAAAATTAAATAGAGAAAAATCGTATTTATACGAATATCTCCGAAATGGTTTGGAATTTTATCAATTTGTAAACATCATATTAAGTAGCACCGAATTGCGCAATTTTGCATACATTCTAATTTGTAGCACTTTGTATACTCACCTTGCGGAGACTAGATCAGAATAGGCTGGCTCTTTACAAATATTTTTAAACTTGCTTAAGGAACATTCCCTCAAAATTCGGCCTTGCAAAAGTATGTTATGAACTGTTATTCCCATAGAAACAGTCCTATGGGTTGCCACCTACTTGCCACCACCAAAATTGTTTTTATTTTCTACATTTAAACATATCTAAATTAAAACATATTAATATTTCAGCCCTGTAAAAACAGGTTTTTTTTACTTTTTTAACATTTTCAAAAAATTAAGGAATGATGACGCAACCGCGGGATGCCTGTCAGAACGGTACTTTCTGGTACTTTCTTAATTAATTAAAACATTATTTTACAAATTTCTAACCTTGTGCTAAACATATTACTCGGATTGACCGCTAGCTCTTAGGTATTATATATTATATGTTAGAACTGCATGTGAGATTTTAAATCCCAGTAAATTTTTCACAGGAAACTTTAAATTAAATTTGAGTTAAAAAAAACCTTTACCAATATTTCTCAATCTTTGCTGCCCTCACAAGAGGAAAGTATTATAATAAGAAATACCTCCGATTTTTTTACAGATATTTGCGTGTCTAGGGGCCCTAGATATCGAAAAACATGTTTTTCCATTTCCGCCGGTCTGTGTATAAGCGGCATAATTCATAAGTACTAATCCGATTTGCTTTAAATTTTGCTCATAAATCAAGTGTCTCAAGAGAATGGTAATATTTTTGATAAAAATCCAAAATGGTAAAGCAAAATACCGGCCCAATATAAGGTTTAAAATGTTTCTTTTAAAAGAACTACTAAACATTTGACTTAAAATTTTGCACAAAAATCAAGTGTAATAAGATTATTAGGAAACAATTTGGTGCGAATTCATTATGGCGAAATAAAATGGCGACCTAAAAGAATAACCAAAATATCAGTATACATAAACTACCTAATCAATGGAATAAAATTAAATGTTTAAAAATCAAGTGTAGTATAGATATAAATGAGTTAAAGTCCTAATAAAGCGTTTAAAATGTCAATAAAATTTCGTATCCTGAAATAAAACTTTCGTTTTACTCAAGAAAATAATAAAATATATAATTTATATTAAAATAGAGCACGAAACTAAGAATATTAAGAAGTAAAAACTAAAAGTAAAGTATCATAAAAATAAAAATACAAAAATGTATCAATAACAAATAAAATGTTTAAAAATTATACTGAATTGCCGAAATAATTTTTTTTGTCTTAGTATATTAAGTATTAATAAAAGCGGGTGTATATACATGTGTATGTATTTAGGGAGTTCCTTATTGTCAGCCAAATTTAAGGGGGTAATTTATGGATATTCTTTTCTTCACTTTTGGGATGCAGGGTGATAAACTTTAGAAAATTTGTTTTTTATAGTTTCTACCATTCTAGATATCTTTATGATATTGCGTACACATCTTCTACGCATCAAGACACATCTTCTGGTGTACAACATTTTTTTAATTTCTACCAGTGGCGTCCGTACAGGATTTGAATTGCATATTTTTGAAGAAAAAAAATGTTACGCCACTGACATTTTTTCATATGTTGTTTTTGATTAAAACAGTTAAGTTTGCAGCACTGACTAATAAATAATAGTTCTTGAATATTTTATGAAAGAAAGTTTATACGAACCACTTAAATTTATTATTTATTTACAATTAGCCTTGATAAAATGATTACAAAAATTGTTGGAAAAGGCCACACTTATGCTTATGCATGCTTCGGCTCTTAGAGTTTGTAGTCTAAGCTTCTGCCCGTATCCGCATTGAATTGCGCACTCGTTCTAATACCCCCGGTGAACTCCGTATTATTTCACACGCGAATCGACCAGTCGATCGCGAGTGCTTTTTAAGTAGATCTCGGGAAGACATTTTTTTTTAATAAGTAGGTACTTAACTAAACTACAAAAATATATTACGTAATAAAATAATACTCTGCTAGCGGCAAAAGGCGGGTTTATCAAAGGAACGCGCGGTACTTGTCAAAGAAAAGCCGCGTTTTTTATTCTTGCCGCTTTTCTAGAAATTTCAGCCGGAGCGTTTGACGGGAACATTCGAGACTTTCGTTCACGCCTATATAAATGTTGCGCCTGCAGGAATTGGAGTCATTCTGAATTGCAACTTGAAGGCAATACTACGTCGATACAAAGTTTATTATGAAATAGTACAAAATGAGTGCAGCGAAGAAATCTAAAACGTATCATTTTAATAACGATTGGGAGGAAGAATTTTTGTTTTGTATGGTGAAGGATAAGTGCATTTGTCTTATTTGTCGTGCGTCAGTTGCAATACCTAAGCGTGGTAACTTAGAAACGGTTCATAAAAACTATGAAAAGGATTTTCCGCAACAGAGTGAATTAAGAAAACGAAAAGTACGTGACTTAATATCTTGTTTGAAAAAAGAACAAACCATGTTCACAAGACCAGCCAAACAATCAAAAGCTGCTACGATCGCGTCATTCAAAATATCTCATATATTGGCGAAACACAAGAAACCATTCGAAGATGGAAGGAAGCATTTATTGAAGCGGGTGAGACTTTATTTAGAGATTTTAAAAATAAAACTGAAATCATGTCTGCTATTAGAGAACTTCAGTTATCTCGTCCGACTGTCACAAGGCGTATTGAAGTCATGAGTCAGGCCAGGGCAGATAAACTAAAAAATGATATCATGGAATGTACATACTTTTCTTTACAGTTCGACGAATCCACCGATATGACCGACACTACCCAGCTGTGTATTTTTATTCGGATGGTATTCAATGACATGTTGGCTAAGGAAGAATTTTTGACAATCATTGCTCTGAAGGGGAAGACCCGTGGCGAAGATATATATGACGTTTTCTTCAATTTTGTAAAAAACTACAAGCTACCAATATATAAATTAGTGTGCATTACAACCGATGGAGCACCAGCAATGACTGGAAACAAAAACGGTTTTGTGGCATTGTGTCGAGCTAATGAAGATTTTTCTTCATTTTTTTCAATCCATTGCATTATACATCAACAAGTTTTGTGTTCAAAAGTTTTAAACACGAAGAAAATTATGGGTATTGTAACAAAAATTGTGAATTCCATCCGTGCACGTAGCTTGCAACGGAGGCTCTTTAAGTTGCAGTTGGAAGATAGGGAGTCAGCTGAACACACTGATTTAGTTCTTCACACGGACCTCAGGTGGTTGAGTCGCGGAAAATTCCTAGAAAGGTTTCAAGAATTATTGCCCGAAATAACAACTTTTCTAGACGAAAGAGGTGATGACACTCAGATGTTGAAAAACGAAAAATGGCTGACTGATTTGGCATTTTTGACTGACATCACAATTCACTTAAACACCATTAACTTGGAGCTTCAAGGTAAAGGAAAAACTGTTATTGAGATGATTAACGCAGTAAACGCATTCAAAAGTAAATTGCAACTTATGATAGATCAACTGAAAAGAAAGGATCTGACACATTTTCCGTCTTTGAAAGCAAGGATTCCTCAGTTGAATTATGATACGTATGAGGCTCAATTATCAAATATTTTGGGACAATTCGAAATGTGTTTTTATGATTGTAGTAAATTGGCAAATGTAGCATCATTTAGGAGTTATCCTTTTTCATGTAAAAACATTGAGGAATTAGCTACTGAAATAGCAAGTCAGTTTAATATGAACTCATGTTCTGTTGAAAATGAGTTGGTGCAGATTATATCAGATATACATCTCAAAGCTACAGCATCTGATACAAATTTCTGGTGTTTTATATCTGAAGATAAATATCCGAATCTAAAGCAAATCGCCCTTCAACTGACAGCAATGTTTGGGTCAACTTACTTGCGCGAGTCTGCATTTTCTGAAATGAAGATAATTAAGTCAAAATATCACAATCGACTAACTGACGATCATGTCATGATGCTTGCGATTAGCACTCAGTGATTACGTACCATCTTACGAAAAGTATGCTGAGGACATGCAGTGCCATGCTTCAACATCCAAACTCACTCCTTAGTTAAGTTTAACACCATATGTAACTCTTTCGTTTTGTAACAACCAATAAACTCGCAATTTTAAATAACTATGAGTTTGTTCATTGATATTGTAGAGAAGAACCTAACTAAACCTAACCCAGACCTTGACTAAAATAATGTATATTGTGCGGAAAGCTAATATCTATATACGCTACGGTACACCATACCTAGGTAGGTAGGTAGGTAGGTAAGGTGTATGTATCGTGTATGTACGACAACCCTGCATCACACATACTTGCAGCCTCTCAGAGTCGATCGTACGTAGTCTAAAAATATTGAGATAGATCGCCAGCAGTTCAAGTTTGAGCACCCCTGCTCTAGAGTGTTAACAGGAGTTTTATGCTCAGGTGGAATTTTGATGATGAGGCGTTGATTGAAACATTGAACTTTGTTCAAAAAATCAGATACCGGCCTGTCATTCCATTTACAGTCACTGGACGAAAATATAGAAATTTCTAAAAGTATAGTTAGCCTTGAGAAAATTGTGTTTTTACAAACATCGGTCTCAAAAAACCAATGTTTGTTGACTTAAAGTAGATTGCTGCCGTTCAATAGCGTCTTATTTCTTCAATTTAGTGAGTTATTGAATTAATTTAATTTTTTCACTGTTTTTTTTTCGCATATCTCATTAAATATGGTGATTTATACGATTGCGGACATGGCGGCAATGCATTACAGACATATTTATCAGAATGTCAGGGAATCGACTTTTGACACTGGGAGTTTCAATAAAAGCTATTCGGAAGGTAGACCTCGAACTATCACAACACCCAGCATAAAAGGAGCAAGAAATCGACGAACGACAAACATCCTGACACGAGTACGAGGAAGATCGCTAAAGTTCTGAATATTTGTCATCAAATTGTTTGGCGAATTTTCGTTAGGTTTTTTTGTTATATCCGTACTAAATTCAAAGGGTACTGGTGTTATTTCCCAGGAATTTTCTAAAGCGTGTGAACTTCTGTCAGTGAAACCTTCAGAACATTATGACGAAAATTCCCATGCCATAATCGAAAGCAATTTTCGGTTAATTAATGTATGGGCAGGAATCTAATAGGCTTAAGTAATAATCCAATAGGCTCTTTTTTCTGCCATGAGATCTTGATGGATAGTATTACTTGCATTGTCTCCAAGAAGAACTATCTGAGTTGCTTGACGATGTGGCAATTGCGTTGACAATGGGTACATGTATGATGGAGCTCCAGCTCATTTTAGTATAGTTGTCCGAGATCATTTAGATACCGTTTATCCTGATTGTTGGATAGGTTGCAAAGGAGCTCAACAATGGCCAGCAAGATCCCCGATCTTAATATTTTGGATTTCTTTTCACCTAAAGGGTCTATTGTATAAAATTCCAGTTAACACTCTAAAAGATTTGAGGGAGAGAACAATTGCCTGGTGTGAAACAATAAGGAATACACCGGGAATATTCGAACGAGTGCGTAAATCAAACCAAAGACGGGAGGAAGCATACTTGATAAGTGCAAATTCAAGACATTCATATGAATTTTCTTTTATTAAATGAACTGAAGAATTAACTTGTATGTGTTAAAGAAATATTATTTATTAGTCAGTGCTGCAATCTTAATTTAATTATTTTAATGAAAAACGGTGCACCTGACGAGAAAAACACAAGAGGTAATTTTTATGTAAAAATGTGTAATATCTTCTTGTTCTGGTTCGAACTACATGCTTAAGAAAATAATCAGCGTGCACTCCTTACTGTGTAACACTTTATTCTGCCCTTTACTAAATCTAATTACAATGGTATAAAACTACTTAGACTAACCTAATTAATAAAATAAATAATAATTAGATGATTCTATAAACTATTACTCCATATTTACAACAATCGAAAAGCTGTGTTGGACATTGTTGCAATAAGTTATTGCCTTAATTATAGTTCAATGATATGGCCTACTTTTGCAACTTGGATTCGATCACACCTTCCCCGAAAAGCAAAAAAAAAATATATACATATAGATTTTTTTCTTTGTGGAATTAACTAAAATAATGTTTTATTCTATTTTTATGTATTTCTACATTCTTATTTTTAATTTTTACCACTACATTTGGATCATTATCCTCCAAAACTGGATATGGACCATTAAATAAAGCTTCTAATTTATTATTTCTACCGTTATTTTCTACTAAAACCATATCTCCTACATTATAAGTTTGACTTTTACAACTGTTTTTGTCATACTCAATTTTGCGGTTATTTTTTGATGTCATTAAATTATTTCTCGCGTCATTCCACGCTGTTTGCAACCGAAATTTGAGTTCCTTAGGATAATCATAAAAATTATATACTGGATCGACTTGATTAACGATGTTAGATGGAATATTACTGGATTTTCCAAATACGAGTTCATAAGGTGTGTACTGCGTTGACGTGTGTACACTGTTATTGTATGAAAAACACCAATAAGGAACCCAAGAGCTCCAGTTAATAGTTCCTTTCGACAGTTGCATGCGTAGATATGCACCCAAATGCTTATGGGTATTTTCAAGGGCTCCTAAAGTTTGATGGTGAAATGCTGTAGAATTTAATTGTTTAATTTTAAGCAGCTTACAAGATTCTTTAAATATATTAGATAAAAATTCGGTTCCCTTGTCTGTTACGCAAGAAACAGGAATACCGTAACGCAAAATAAAATTTTCTACAAATGACTTTGCAACAGTCAATGCCTCTTTATTGGGAAGCGGATATGCTTCCACGAATTTTGTTAGCTCACATTGAAGTGTGAGTATATATTGATTATTTTCAATATCAACTGGTAATGGACCGACTAAGTCTAGGTATACTTTTTGAAATGCTGAAGTAGCCGTTGATGATATTGTCATAGGTTGTTTATTTGGTTTTGAATGCTTGTACCTTTGACATTCGTCACACCTTTTGACAAAATCCTCAACGTCATTCTTCATGGTTACCCAAAAGTAATATCTTTTTATATTGTTATACATTCGGTTTATCCCTGAATGTCCTCCCGTTGGTAATGTATGAAAGTCATTAAGAATTAACTGACGTAATTCCTTATTTTCTATCCTTTGTTTATCTTTTATAATACTGAGTTTAAGATTTGTCTTGAAAATTTCGTTTTTACATTTAATCATGCGCATGTCATTTAAAAACTGATTAGACTCATTATTTTTTATAATAATTAATTCCGGAATATCGTGTTTTTTACATAATTTCTCCAGATGCCTCAACGACTCACCTAAGTTCGACGTTGATCGGTATTTCTGGGATATGTACACTATCTTAGAATTGACGTCATACATTAAATTTTCATATTCAGTTTTTAATTTATTATTAAGCTTTATTTTCGTAAATTCATTTTCACGTACCGGCCGTAGTTCTATTATTTGAGTTTTAGGGTATTTTAAGATTTCCACTGCAACAGGGTGATCAATCCTGTTTTCCATGGAAGTATTATCACTTGTCATATTGGGTTTTGTTTTGTTATTTTTTGTCTCCGAACGAGTGATTGCGTTTAAACTGGCACTCACTTTATTATTCATTTCTTTTAATTCGTTCGACTCTATACACACACGTGACAAAGCATCCGCTGTAACATTTTCAGCACCTTTCACATAGTGGATTGAAAAATCGTATTCCTCGAGCGTTAGCCTAAATTTTGTGAGCCTACTAGAAGGATTTGTCATGCCAAATAAGTATATTAAGGGACGATGGTCCGATAATATTATAAATTTTTTACCAAATAAATATGGTCTAAAATGTTTACATGACCAAACGATTGCTAATAATTCCTTCTCTATTGTACAATAGTTTATTTCTGCTTTATTTAGAGTTCTAGAAGCGAATGCAATAGGCCTGTCATCTGAGTTCGACAATACAGACCCCAACGCGTACCCACTTGCATCGGTTCTAAGAATAAATTGATTATCTTTTGAAAAATTTGGATACTGTAACAAGGGCGGACTAATAAGAGACTGTTTTAAAGTTTCAAATGAGTTTTGACATTCTTCAGACCATTTAAAAACTATTCCTTTCCTAGCTAGTTTATTTAAAGGGTGAGCAATTTCTGCAAAATTTTTAATAAATTTTCTGTAATAATTTGCAAATGCAACGAAGCGTTTGGCTTCGTCACAATTT
Organism: Kuschelorhynchus macadamiae; assembly: GCA_030620095.1. Classification (NCBI taxonomy): domain Eukaryota; kingdom Metazoa; phylum Arthropoda; class Insecta; order Coleoptera; family Curculionidae; genus Kuschelorhynchus; species Kuschelorhynchus macadamiae. The sequence continues at coordinate 114,846 of JAUTXW010001334.1, read as the reverse complement.
TTAGGAACTGGATATTGAGAAATAACCCTTGTTTTTTCAGGATCAGGTGATATACCTTCAGATGAAATTAAATGACCCAAATATAAAATTTCCTTTTTTAAGAACTCACATTTACTAGGATTTAATTTAAGGTTTACTTGTCTAAGGCGTTGTAGAATTTTAGTTAAATTTTGATTATAATTCTGTAAGGAATGTCCAAAAACTATCAAATCGTCTAAATAAACAAAACATGCCTCGTAATTTAAACCCGCCATTGCTACAGTCATCAACCTTGAGAACGCACTAGGACTTATTTTCATACCCATTGGTAATCGTTTCATTTGAAATTGTCCTCTGTCCGTTGTAAAGGCTGTACAGGGCCTACTCTCAGGATCAAATTCTAATTGGTAATATCCTTGTGCTAAATCAAGGTGCGAGAAATAAATCGCACCAGATAGGGAATCTAGAATTTCCGTAATATTCGATAGCGGAAATACATCATTTTGTAGGCGTTGATTACATAACCTAAAATCTATTATCAATCTGTGACGTTTAACGCCATTTTTGTCCGGTTTTTTGGGAACTAATAAAAGAGGTGAAGACCACTCTGAGTGTGCTTCCTCTATAATACCCTTTTTTAGCATATCGTCCACCTGGTTATTAATTTCCTCTTTTTGAGCATGAGGTAACCTGTAAGGTTTAACGTAAACTGGAGTTGCGTCCTCCTTTAACCTTATTTTTTGCTTATATAAATTAGTAACTGTTAATGAATCATTTTCTAAGTGAAAAACATCCGCATATTTAGCGCATATTTTTTGTATAGAATTTCTCTCTTCTACGTTAAGGGCTTCTGTATTTATAAGATCTAAAATTGTATCAACTCTGTCAACGGAGATTTTATTTTTTGTAAAAGAATAAACATCATATTTTGATAGATATTCAACTTTAGGCTCAAAATTTCGCAATCTTATTTCTCTTTCATTCACATTCAATAGCCTTACAGCCACTTTACCATCTTTCGGTCTTGCAATACTATTTGCGATCAACACTCGCTCACATAATTCATCATTTAAAATGACACATTCATCTGTGAGACTGGTACAGCAATGTGTAATTATTTCACATCGGGGTGGAATAACAGTATATAAATTATTTTTGGACTCCAAAGGTACTGTTATTTGCTTATTTTGATTAAGCCAAAAAGAAAATAAAAACTTTTCATAATCGATAATTGCACCATACTTAAGGAAAAAATCTGAACCTAGAACTCCATGTATACTAGAATCGAAACTTTTAATAATTGTAAAATCATGAGAAATATATTCATTGTTCATAGTGAATAAAATATTTGCAGATCCAGCTGAATATGTTGAGCCTGCAATTCCTTTAATTTTAATTTTATTAGTTGTATTTATAATACTACTATCTTTCAAATAATTCTCAAAAAAACAAGAAATACTTGCACCAGTGTCACATAAAAATATCATTTCTTCCCTTTCATACCCGACACGCACATAATTTAAAGCATTCATATTAAAACTAGCTGTATCATTATTTTTTAAATTATTAGAAACGAAAAAACTTATTTCCTTGAGATTCCTCGCTGTTTTTATTTATGTTACTACTTTCCACATTATCAACAAAATATACACTATTATTTGAAAACTGCTGACGCCTACCTCCTCGACGAAAATTTGACCTACTAAAGCTGGAACGACCTCGGCCTTGGTACTGCGAATTATTTTGCTGTCTGCTAAAATTGTAATTATTAAAGTTTTGCCTACTCGGGTTACGAGATTGATTATAATTATGAATTTGTCTAAAATTTGTAAAATTACCTCTAGACCGATTTCCTCGATATTGGTGACGCCCACGCATATGAAATAAGTTATTAGAATAAGTTGGGATTAAATTTAAATTTTCTTCTTTAGCGCCAGTTATCGCGTCCTTTAAATTATTGTAATTTCTAGCTTTTATTATTGTTCTTAAATCTGAATTTTTTAACCCATTCGCGAAAGCATTTATCGCCAATTTTTCATTCACCGGTTGTAAAATTTTTGCCGAATTTTGATCACCGTCCGCTTGCGCTAAGGTTAAATTTAATAAAAGTTGCTCGATAGTTTTCGCATAATCATCTATACTTTTAGTATCTTGTCTAACGTTATGCAACTGATTAGCTAAAGCTGGTGCAGATTGTTTTGTAAGAAGGTTTTTTATATCTGTGACCAAAGCACCAACATTAGTATACGTCGTTTGTAATCTTAATTTCGCGTTTTGTGTTAATTTGGCCTTTAAAACATATTTGATTAGCAATACTTTCCCGTTGTCGTCAAGCAAGTCGTTATATAATTCAATAGCATCAATCAACATTTTCGTAGTTTCTTCGGTACCATCCATAGATGGCAACAAAGAAGCTGCGGTTCGCAAATCAAATTTTTCACTCATTGTTGAACTAGGATGAATGCCCAAAACCAAATCAGTCTCTGCGAGCTGTAATTTTTTTTTATCTTTTATGGCAATTAACCGACCTGATAAAATAGATCTAGCTTTATCTATGTTTTCTCTTATTTCTAATACATATTTTTGAAAATGTTCTAATTTATCGGTGTCATGCACCTGTTTACTATACTGATCTCTAAGCTGAAAAAATTTATTTTCTAATGTTTCTACGTTGCTACTTAATTTATTTACCCTATCCAAAGATTCTCTACGCTCTAATGACTCCTTTTTTATATTTATGATAAATAATGAAATAATGTTATTCAATTTATCCAAATCGCTTAAATCTACTACACTCATTAAATAAAATAATTATCAATAAATTTAAGGCAATAAATAATATCCAATAAAATTGTATAGTGCTAAAACTATGACTTACTAATTATGTTAATACTTAAGTATGTTCATTGTCCATAGTCGCCTAAGATAAGTCCATACTGTCCATATTCACCAATACTAGGGGCTTTATCAATCCCATTGTTGCGCACTAGCGGCCTTTTGCCACACTAGCACGTGCCCTCGTTGCTGACCCCCGGATTGGTTCGGCCAGTGTCTTCTTTTTTTCTCGACTTTATAAGTCTTGGCTTCTTCTAATTTCTAGACGTATTTTTCTTTCCAATTCCTTTTTACTGCGACGGCAACACCATAAAACAATTAAGGTAACTGCTATCATTATAGCTACAACTCCGCAAACTTGCCAAAGAGAATAGTTACTGTTGCTACCCTCTGCACCACTGTTGCCTGCCTGGGCAATTATAACTTCTTCTTTTGACTGTGTTTTTCCCATGTTTTTCTTTTCTTCTAAAGCACCATAACGATATTTTTGCACTGTTAACTTAAGCACATAGGCTGCAGGATCGCCATGTAATATCTTCTTGTTCTGGTTCGAACTACATGCTTAAGAAAATAATCAGCGTGCACTCCTTACCGTGTAACACTTTATTCTGCCCTTTACTAAATCTAATTACAATGGTATAAAACTACTTAGACTAACCTAATTAATAAAATAAATAATAATTTGATGATTCTATAAACTATTACTCCATATTTACAACAATCGAAAAGCTGTGTTGGACATTGTTGCAATAAGTTATTGCCTTAATTATAGTTCAATGATATGGCCTACTTTTGCAACTTGGATTCCATCACAAATATTGAAAATAAATAACAGTGGCGTATCATTTTTTTCTTCAAAAATATGCACTGCAAATCCCGTAAGGAAGCCACTGTTAGAAATACGGAGCGACATACCGATAGACTGACCGAAATGAGAAAACATGTCTTTTGGGGTCCAGGGACACCTAATTAATAACTTAATACATTTATAATTAGCGCTTCAAAAATGTTATTAAAAAAATGTTATCACCACCTTTTTAAATAATTCATTGCTGACATTAACTATTGACAATATCGGCACTTGTATCCCTCTAGATGTAAATATCAAAAGGATCAAATAAGTCTTTTGACATTGTAAGTTCCAGTTATACCAGTCCAAGTTGCATAGGGCTACGGTAAGTTCCATACTCTAGAAAACAATATATTCAACGCACTGCAAAGAGTTATTATTATTTATCCTGATTTCTTCTTTTTGTTTTGAGTGAGTTGATATGATAAAAGTACGTTTAGAAGTCTGTGAATCAAGAAGTTAAAAGCTGATTTTTTTTATATTAATGAAGACACGAACTAATATGTATAACAATATCTGTATGTGATGGTTTATGATAGATAGAGAAATCAGATTTTCCGTTTTTACGTATTATATTTAAATCGAGAAAATTACTTAATAGATTTATTTTTTCTATTTCTGGGGTAAACTTAATTCTTGGATGTAAATTATTTATAATGGTTAGGAATTGATTTAATTGTCGTTCTGTACCTGTAAAACAAGTAATAATATCGTCAACGTGCCTATTTAAATAAAACAATTCCTTTTTAATGGATGTTCGTGTATTTTTTCTTCTAAATGGTTCATAAAGATTTTAGCCAAAACGGGATTTCCCATTCATTCATTTCATTTGATATATAAAATTCACCATTAAATTTAAAATAATTTGTACCCAAACAGACTGAAAGAGAGTCTAAAATATCCTGTTTTATTATAGAATTTACTTTATTTTTCACTAACAAATTCTCTACTATAGAACGGAAGCTTTCACGGCTTTGGTCAATTAAGAAATCATAGTTCTTGGGATTAGACCCCGTCAACTTGGAATTACTATCTAACGTCGGATAATAATTCCAATTTGACACGGCCTAATCCCATGATTTCTAAATTTTCTACTAATTTTATTACTTCGTTTCGTGGAATGCTAGGAAAAAGATTTTGAACATCAAAAGATATAAATTTTGCATTTGATGGGATATTGATAATTCTAATATTGTTTATTAAATAATAAGAATTTTTAATCCATTTTGCTTTAAAGCTGCAAAAAGAAGAAATCAAGAATTTACATGCTAAAGCATGGTTCGTGCCCTAAATTGTATATTAGTTAAACCGGCAGATGTTTTGAAAAAAGAATAAAAGAATAATTCACATTACGCAACTTATCTACTAAATGAATCACACATTTGAAAGATGTATACAGTGTGGGCCATTTTGGTGATTCATGTATTTGGATCTCGGAAACTATAAGAGATAAAATTAAATGGGCAAAGTTTTACAGAATTTTATCGGTAATATAAAAATGCCAGCGGTGTGCTTTTAACTTTTTTGGTTTTCGAGATATTTTGAAAAAACTAAAAAGTGGTATTTTCTGCAAAGCCCTGTAACTTTATTTGTATTTTATTTCAAAATCTATGAACACTTTTTCATAGCCATTTTTTTTTAGAAAACGGTTATTGCATTAGATTTTATTTACGACGTTTCGGTTATCCTTCGCCATCATCAACTTTATTTTTCTTATGGACGCCATATTGGATTTTTATCTCTTTAAAATAAGTAAGAAAAATCCTATTCATTGATGTATAACAAGTTTACATTTCCTTAAAAAAAACATCAAAATGTCCAAAAATCGATTTTATTGTAGCAGGCTTTGGATCGCCATGGTTACAATATTATTTTTTTTGTTTTGGACTGTTTGAATTTTTGACGTTTCAAAGTTTGTTAATTATTTTCTGTTATAGTTTATTTTAAATTCCTAAAAATGGCTTTGTGTTATACCAGCGAAGAGAAATTTGATATACTGGAGTATTATATTAATTACAATAGAAATGCGGTTATAGCCTTAAATAATTACGCTTATACTTACCCAGAGAGGCAACAACCAAACCAAAGGTATTTTTCAAAACTTGTGGTTAATTTAAGAACGTGTGAAAGTTTCGTACAGTCAAGGCCTAAAAAGTATAACAAAGACAATAACAATCGTGACAATCGTGTTATAAATTATTTTACCGAAAATCCAACTCCATCGACAAGAATAGGCAGTACAGAGCTAGACATTTCTAGGACAACAATTAGAGGGACTTTTAAGAAAAATAAGTACCACCCATACAAGCCGACCATTGTTCAAGGGCTCATTGAAAGAGATTTTCTAAGGAGACTTACCTTTTGTAACTGGTACATTAATGTAAAATTTTGAACTTTCCGAGACATCATGGTTTGTTTTGACTACGTGTTAGTTCTTTGCGAGAACTCTTACACGGTTATGTATGGGTGTGCCGTACAGCTTTTTTGATTTTCGCCCTCATGGGTGGATTTTGAAGTATAGGATTAAAGGGAGGGGGTGTAGGATTGGTGGGAACAGAGGGCGTGGTTGTGAAGATTTATTATTAGCTTATTTTTTTTTTTTTTTTTTTTTTATAATTTTTTTTTAAGTAATCACTGTTTTAATGTTTTTGTATGGCGAGTTAATGTTTGTTGGTCTGTCAAATAGTTCTCGTATAATGGGGTTTGTGTGGTTGTTGAGTTTGTCTATGAAGATGGTATGTTTTTGTACAAGGTGTTCATGTATAGTGTCCATGTTAGTTGCTTGTCTGATTTCTGTATTACGGATGTACCAAGGGGCTCCTGTGATATTTCTGAGTATTTTGTTTTGTAGTCGTTCTAGTTTGATTTTGTTTGTTTTGGAGGCGTGACAGAATGCCATGGCTCCGTAGAGTATTTTCGGTCTAATTATTTGTTTGTAGATAAGTAGTTTGTTTTGTCTTGTCATTTTACTTTTTTTGCCAATCATGGGATAAAGTTGGTTGTAAAGTGCTTTGCCTTCTTGTATTTTTGTTTGCAAGTGTTTGTTGAATGTAAGTCTGTTGTCTAGATGGATGCCAAGGTATTTAATGTGTGTTTCCCAGGGGATGTCGTTGTTTAGTAGAGTTAGGTTTGGTATGTGTACGTTTCTTTTTCTTGTGATGAGTATTGCTTGTGTTTTGTTTGTGTTTATTCGGATTTTCCATTGGGTTGCCCATTCTAAGATGTTGTCGAGGTGGTTTTGTAGACTTCTATGAATTTGATTGTGATTTTTGGAGGTTGAGAATAGGCAAGTGTCGTCGGCGTATATTGATAGTTTGGAGAATTGTGGTTTTGGTATGTCTGCGGTGTATAGGTTGTAGAGTATAGGAGATAATGGCGAGCCTTGTGGGACTCCTGCTTCCATGGTTTTAAGTGTTGAGTGTTCGTAGTTAATTGTGGTGTAGAAAAGTCTGTTAGTTAAAAAGTGTCCTATAATTTTTGTGAAGGGTAGTGGAATGTTGAGTGTGTCGTTCATTTTTGTTATTAGTCCGTCGTGCCAGACTCTATCGAAGGCTTTTTCGACATCCAGGACTACTATTCCCGTGGAGGCACGGCGTTGCAGTCCTAGAGTTGTTTCTTCGATTAGTCTAGTTAGTTGTAGTTCTGTCGAGTGTTCCTGTCTAAATCCGAATTGTTCGTCTGGTATTGTGTTATTTGTGTTTAGGTGCGTTTGTAGTCGGGTGAGTAGTATTTTTTCAAAGATTTTTGCTAAAGATGACAGGAGGCTGATAGGTCTCCAGTTTTGAGGGAATTTTAGGTCTTTGTTGGGTTTGGGGATTAGTATGATTGCTGCAGTTTTCCATGCTGTGGGGTAGTAGTTGTTACGTAGGCAATTGTTTATTATTAGCGCGAGGTGGTTTAGTATTTTGTCTGGTACGTTTTTTAGAGTTCTGTTTGTGATTTTGTCGGGTCCTGGTGCTTTTTTGCTGTTTGAGTTTTTAATAATGTCTCTTATTTCTGCTGCTGATGTTTGTTGTAGCGTTTCGTTTGTTTGTGTGTTGAGTATTGTGTGAGCTCTGTGTGTTATGTTTTCTTCGTGGTCTATGTCATCGTCTTCGTGTTCGTTTAGTGTGAATTGGTTTTCGAGCGAGTTTGCGAATGTTTCTGCTATGTCTGAGTGAGTGTAGACTATTCCTGTTGGTCCGTGCATGGGGGGGTATTTTGTGCGTGTTTTTCCTTTTAGTGTTTTGCTGAGTTTCCACATAGAATTATCTTGTGGGGAAAGCCCTTCTAGGAAGGATTGCCATTTGGTGTTTTTGTGTTCTTTTATGAGTTTTTTGATGTTGTTTGTGATTCTGTTTGCTTGTGTGTTTAGTCTGTGGTCTCGTGTAATTCTTGCTTGTCTTTTTAGTCTGTTGCGTTCTGTTATTTGTTGTCTTATTTCTGGCGGAAGTGAATATGGGTTGTTTTGTTTTGTGTGCACTGTGGTTTTTGCATGTTCTGTGGCATCGTTTATTTTGTTAGTTAGGTATTCTATGGCGCTATCTGTTTGTTCGTTAGTATGTATGTTTTGTGGGTCTACTGTGTTTAGTGTGATGTGGTCTTTAAGTTTATTCCAATTTATAAATGTTTGTGTGTGGGATTCTAGTTTTTCGTATAGGACCCCTATTTTTAGGCAATAGGTGTGTGATCTGAGGATCCTAGGTCTTGTAAGTTGTCTATTTGTGTGTTGTAAGGGAAGTTTTTTGTGAGTGCTATGTCTAGTATGTCTGGGGATAAAAAGTGGAAGTGTGTAGGTTCTAAAGGTGCGTGTACGGAGATTAGTTCCTTGTTGGTGTAGTTGTATAACATTGTTCCTGCTCGATTTGTGGACTTGCAACCCCAGCGTCGTGATTTGCTGTTTAAGTCACCTGCTACTATTGTTGGGTAGTTTGTGTTGAATATTGCGTCGAGTTCGTCTGTGTCTAGTTGTGCAGTGGGTGGTTTGTATACAGAGTGAATTTTTATTGTGTTGTCGTGCATATGTATGTATATTCCGGTGTGTTCTAAGTTTTCTGTGTGAGTGTGATGGAAGAGTTCGTGTTTTATGTTGTTTTTTATTATAATTGCTGTGCCTCCCCCTATTCTGTTAGGTCTGTCTGTCCTGTATATTGTGTAGTTATTGATTGAGTATGTTGTTTGTGGTTTAAGGTAAGTTTCTTGTATTAGAGCTACGTCTACTTTGTTTTCTGTTAGAAAGTTTGAAAACTCGTGTCTTTTAGGGTAGAGCGAGTTTGCATTCCAGCTGATTATGTATAGTTCTTTGGGTTTAGTTGTTCTGTCCATTTGTTAGGTTTAGGAGAGTTTTGAATATTGGTCTGTTTTGTATGAGTTGTTCTAGGTGGGTGAGTCTTGTGTTTATTTCTTCGTCGTTAAGGGTGAGGAGAAGCAGTAGGGGGTTGCTGCTATTTTGCCCTATTTGTGTGTTAGTCTCGTTGTTTGCTGTGTTGTTCTTTTTTGTGAGTTGTGCAAAAGTTAAGTTTTGGGATACTTGTCTAGATGGGGGTTTGGGAGTGATGTTGGTGGTTTGTGGTTGTTGGTTCGTATTTGATTGTCTATTGTTTGGGTTTTTGGGACATCTTGAATCGCTGGCGGGGTGGTCTCCATTACAATTGCAGCATTTTGGGGGGGATGTGGTGTCTGGTTTATTACAAGTTTTGTAGAAGTGGTCACCTGCGCAACGATGGCATTTTGGGGCTGCGTTGCAGTTTGAAAGTGAGTGTCCAAATTGCTGACATCTATGACATTGGGGGATGTGTCTTGTTTGTGAGCTTTTTTGCGGTTCTATTGTTACTGTCATATGACAGAGTCTGTTCACGTCGTAAATGTGCGTTTGTTCTTTTGGGATGAGACATTTAACCATGCTGGTTTCGTAATTTTTCCTGGTGCCTAGTTTGAACCAAGCGACTTCGCTTGGGGTAAATCCTAGGTTTTCAATGTCTTTTTGTATGTCTGTTATTGGTATTTTTTTGTCTAGTCCTTTGATGATTATGTTGTTTGTTTATCTTCAGACAGGAAGTATGTGTGGTATTCTACATTGTTATTTTTGAGGAATGTTGTTATTTGTCTATGGTCGTTGGGTGTATCGGGGGTGAGAGATATCCCTAGTTTGTCCTTCTTGGGGGGGGAGAATTTTAGGTTTTTTTCTTTTAGGGCTTGATGGATTTTAATCCAATTTGGTGTACTTCTGATTATTATGGGAACAGTTTTGGGTTTGTGCTGTTGGGGAGTGTTGTTCGTGGAGTTGTTTGTGTTTTGTATATGCTTGTTGAAGATTGAAATAGGTTTGTTAGATTTTGGAATGTTGAGGGGAGTTTTGTCTAGTGTGTTTTTTGGTTTTAGAGCTGGGAAGTCGTCGTGATTTTCGTCGACTTCCATACTGTTGTGGGTGGGTGTTGTAGATGTGGTTAAGGGTTTGTTGTATTGCTAGGTGAGTTTGTGGTTTTCGGTTTTTTGATTTCCTCTATGAGTTCGTCGATTTTTTTGTTTAATGAAATGTTTGTGTCTGTTAGTAATGTTAACTTTTGAGTTAGGGTGTTGTTTTGTGATTGTAGGTTAAGTATTAGTGATTCGAAATTTCTTATTTTATTTTTTAGTTCCTTGTTCTCTTCGAGGAGTTCACTGTTTTCTTTTTTTGATGTTTTTTCGAGGTTTTTTGAGTGTGGTGTTTTGGTTGTGGTGGATGTTTTGTAGGGAAGGATTAGTGGGGCAAGGATTGAGGGGGATCTGTTAGGCTCACCCATTTTTTTAAGTAGTCTTCTTTTCCTGTATGCTGGGATATAGATTCTTCTGGGCGGGCTAGGCGCAAGCTCCGAGGGTCCTGGCGCTGTGTCTTGATTTTGGTCTTTTTCTTCTTTGTCTATTGTTTTTATTGTGAGACTATTGCACTTTTTTTTGATTGGTGCCGTTTTGACGGTTTACTATGCACTGGTTTCACTTATAACTATGGACCGAATTCACTGATGCTGCTCGCTTGGCTGACGCACTATTAATAACTTTCCGAGACATCGGCCGTACTCGAAGAGAGAGCTCTGGAAGTGTTTGCTAATATTAATAGAAACACACTTAGACGAGCGACAAATTGTGTTTTAAAAAAATGTCGTGATTGCGTTGCTAAAAATGGACAGCATTTTCTTAAATATACCAAATATTATATTCTTTTGTGTATTTGTGTATGTTTCTAGTTAAAGCTTATTATTATTTTTTCGTATTTCTTGTGATTACTACATTAAATATTTATTAAACATTATAAAAATATATTCTTACCGTGGCGATCCAAAGCCTACTAGATTAAAATCGATTTTTGAATATTTTGATGGTTTTTCTTTAGGAAATGTAAACTTCTTATCCATCAGTGAATAGGATTTTTCTTGCTTATTTTAAAGGGACAAAATCCAATATGGCGTCCATAAGAAATAATAAAGTTGGTGATGGTGAAGGATAATCGAAACGTTGTAATTAAAATCTAATGCAATAACCGTTTTCTACACAAAAAATGGCTATAAAAAGTATTTATAGATTGTGAAACAAAATACAAATAAAGAAGTTACAGTGCTTTACAGAAATTGCCACTTTTTAGTTTTTTCAAAATATCTCGAAAACCAAAAAAGTTTAAAGCACGCCGCTGACGTTTTTAAATTAAAAATAATTTTAAAATGGCCCACACTGTATATATATATATATATATATATAGGGTGTCTCAGATATGAGCAATTATTTTATATTCAGCCGTTGGATTTAAACTTTTGTACCTGGGTATAGGTACTTCATAGGGAAAAATGATTAGGCAGTTCAAAAGCCCCATATTTTTGTTATAAAATTTTTTTAATATTTTTTTTGTGATAGGTCAAGTGATTGGATATAGTAGAGACAGTTTAAAAAAATTCTTCATTTGTAAAAATACTGTCACTTTTTCAATTTGTGTCTTGCTAATGTGACGTCGGGATAGACATTATAACAAAACGAATTTTTTAATCAGACATGTGTCCATAAATTCACAAATATATCCTCAAATGCTTTTAGCGACGGTACAAAATTATACGGATGCTATACAAAAGTTCTAATATAATGTCGAAGGAGATGTTTTTTTCGGTGAGCATGAGATTCGTAAGTAGTTTTATTTTTATATATACCTATATAAAGTAAAGTATCCTATAGGTACCTACCTATATAAAGTAAAGTGTCGCTGATTATATTTTGTTTTATTGTATCTATTCCTATTTATATTTGTTTTTAGTTCTGAATATACAAGTGCAGATATTTATAAATAAATTAGATTTTTAAATTTGGGTTTATGTTATACCTACAGCATTTTCCAAATCTTGGGCACAGTCACAAATAGAGTAGGCAAATATAAAAAATGCAAGATTTAAGGTTAGGCTCTGCTGCAATTGAAAGCGTGCCTAAAAAATATAAAATAACTTTTAGAGTTTTAAGCCATGCTGCCTTAAATAAAGGATATATTTAAGTTATAGATAAATATTTCAGCACATACTCGATGGGCGCTTTTACAGAAAGTCAATTTTTCTGGTCTTCTGAACCAGATTATGTTCACGGATCATAAAGCGCAAGAATGTTATTTAAAATATCAAAGAGAATTAAGTAGGTTGTTCTCTTTTTCGAAAATACTGCTTATATTAGATAATAAGTGTATTGGTCAACTACGGTTTTTTCTCCTTTTTTAAAAATTGGTTGAATAATAGAAGTTTTAAAACGCCTGGGACAAACACCTCACTGAACATTAATTCATATATGTAACATAAGGGTTTAGTTATATAAGGTTACATGGTTTCTAATATTTCTGCCGTCATCACCGGATGCCGAGTTATTTTTAAATGTATTTACTAAAGACAAAAAATCTCTTTTAGTTACCGGGCCAAAAATAGTATGGCTGTTTTTTGGATCACCTTTAAGATTGTTTATGCTATTGTTTAAGTTTTCTTTGATTTTAGCCGCCATTTTTTCGCCTACAGAAGCATAATGCATGTTTAACATATATCTCTCTTTTTGAGGATCTTTCTTGAGAATACTGTTTTTATTTATTATAGAGTAGAAACTTTCTTTGAATGTGCACTTTGATTGGGTCGTGTTTTCGTTAAAAGTTTGTCATAGTTTTCTATTTTTGTTTTCCAAAAATGCAACTTTATAAAAGTTTTGATTATTCTATTAACTTTACTATTTTCTTACTTTTATTTCTTTCTTCGGTTTTGCTTCTTATGTATGGTTTTTAAAGTAAATCCATTTGCTTCACGGATTGAATTAAGTCTGTAGTTATCCACGGTTTTTTCTTGAATCCTAAATATATATTTTTTGAGAATGTACTAATTTCTATAGATATTGTGATTCTGTTAATAAGTTTGTCTGTGGAATTGTCTATATCATTCGATACCAAAATGTCACTAAAGTGTGTTTTTGATAAAAGGTTGTTTAACATACTATAATTAAAAAATTTCTTAAGAAATCATAGTTCTTGAGATTAGAGCTTAACACGCAATTAGAATTACTATCCGACGTTTCGCCTTCCATTGCGCGAGGCACCTTCAGAGGTCTTTACTACACGAGATTTGAACACTGAATGAGCTCGAAGAGATTCAGACAGGCTTTTATACCCGACTTGTGCTCGTCGAACCCTGACGCTGTGTTAAGATCGGTTTTTACGTGATATAGACCGTAACCCATACCGCTACGTTTAAAAATTTCAATAGATTCTCTAATTTTTCGTTTATAAAATCCCAGAACCGATGTTAGAACTTTGATTTCCTTTACATTTATAATATGGCCAGTGCTGGTGTTTAGCTACAGCAGATTGAACAATTTGTTCCTTTTTAGTACATCGTTCATGTTTTTTGAGTCTAGTTGATATTGAGCGTCCTGTTTCTCCCACATACCCTTCTCCACAGGAGCAAGGAATTTTATATACTCTTTTTGTTTGAAAAGGTACAATATCTTTCGGGATCGCAATAATTGTTCAATCTTCTTATGCGAATTGAAGCTTGTACGTATGTTGGACCGCCGAAGTAATCATCCTATCTTGTCTGTAGTGCCATGTATGTAGGGAAGAACTACACTACCTAACGGTGGCTCCTTATCAATCTCCTTTGGCGAAGTTGGATTGCTATATCTTTTAATTGAACGCGTAATATCTTCAGTGCAATAGCCATTCCCTCTGAGAGCTCCGTCAGTTTCGATGTTTCCAATGCTAGAGAATCCTGATTAAAAATCGAAATAGCTATTAATATTAGTGAGTTAATAACCGATTTATTTTGTGCAGGATGGTGATGGGAATTAACATTTAAGTATCTATTTGTATGCGTTGGTTTTCTATACACAAAATGTTCGAATGTACCATTTTCCTTCCCTGGAACACTTACAACTAGAAAGGGAATCATTGCGTTAGATTCAATTTCCATTGTTAACTTGATGTTACGTTGTTGTTGGTTAAGGTGTTCCAGAAATATGACGAGATTATCCTGTCCATGAGGCCGGACAGCAAAAGTATCATCTACATATCTGAACTAGTGTTTTATTTTAGTGGAGTGGATGTTAGTGCAATATCCTCAAACGCCTCCATAAAGATATTCGCTACCAGAAGTGATAGAAGAAATTCCATAACTGCCACTGAAGTTTATTCATAAAAAGTTCCTTGAAAAAAGAAATAAGTAGAGGTAAGACAAGCTTCCATGAACTCAAATGGGGCTTCGCAGGACATATTGCAAGATGCCAAGATAAACGATGGAACAAGGTCATACTGGAGTGGAGACTCTATTTAAGAAAAATATCTAGAGGACGACCACCAATGCGCTGGACGGATGACATCAAGAAAACTGCAGGACTACCTTGGATAAAAGTGGCACAGAACCGAGACAACTGGAAGCGATTGAGGGAGGCCTATGTCCAGAAATGGACCGACACAGGCTAGAGATGATGAAGACAAGCTTCCACTATATCTATTAAGTTCTTATCAAGGTTATTGTAATCCAATATATTTGATATAGTGGAAATTGAGTCGCGGACGGGAACATTAGTGTATCGTGATACTACATCGAAACTGACTGTTTTTCCAGTAAATGGATTAAGAAAATTTGAAAGTATTTATCTAGTTGTAGGTGAGCGAGTCTGTGACGATCGGTCGAAGTGCTACATGTGTTATTGTGTTTTTCTTCTCAGCTGGTGGTAGACTGGATGCGTTAATCAAATCGGTGATGCATCTTTCTACTCTACTTGTAGGGTCTGCCTGCATAACCTTATAGGTGTTGTAGTCCAAAAGTTTAGTTTTTTCCAGTATTCTGTTCTGTCTATGACTATTGTGGCGTTTATCTGCTCGAAGGATCACTTCGAACTCATTCAGTGTTCAGATTCCGTGAAGTAAAAATCCCTGAAGATGCCTCGTGCAATCGATGGCGAAACATCGGTTAGTAATTCCAACTTGACAGGGTCTAATCCCAAGAACAATGATTTTTTAATGAACCAAACCATGAAATATTCGGTTCTATAATAAATTTCTTTTTTATTTATTCTTTTATTATATTTTTTGATATATTATACTCTAAAATTATGGGGTAATGATATGTTATTTTAGAATCTAAAATTATTGGAATTATAGATTGATAGTCAGTGACTTGACTTTTAATTGATTGGGGATTTAAAGCCGTTTTTACATAAGATGTTTAAGTATTCATTCGTTTATATAGAATTGCTAAGAGTATTAATGTTTAGGTCTCCAATTATAATTTCTATCTCTCTGTTTATTTCAATAAAGGTGTTAGTGATTGTAGTATGCGGTTTATATATGGCGCTAATGGCGGTTATTTTATTATTTTTAGATTTGATTGTCAGACCTAATACATGATACTCCACCTATGTTAAACAATAACCCCATCGTTTTGATTAACATTACCAATATTATAAAATTTGGTGTATTTTTCCAAGTTAAACATATCCTGATTACATACCTTCCAAGTTTCGGTAAGTACCACAACATCAAATAATTCGCCAAACTGGTCTAAAACTACCTGTAGTTATAATAAAAATTTTAAATACTTCTAATATAGGTATGGAAGATAGTAAAGCTATTGTTATTGTTTTTATTCGGAAGTATATTAGCTTCATCAATAGTATCTCTCTCCACCGTCTCTATATCTTTTAAATCAAATTCGGTAATATACCTGTCCATTCCTATTATCCCGCAAACCCTATAAATGTAACAAAATAAAATGTACCTGCGCAGTGATCAATAATGTAGTTGATAAATACAAGACTATTTGCATTTATCAAATTCACTAATATTAGCAAATATTTCGTATATCTTAAAGTATGTTGATCGAAAAAAAAAATATTTTTTTAAATATTAAATAAGCTCATATGATAAATCTGAATAAATGAATTCAAGATAATATGTCAATTCCAATTTACTCTTCTAACTTCTTGTGTTTTTGGACTGGCATATTGAAATATCTTCTAACTTTTTCTTTTCGGAATCTTAGCGAAGTCTGTTTCCACCAATGGTTTGGATTTATCAATTTCTGTTCGGTTTGTGGTTCTTATATTGGAGGCTATGCACTGTTGTACAATTTTTTGAGAAATTTATTTGTCTTCACTTTCTGTATCGCTGTCTTTGGAGTAATTATCTTGTTTGATTCCTTCTTCAATTGCTTCCAGGTCGGATAATAATAAATTGTCAACCATAAGTTTTTGCCCTACTATTTTTTACTTCGTTGTGTTGGGATCTAGCTATTTTTAAATGTTTTCTGAGTTTCTTCTGAATAAGCTGATCTTCGAGATACATATCATTTGCTAGGGATAGTCCAAGTTGTTCAGAGTTTTTTAAGATGGCGGCTTTTTTCAGATAGCTTGTAAATTCTAGGATAAATGGTGGATTTTGCTACTTCGAAAGTTGTAGTAATTATTAATATCCTTTTCTTCTATATTGATACTTAAGACACTATTAAGTTTAGCAATAATTTTAGCTAATATATCTTTATCTTCAATATTTTGAATCCCAAATATAATTATGTTAATTGTTCTAGTTTTTCGTTCCAAATAAAGACATTTTTTTAGAACTTCTAATATTTCCATAGCACCCGTAGAAAAGGGCTTCTAAATGAATTTTTCAAACCGTAATTATCTGAGGTTTACTTACATCTCTATTCTATATACAGAGTCGCTCTGATATGAATTTTCTACTGTTATTGTTTGATGCAATTTACTTACCGAAAAAGCCGCAAAAACTGCACAAAGCCCCACCAACATAGCGTTGCAGATATATATCATATAAGTTAGCTGATTTGAACTCAAAATATTTTTGTTATACCTAAAAAAGACAATTTATTAATGTCAATTATTAGTGAAAATAAGTAGCATTTCTAGTTTTAGACGCTAGTTATAAAGAATATCAAGGAACTATTATTTATTCTCAAAATAATATTATTATAACAATTTTTAAAAAGTGCCTTAAGAGGATAAAGTCTGATTTGCCAACAAAAAAATGATTTAACTTAAAGGTATAATGGTGCATATAGAATATTGGAAAGTTGGTATTTTCGTGTTAACTTTTTCTATTCCAAAAAAACATTCAACCTGAAACAAAAGTTCTTAAACCGAAAAAAGTTTTGACCGAAAAAGGCTCCAAGCAAGTGGGGCAAATGATGTCAAGTGAACGGGGTTCCCTAGTTATGGTATCCTGTAGCATCAAAGCTATGAGTCAAACTATTCCGCTATTTTAAGTTGTAGCATTTTAATTTTAAAATTCTACGATTTATTTATATTCCAGCTTGTCTAGTGAGAAATTTAAAAATATTGATTTTACTTTGCACTTGTTTTCGACGTTATTACACAACAGTCGCAACCATGAGGCAGGAACATTACCATATTTAATATCTTCGAAAACACCTACCGATCGATAAATCAGGCTTTCAAATGGCATTTATCTACAGCGTTGTCAATTCTCCCGTTTTTCTTATGAAATTCGTGATTTTCATAGATTGTCATTATTGATTTCCTTAATTTGCAGATTTCTCTATATAATATGGCTTCTCCCTAATTCAGTCAGCTGTTTAGGCTAATCGATAAAAGAAAGGTCTAGAGCATTTTTAAATAGGCCATTTTTCGAAGGGGTATTGTGATCAAAAGATTTAGGGGCTTGTTAATATTTTTTTTATTTTTTCTGAATTTTTGTACTTTAAATTACTTTATATGGATTAATTCCTCTTTGTTTTTCTTACCTTTATGGTATAATAAGAGCCATATTTTGTTGGAATATTTACTGATTCCCTTAAGCCAAGGTAAATTGTAAATATTCTTTACACGGCTCTCCCTTCGGCTGCACAGACGAAGCCGTTTTTTTTTTCATTACGTTTTTTTAATTTGAAGAAAAAATGTATCACTATCTGTATTTTTCGTAATCTTTTATTTGATCCACATGGTCTGATTGAACACGTGCCAATGCCTAGCTATCCTGGGATGAGCTAACCCTTATATAACCCTAAATAGAGACAGTCTCTATTCGAACGCGAGAAAGAAAGCTTCGAAAATGCCAAATGTGATTTTGGTGCGAAACGTCAGCAAAACTGTTCTTTTCAGAACGACAGTAGTGAACGGATGTACACCCGGAATGAAAACACATTGTATTTTTCCATCCGTGAAAGACTAAAAATCAACATTAATTAGAAATTGAGGATTATTAGAAAAAAAAAGTAGAAAATTGTACTCACTGCTTTGCAATTAGTATCGATAACTTCTTGCGAAAAACAAACACACTTTGACCTTAACATTAAAATTAGATTCTACATACTGGCAGGAATTCCTGTTCTCCATATATTTTTATATTGAAATACGAAGCAAGTAAATTTCTTATGTAGGTTTTTTTTGACATGTAAAGAATGTTATAGTACGTTCAGTCAGGATGAAAATTTCAATCATCTATATATATATATATATATATATATATATATATATATATATATATATATATATATATATATATATATATATATATATATATATGTTGTCATTACGGAAGAAATTTCTCCAGTTTTTGTAGAGGCAAATTAACAGCACTAACAATAGGTCTGATGGGCGCCCCTCGTTTGTGTATTTCTGGTAAACCATAGTGTTTAGGACATCTCGATTTTTCCAGTGGTATGCTTTTTTGTTGAATTTCGGGGTTTATTGGTGAACTTTTTATATTATTTTTAGTTCTTTTTTCTAGGTACGTTGTCGGGTCCCTTGGAACAGGCCTATAACAATTGTCTTGTAGGATATCCAACATTTTTTGTACGTAATTTTGGGTATTCATAACCACAGTTGCGTTTCCTTTATCTGCTGGAAGGATTGTGATGTCTTTATTTTTTCGAAGGTTTGTTAGGGCTCTTTGTTCAGTAGCATTTAGGATTTGTTCTGGTGCTTTGCTTGATCTTAAAATTCTTGCCACCTCTTATCGAATCTTCTCTGCTTTTGTTCCTTCAGATGAGTCAAGGACAGCTTCCACTCCAGCTATTATTTCTTCTTTAGGGGTTTCCTTAGGAGATATAGCAAAATTAAAGCTCTTACTCAGTACCGAGTTTTCACTTTCTGAGAGATTGTAAGATGATATATTACGCACTAATTTCTCGACGTCTACTGATGATACTTGTGGCTGACTCCACTTTCTTAGAAGATTGTCATATTTCTTCGAAAGTTTATCAGTCTTAATATTCTTATTTATATAATATATATATATATATATATATATATATATATATATATATATATATTGTATATATATATATATATATATATATTGTGCTACCAAGAGAACATCCGAAATCTTCACCGGACTTGATACTCTATTGACACGTATCTATAGTTGGCCAAATTTCGATGTACTTTAGCGGTCGCCCCAAAAAAAATGCTTTTCTACTATATATATATATATATATATATATATATATATATATATATATATATATATATATATATACTCTTTTCTTTTTCTGTAACCTTATGAAACTTAAGCCGTTCAGGCACTTTTAAGGATATAAATTTCCCATCACTATTCTTTTAATTATTTAAATTCATGTAGCTACATATATCTGATTAGCAATGTAAAACCTAATCTGATTATTACGGTTTCTAGCAGTACATACATCGGTTAGATAATACATATTTTGTACATATTAATATATACATAAATTCTTTGATCAAGGAATTGAAATTTGAAAGTTTTAACTATTCGGGTTTTCTTTTTTAAGAAAGTTTCAATACGTAAAGTATAATTTATCAGAGTTGTTTGTAACGTGTCATTTTTAATCAAATTGTTATTTCATACTTATTGCCAAGATTGATTTCAAATCTCACATTGATGGCAATCTTTTTTTTTTAATTATAAAAGTTAAAGTAAACAGATTGGAACGTATTTCAAGTGTTTCATTTTGATCAGTTATTTTCCTAGAATAGCATAGTTACATCATATTTCCACGAGTTAACTTTCGTGAAATTATGCTAAAATGTAGGTTACAATAATTGATGACTATAATAATAATTTAATATTAATATTAAAGTTTCTTTCTTTATTTCAAGGTGTACCAACTGGCTGCAAGAGCTCAGCTCACCTTGGAATGAATGGATGACCAGCAAACATTTTTTAAATCTTTTTCAAACATTTTTTAAAATAAGCTACGCTTTTAAAAGATAGATCTTCGATAACCAGGACAGCCATAGTCAAATTGATCTCATAAACATGGCTAGAGAGCACAATGGTATTCTCCTTACACTGCCACCATATAGCAGTTACAAATTGAAGCAGCAAACATATTTCAATGCAGCTGCAGAAGGTTGAATGCTACGCCAACCAGATTTAAGATATTTCGGAAGTTTTCAAAGAAGCTGTGGAAAAAGCGTTTACTCCTATAAATATCGTTAATGGTTTCTCGATCAATCAAAACCACCTTTCACTGAATTGAGAGACAACATTCTAACTCCCAAAATATCCGTTAAATCTAGGGAGATAACCCAGACTCCTAAAGGGAATGAAACTGAAGAACAACGGTCGTGTAAGAAAAAGGAAAAAGAATTATATATGAAATTTTTTTTCTGAAGATGATAATTTTAACGAAGAAAACATCTACAAAAATAGCAGCTCTGGAATTTAGTAGTAACGATATAGCCGATTCTGTTAATAAAGTGGACTCAGAAGACAATGCTTACAAGGACGGAGATTTCGTAGGTGAGTAGTAATTTCTTGTTGTTTATTCAACTGTATATTTCTATAAAGTGTGTAGAACGTGAGTGTAAAGCCTGCATATTAATCTGCTCAAAGAAATATCCGCAAAATGGCCGGTAAAACCCTTACTAACCTGACAGATATGAACACACGTGTAAAGCAAATCGCGGCGAACTTTAATAGGGGTTTACTGAACCTCCATGAAGAGTTTGTGCACTCACAGACTAAAAATCCCGTAGTCTCTCAAGAAAGTAGCGATTTTTCGGACCAACTTAAACTTAGGACAGCATCAACTCGGCACTTCCAGGCCTAATTGAGGACGTCAGCAGTGTGGAAACGATGCTTGCAAATTCTTATTTTTATTATATTTATTTATTTATTCTTATTTTTAATTAAAATTAAAAGATTAAAAACATAAAATTGGAGAGAAATACGCCCCCTAAAAATTATCGGCGAAAAATTAAATATTCAAATTGGTAAGTCTGACCTATCATTCCGTTACCATCTAGGAAAGCAAGATCCAACAAAAACAAGCCAATACCTCTAGTCATTCACTTTTGCAAAAGATGGGTGCGCGACAAGTTATTTGTGATAATTGATTACTTCAGATAATTTAAGTATTTTCGAAAAAGCCACGGAGTGAATAATAAAGAATATAAACTTACCAAGCTCTTTAATTTATTGCACTAGGTAGGTAATTCACACAGTAGGAAAAATATTCGAAAAAACTAGAGACTAAAGAAAAGTAAATGTTGAAAGTGACTATCATTGCGAAGTTCGACTTGTTACGAGATTTCTCAAGGCTCACACCAGAGTTTACCTTCACTAGAACTAAACTATGTTGTTGTTTTTCGGGTGCTATTTGTCTCTGAGGTCCACCATTATTATGACGCTTAGCCTTCTCCTATCCTGCCCACTTTGTAAAACGGACACAAATGACCTGTTATTTGGACGCCTCGCCGGAAAAGATATCCTACCTTTCCCGTCTGTTTGGGATGCCGAATGCCCATTCAGTCTACATTCTCCATAAACAAGTAACATGTTTGCATATACATTATTTGTATACATTTTTAAAATCCACACTACATATTAAATCGTTATGAAATTATCTCACACTACAAAAAACTAAGCCACACTCTCCCGTCTTAATTTTCTGGTCAGCGAGGTTAAGTAGGTAAAACTAAAATGTGGACCTGTTTCTTATTTTCTAAATTTCGAGTGTTAAGAAATTTGACTAAAAAAAAAACTGTAGGAATTTTGTAAAAAATGATATAATATATAACTGTTTCACAAATAAGTTTATTAAAATTTAATGGCGTGCGGCCCATGGAATATCGGCGCTTTTTCTCGGCTGTTGGTGGTGGCTTTTATATTTTATTTTTAGTATTATTAAGTCGCCATCGCCTAGAAATTGGCTATTGCGAATTTCGGCGGTTGAAAAGCGCTAAGTTCAGTAGAGATTGTTGAAATAGATAAATTGTTAAACTCCAGAGTTTCAGAGAGCAGACTATTCGTTGTATAATTACGTGCAGTGTGTATAATACTGGAAAATGAATTTTCTCGGTGTAGTTTTCAGGAAAAATTGGACATTATTTCCTCAGGTAGCCATATGCCTTATATTTGTTTAGACACTAAAGTTGAACAGCCTATTAAAAAATTTACGAGACATGGACCTTTATGATAAGCTTGATTGGCTAACTGGGTGAAAAACATTAGTTGAATTGTTTTGTTGGCCTTGTTTTTTTTTATTTTGTCGACCATCTTAACTTTCTTATGGTTTAAACTACAATAATCATTTTTTTATCAGTTTGTCGGATTTTCTTCTTTCTATAGTGTGTTCAAAAAAAGCACGGTGTAGGTACTAAAGTTATATTTTTTTAAATGAATTTTTTTTCTATTTTTACGTTGTTTGAAAGAGCACTAAAAAGGCTTTCAAAAGATACATATATATGTTTTACTAAATTTACTTTTACATTTTTCGAATCATTTGATTAAAAAAACACATTTTTCGCATTAAGAACATGTTTTTCTCAGCCACAGAAATTTTTATTTTTAAAATTAGAGCAATCATTTTTTGCCAGCGTGTGAAAAAGAAACTCACCTACAAATTAGAATGATAAAATATTATCCTAACTGTAAAAATAAAAAATTCAGCGGTTATCAAAACATATTGTTAATGAGAAAAATGTGTTTTTAGAAGTTAAATATTTCAAAATCTGTAAAAGTAAATGTAGTCAAAATTCATATTAAACTTTTTTCTTAATAAGGTCCAAGAATCACCCCCCTTTAACATTAGCATGCAATTAGGGAAAGCCCTGTATAGTACTTCACAATGACGCCCCCTGTACAAAGTAATATAATACTATTGGTTACCCGAATGGCCCAAAGTCGAACTGCATAAATCAAAATTTTGATAAATCTTGTTCACTGGAATCAGTTCTGGCTCCCCTACTATAACTACATTGATATGTTAATTTTGGAAAAATATGAGTTCTGTAGTTTTTCAAATATTAATTGCAATACTAGATATTTTTTGACACCCGGTATTGAACAGAAAATTAATTATTTTGAAACAGTTTATTGACAGCTACTTTACGAAAAAAAACTCAGCCATTTTTGAGGTTGACGGCTGTGATTCTAAAGCTTCGATTCCTTCTAAATCGTTGTCTCCCTCTGAAAATGATGAGGTTTCGTTGTCACTACTTGAAGATCCCAGTGTGATAACTAAATCGTCAATAACCCTTTCAATTTTGCCATCTACTTCCCAGTATTTATCTTCAATAGAACGAACATGTTTAACATTCGATATCCAATTCTAATGTTA
Source organism: Kuschelorhynchus macadamiae (assembly GCA_030620095.1). Lineage (NCBI taxonomy): Eukaryota > Metazoa > Arthropoda > Insecta > Coleoptera > Curculionidae > Kuschelorhynchus > Kuschelorhynchus macadamiae. The sequence goes on along the minus strand of JAUTXW010001334.1, from coordinate 91,143 downwards.
TTTTATTTAAATCTTTAATTGAAAGTTCACCGGTGTTGCGCTCTCGAATATATTTTTTTACTCCTGCCCATGCAAGTTCAATAGGATTGAGGTTGCACGTGTATGGAGGCAGCCTTAAAGGTGTATGACCGAGGTTACGTAAAAGACCGTCAATTTTATACTTTTTGTCTCTAGGCTTGTTGGCTAATATTACTTCATATAATTCATATTTTCTCCATGTTGGATCACATACAAGATTGTTCGATCTAAGCCACAATATCATAGGAGCTTTTGTAGAGTATTTAGTTGGCACTTTATCTTCTACGTGAAAATGTAAAGACGCATTATCGATTACCACGACTGATTTGGGAGGAATGTTGGGTAGAAGCTTTTCGAGCAACCACTTTTCAAAATTATCTCTATTCATCTGTCCATGATAGTCTCCAGTTGTTAGTCCCGAGCGAAAAACTCAAGCAGCACCTGGAACAAATCCAGCTTCTGAACCAGCATGAACTATAATAAAGCGACTACTAGAGCGGATTCCCTGAACAACACCTGTAACACTTTCACTTTGCCAGCATTTGTTCACTGTCATATCATTATCTACCTAGGTTTCGTCTAAATACACAATATTGCGTTCTTCTTGCCTATATTGTCTTTTCACCCGCCAGTAAAAAATATTTGGTCTATCAATAAGCAATTTTCGTTTATTTTGGCACTTGTGTCAAACAAAACCATTTGATCGTAAAAGCCGATTTAAGGTTTTATACCCGTACGGAAAATCGATTTTATTCTTTACAGCACGAAGTAGGGGTTTGCAGGTTGGAACCTTCTTCAAGTTTATATAAAAATCCTCTACTGTTCGTCGAATTACTTAAAAATCACCATCGTCAATTTTATCTTTGCATGATAATCTGGGTCTTTTTTACCATGAGATTCTAAAGGCGAAGTAGAACATGAGCGATCATTATGTTCTCTTTGAATTTTCTTACACTACTTTCCGAAATACCAGTGTAAAATGCAGAGCGTACTGTTCGATTTTGAATTGGAATAGTCAAACTATTATTTTCAGCTTCTCTAGTACAGGCCTCTATAACGCTCGCAATAACTTCACGTACACCGCTTCGAATTGTTTTTCCTCTTTTGCTCGCCATCGTTACTTCGAAATAATAATTCAAATTTAACGCAACGCATTTATCTAGAAATGAAAACAAATGCTCGAAATGTATAGGCGCCACTGGAAATAGCTAGAACCTTCTAGCGGCAAGTTCATGGAGACTCTAGGCACATCCTTATTACAGGTGAACCAGTGCGAAATTTACTAAATCCTCGATTAATTTCCGTACCGCTTAGCTTGCGCACTTTATAGGTGAAGCGGCAAACTATTACAACAAATAAAATAACATAAAATTTATTTGCGTACGCAAATTTTACTTTTCCGCTTGCTTAAAACTATGAACCTTTATTTTAAGGACCACCCGGTTTTCTTTCGTGTCCCGCACTTTACAGGGTAATTAAGTTAAAATTTTATTTTCGATTTTTTTAAATAATATCCCTGGTGTTTGAGATATTAGAGTAAAAATTGGTGATAACGGATTTTTTATAGCCTTTAATTTCGATGTAACTTGTAGAGGGCGCTAGGAGCGCTACTTTTTATATTTAAAAATGTTCTAACTTTTTGAATACAAAATTAGGAAGTTTTGTATAAAAAGAATATGTTCTATTATCTTTTCTTGACAAAAAAGCCGTCCCTTATAAATTTACCTAAATTTTACCGTTTTCGAGATTTTTGCTGTTTTATTACCTGAAACAGCCCCGTACACTCACCATTTAGGATATTCGAGTTTTATCATTTTTATAAATTAGGCTTTTATCAAACAAGAATCAATTTAAAAAAAACATATTAGCTTTATTCTGAATGGTTTATTAAAATTTATAAAAATGACTTGTAATATGGGAATGATGAATATGGCTGCATCATTAAGTAATAATACAGCAAATATCTCGTAAATGGTGAACTTTAGATAGATTTATAAAGTATAGCTTTTAGTAATGAATGCCTTTTTGGAACACTCTGTAGAGAAATTTTGTATTCGAAAATAAAATATACCTAAGAACCTACAACCTGGTAAAAAAACATATCTTTAATTTGAAAAGTTAAAAAATTAAGGGGGTGGACAAAATATAATCAGTAACACCCTACATTTCTTTTTCCGTGTAGGTATGTATTCTACTATTTATTTAGCCATTATCCTAATCGCTTTCCGCACTAGATATTTCACCGCAAGCAACTGGTAAAATTAGTAAATATATTAACTTTGTATGTAAAACGTGTAAGACAAAATTCAGGTTTAAGGCCATTTTTTTCAAAATTCTTAACATTAGCAAGACAAGAAAGGGCACAGTCTGTCGGAACTTTTGTTGTGCTTACAAATACACGCCGACGAATCCGAGAAATGCATACAGCTGTGTAGGTGCCTATGCTTTTACGAGGTTGATGCAAACCCCTAGCGATTAAAAAGAATAAACGTTCACTTACCGGGGTGATTTAAAAACGAAATTAAAAATATCTATCCATTATTTTTATTGTAACCTATTTTGCTTTATATGTATTAAAAGAAACGGAGAAAACGTCAAGTTGTTTAATTAATAGATCTTAATATAACTATAAACTATATACTACTGTTTGTAAAAAAAAGTAAAAAAGGAAATTATTTGTTGAAAATTTTAATTTAAGATGGCGGAATAAAATGGCGGCCTAATAAAGTATTAAAAAATTCGGCCTACTAATTGTGGTATAGAGATAAAATAGTAAACCTGTGGTACTAATTCAAGATGGCGGAACAAAACGGCGGCCAAATAAAATATTTGTAAACGAGAAAATCACTTTCTCAAGTTTTACATATTTTCAGGTTTTAGCGTCCTAGATGCCAAAAAATATGTTTCATCAATTCCGTATGTCAATTTGTTTGTCGATCTGTCAGTTCGCGACATAGCTTTAAAGCTACTCATCAGATTAACTTCCATTTTAGGCAAAAATTGAGAGTCATATGGGGATGACCTGGTAATATTTAGGTAAAAATCCAATATTTTATGACAAGATGGCGGACTAGTGAAACGTTAAAAAAACTATGACTAAAAAACTAATTATCCAATTTCCTCAAATTATGCACAAATATCAGGTGTTACGAATATACTGGTGACATTTTGGTATGAATAAAAGATAGCAAAACAATCGGCCTAAAAAACTTTTTATTAGATTAATTTAAAATTTTGTGCAAGCAATAAATGTGATGTACAGATAAGCTGGTAAAGTTGTGGTATGAATTCAAGATGGTACAACAAAATGGCAGCCAATAATTTCGTTAAAATTCAATTGACTTTAAATTTTATAGAAAAATTAAATGTGATATAGGGATAAACCTCGGTATAAACTGGCAGAATTCAACATGTAGCAAAATGCCGGTGTTTGTCACTATAAAAAGTACTTACTGAATTTATTTTTAATTATGCCCATAAATCAAGTGTGGCATAGATAGAAACTAGTAAAATATTGATAGGGATCCAATATGATGAAAAAAAATGGCACCCAATAAAAATGTTTAAAAAATAGTAATGACTATTATACTGAACTAAATTGGGCCACTCTTCACTATTCCTAATAAAAGAAAAGATTCATAACGAGGGAAGTTCCGGCTAAACAAAAAATTGACCGATTTTTTAATAGATAGCCAGTAATGTGAACACTACAGCATTGCCGTCCGTACTTGGAAGATTTAATTAGTCACATGCAAACACTTTTAAAGAACTATTTTTGTCATTGTACATAGATATTTTTATATTCTTCGATTATATCAGGAGTTACATTAACCAAACTTTATTAATATCTTGGATACATTTTGCACCTTCAACCTCATTAAGATATTTTTGAGTAAATGATTTCTTAAATGCCTTACAAAATTGTATTGGGGTTGTATTTCTCGAATTTCCGCCACAATTTCTTATCAGGCCAGAAAAAATTCGAGGCAATCCTGATTAAGGTTTCTTATTAAAAGAAATGAATAACTTTTGCGTTTTAAAGTTTCCCATAGAGATAGAACGGAGTTAATCGTAATTTTCCAACCATTTACCAAACACAAAATACTAAATAAATTGATAAATGCTTATTTTAATTTTTAAAAAATAAAAAATTAGTTTCACGCCACGCTCCGGCAAATATAAAGACAATTAGTATATATTAATGTTTGGTGGTATATTTCAATACTTATCGTCTACAGCGTATCTGCAGATTGCATCAAGCAAATCACCTTATTAAAAATCGCTCCATGCATTTTGTCGTTTACGTGTGTTTTTAATTCAGTAATATATATGTGTTTGGTGTCATTTTAATTGCCAAATAGTGTAGCATTGTGTTTCAAGTTCCAGTTCCACGTAGAATGTGCATTAGCGGAGGAAAAGCTGAAAAACCTGCAAACAACTGCTAAATGTTGACTTGAAAAAAAAAAGAGCAAAAACTGAACAAATAAACTGATATATTTTTTGGCTCTTATCTCTTGAAATAGTTTTCAATATTTATTTACTGTGTTGGGAATCACCTATTTTTTGCTGACTTTGGGTGTGAATGAACTGTTGATAGTAAAATCCTTTCATGAAATTGTGTTCACGAATGGTTCAATTCCTTTTTTACTTTTGTTGTACTTTTGAGTGAACTTGACCATAAACAAATTAAACAGGACCGTATTCAGAGATAATTTAGCTACCTTTAAGGTGTTAAATTGATTTTCCAGATTTGCAATAATTTGGGGTATGTAAGCTAATAATAATTTTAAATGCTGCCAAAATAAAGTGTTTAGCAATTTTATCTGTGTCACATGTTTTGGAGTTTTTCACCCCAGTTGCTTGGGTCGAAGGAAATATACAATTTTAGGACGTCACAAAGTATATTGTTCAGGGGATGTGACGGGGAAGACAGCTTGAAAAACTTAAAAAAGGAAATAGAAAGGCTACATGTAGATCTTAAGTTGAAGGATTCCTATATACAAAGAAAAAAAAGACTTTCGGTCGATTTTCAATCCAGCGTGTGCGAAGTTGAATCAGAATATGAGAAACAAATTAAAAAAGAAAAAGACAATCGCCGATTTAAATAAAAGACTCATAGAACAAGTGGTAAGAGTAGGGCGTTGGAAAGTATTTTGAGAAAAATAAATTGGATTTGGACCTATTTTAAAGAGTAAAGGACAATATGTTAAAAACCTTAACTGCTGATAATAAATACTTTGCTGAAATTGAAGATCGATAAAAACCCTTTCAATAAACCAGAGAGTGGCGGTGGGCAACTGAAGCTGTCCTGCCTGGGAAGAAAGTATTGACCGACGGATACAGATATAAGCCGTTAAAACAACAATTGAGAAACAAATTACCTCTCAGAAAAAGATTTTGTAATAGTTTTGATTCAGCCTAGCATTTAAATCTTTAAATATACTCTATTAGAAACTAAGTGGTAAATCTGGTAGGGCGTATGTTTGAAAGTATTTAACCTTGATATTTATGTTTCTAGAAAAATAAATTGGATTTGGACCACGCCAAAAACGAAGCAAAATATTTTAAAGAGTTAAAGGACTTTAATATGTTAACCTCTTTAGACACCTTAACTGCTGATAATAAATACTTAACTGCTGAAATTGAAGATCTTAAATGTGTCATAAAAACCCTTGAAAGACCGCAGCCTGTAGGGATACTTCATTACAGATAATATTGCACTCAAACTCTCTTGAAGAGAATTTTCTGGCACATTCTCTAAACGGCGGGCAAATCCCATGATAAGCTGTCCTGCCTTTCAGGAAAAAATTCAGTAAACACTATTCTATTTTCAAACTTACTGGTTCATCACCTACGGATACATGTTGTGTAAAATGTCTCTTATATAAGCCGTTAAAACAACAATTGGGTGAGTGCAAATTGCAGTTAGTGACAAAACCTAATGCCTCATTGAGGAGTAATTGCTCCAGGGTGGGATTGCTACATTAAAGACTTTACACAAAATGATTTGGTAATAGTTTTGATTCAGCCTAGCAAATTTCAAGTATCTTTAAATGATTTAACTCTATTAGCAAACAAGTGCTTTTACACAAATCTGATTTTTTGTTCATTCCCTTTTAAGTATGCTATGTCTAATATGTTTGATGAAGCGTTAAAATTAACAATAACCTTGATATTTATGTTTCTTGTGCGTGTTCAGATTTCCGGCGATTTTACGCTTTTTGCGGACGATACATCCATTGTATGGCATCACAGGGACTATATGCAACTAAGAAATAATATTTCATCTGACATTACCAATATTAAACAATGGTGCGACTCAAACCGATTTTCCTTTAATGTTACAAAAACAAACGTGGTGGGATTTCGGTGTGACATGCAGGGCTTAAATCTGGATGGAGACCCTCATAAGGAGGAAAACGTGACTAAATTTTTGGGAGTTTTTATAGACGGTGATCTTCGCTTTGAAGACCACATTTTAAGGTTGAGTGGGAGACTATTATAATTGTTTTGCAATTTAGATTGCTAGGAGTGAGCTCGGTCCGGCGCTGGCGCGATCAGTCTACTTTGCATTATTCGAATCACATCTTAGGTACGGCATTCCGTTTTGGGGCGCCAGTAGCCAGTTTCTTTTAAATATCGTTTTTTTACTGCAGAAGAAGGCTGTTCGTTTCATCTCTAAGGCCATCCAAAGGGAGTCGTGCAGACCTCATTTTCAATCGCTGAGAATTCTCACACTCACCTCTCTATTCATACTTAAAGTTTCTACCCTGGTATTTAAAAACAGGAATAACGTTCAAATCCCGTCATCTAGACCCGATACTAGACAAGCCTCTCATCTTCCCCTTCCTATACCAACTAGGGAATTTACCAAAACGTCTTTTATCTATGAGGGTAAAAAAATTTTCAACCATCTGCCAATTCACATTAGAAATGCCAGCTCAGTTAGGATTTTCAGAAGAACCTTAAAGAACGTACTTCTAAAAAAAGTCTATTATAACCTGGGTGAGTTTTATGCAGATAGGCTAATTTAAAAGATGTCAATTGTTTTTTTCTTGTTTGGGTTGGTTTGACTGCTGATTTTCCCGCATTATTTAAATGTCTAATTTTAATTATATAACTTATTAACTTTCATATATTGAACCTATGTAGATGTTTTAATGTGTCTTTTTATGTTTTTATTTATTGTGTGTTTACCTTGACTGTTTTTTTAATATTTTGTATTTTTATAATTTGACACCCATGAATGCAATGATTTGTTTATTTCAACATGGGTTCTAACTCATGCTGGTTTGCTGTTATTTTACTCTTTCTTTATTGTTATTTTAGATTTTATTTGCTAGAATTAACATGCTTTGTCAATAGAATCATTTTTATTCTTGACAATAAAGTACATTTTGATTGATTTGATTGACTTTATTATACGACGAACAACCGGTTTATGCATCTCGTCCAGCAGCGACTTCGAGGGCTCGAAAAAGCATAGCATCCGATATTCGAGTGAGTTAGGAGTATCAAGGGGAGGAGCTTCGAGTGCTCCTTCTTGTCTTGTTAATATTCGGTAGGAATAGCCAGCATTATATAAGACTTTTTTAGTCAAAATGGTTCATGCTATCATCTGTTAAAATATTAAATTTGTAAGCGAACCGCTAAACCCTATAAATCATTTAATAAACACAATTTGTTTAGAAATATGCTTAAACATGAGCTAATTCCTAAAAATTATTTTATTCTACACAAGAGTTATTTAGTTAGTTCTGTTTGAATGTAATCATATTGTTAAGTCACTTTAATTTTTACTTTTTACGCATATCATTTAACTCATTTATTACATTTACCGTTTTGGATAAATAAAGACATTATTTATATTAGTGCAATTTTACCAAAATTGGACATACCTGATTATTCCTAAATGTGTGTTGACAATATATTTCAGTTTATTCAAAATCAGTTTGTGATAAACTGCATGGTCTCTCGTATTGTTCTTTTCAATAGTAGTAAGTTTTTTTCTTTTTAGCTTGTATACGTCATCAGCCAACATAATTACTCTAACTTTGATATGAAAAATGACGTAGCAGAAATAGGTGGGTATTGCCGTAGTGGAAATAACCGTCCACATCCAATTGATGTATATCATAGAGTGGATGATTTTAGAAATCCACGATTCTATAAAAAAAAGATTTGTTTATTAGGTCTATAATAATACTGTCACGTACGCGACCTTAGGTCACATTCTAGTTTATATGTTGACATGGAAGTAAACTCAGCTTTTAATGAATCATGGTTCTTGGAACTAGACCGTGTCAAATTGGAGTTACTATCCGATGTTTCGCCCTCGTTTACAAGAGGCATCTTCAGGGATCTTTATGCCACGAGATCTGTACACTGAATAAGCTCGGAGAGATTCAGGTGAGCTTTTATACCCGACTTCTGCTCGAACCGTGACCCTGTATTAAATTTGTTGCTCACGTGTAATGTAGACGGTAACCCATATCTCTATTGAAATTTCTTTGTACGTTTGAAAATTTTAATTGATTTTCTAATTTTTCGTTTATAAAATCCTGGAACTTGATGCTAAAACCTTGGCTTCCTTTGCATTTTTAATATATGGTGGTTTTGCTATAGCAGATTGAACAATTTGTTTCTTCTTAATACATCGTTCATGTTCCTTAAGTCTAGTTGATATTGAGTGTCCTGTTTCTCCCAGATTCACTTCCCCACAGGAGCAAGGAATTTTATATACTTCTTCTGTTTGTAAAGGTGCAATGTCCTTCGGGGATCGCAAGCATTATCCAGTCTTCCTATGTGTATTGAAGATGGTACGTATGTTGGACAGTCGATGTAATCATGCCATTTTGTCTGTGGTACCATGTATGTAGGAAGAACACTACCTAACGGTGGCTCCTTAGCATTCTTGATTGGCGGAGTTACTATTGTCTATATATATTACTATATCTTTTAATTGAACGCGTAATATCTTCAGTGCCATAGCCATTCCTTCCGAGAGCTTCAGTCAGTTTCGATGTTTCGGAATAGAGAGATTCTTGATCAGATATAGAAATGGCTCTAAATACTACTGAGTTAAAAACCGATTTCTTTTGTGCTGGATGGTGGTAGGCATTTACATTTAAGTATCTATTTGTATGCGTCGGAGTTCTATATATAAAATGTCCTAATATAAAAGTTTCCTTCCTTTGAACACATGCATCTAAAAAGGGAATCGTTCCATTAGAATCCATTTCCATTGTGAACTTGATAAAGTGGTCCAGAAATATAAGGAGATTATCCTGTCCATGAGAGCCAAACAATAAAAGTATCATCGACATATCTAAACCAGTGTTTCTATCTAAGTGGAGTCGATGTTAGAGCAATATCCTCAAAGGCTTCTATAAAGATATATTCTACCACATGTGATATATATAGGAGATTCCATAGCTGCCCTTGAAGTTTGTTCATAAAAAGTTCCTTGGAAAATGAAATAAGTAGATGTAGAACAAGCTTCCCCTAAGTCTGTTACGTCCTTCAAGATTATTATGATCAAATATGTCTGATATAATGGAAATTCAGTCGTTGACAGGAACATTTATGTATAGTGATTCTACACAGAAACTGACCAATATATCTTCGGGATCCAAATGGATTGCCTTAAGTTTTCCACGAAAGGTAAAGAGATTTTTTAAAATAAAGAATCTGTTGTTCTAGTAAATAGATTAAGAAAATTTGAAAGATATTTACCTACTTTTTATGTTGGCCAATCTACTGCGCTGACGATCGGTTAAAGTGGTACATTCTTGTGCATCTTGGGAAGACCGTAGAACCCGGGAATCTTGGAGTTACTTGATTTTAACGGTTTCCTCTCCGCTGGTGGTAGGCTCTATGCGTTAATTAGACTGGTGATGCCTCTTTCTATTCTATTTGTAGGAACTGCCTGCAAAGCCTAATAGGTGTTGTTGTCCAAAAGTTGATTTAGTTTTTCCACGTATTCCGTTATGTTACAAAATGTCAATAGAGATACGGGTTATGGTCTACATCCCACGTGGAAACCGATCTTAACACAGGGTCACAGGACAAAGGAAACGTCGCAATCACTAACAGTCTCCATTTGGACGCAAGAAAGGAAGCTTCGAAAATATATATAATATATATATATATATATATATATATATATATATATATATATATATATATATATATATATATATAGGGAGAGAGAGATTTTACATAAAAAACGTTGTAGTCATGTAACAAACGTAATTTTACTTATTTTTGCTTTTGAAACTTAAAAATACATTTATAGAGGTAAAAATACAGTTGAATTTTTCGTCAAATTCTATGAACTATTTTAGTTTATTTTTGGTATTCTTAAATTTTACACATAAAGCAAAACCTTATTACAGGGAAAAGTGCCCCTTAAAAATTTTGTTTCTTTGTATAAAATTAAGTTAGTTTAATTAAACTAAATATATACCTGCTTTCTCAGGTAAAAATGTTTTGGAAATATACTTTATTATGACAAATATCATCTGGAAGATTTAATCTAAATATCATATGATCCAAATTACTTTTATGGTCATTTTCTTATAAAATAGGTTTCTACGAAGTGTCTGTAAGTTTAATTAAACTTATCGAACATATAATAAAAATAAAAAAATACCTTTAGAGTGGTACCTGTGTAGTACTAGAGATAATATCATATAGGAATCAGGATCTTTGTATATATAGTACGTATTGAATAGAAAAACAACTGCAGCAAAAAAGGCTTGTACTGCCATCATTAGCTTGAACCATCTGATAGCGGCATACAATCTCTTCTTCGTTTGGTAGGATGCTTCGGTAACGTTTCCAGAGTTGAGCGACTCAATCAATTTCAGACTGTTCTTCAAAACTTTTACCATTTTTGGATAAATGCTATTTATAATTAATACCTAAAAATTATACATATTGTTTTGCACAAAAAAAGCAATACTGATAAAAAATAGCATATTTTAGTTAATATAGAGGCTCTTTTTCGAAACACTAAAATCCTAATTCAAATATGCATCTTGCAAACAAAGAAGTGAATTTGGAAACTAATTTTAAAAAATCGGTAAATTCAACTTTATCCGGAACTTTCCTCTTAAGGATTTCACCACAAATATATCACAATTTATATTCCCATCCATATAGTTATTTGATATATATATATATATATATATATATATATATATATATATATATATATATATATATATATATACGTATATATATATATATATATATATATATATATATATATATATATATATGTACGTATACATATGTATATATATATATATATATATATATATATATATATATATATAGATATATATTAATATGTGTCACTTTTTTGATAGAGAAAATTTTATTACAAGAAAAGTTCTCTTAAAAGAGCTTTACCTATTTTTCTACCTAGAGGTTGACCCTAACATAACTCTTGTTTTGTTAGGGATAGTGAAATCTGTTACAATTTATACAACGTTATCAAATGAATATATATATATATATATATATATATATATATATATATATATATATATGTATATATAAACCGTGTTATACTGTATTTCCTGTGTGGGTTGGAATTCGTTGCAAAGGATGTCCCAGGAACAAGCCAATATCTATATAAGTTTAGATTATTGCTGGAGGAGACTAGAAATTTGTATATAACGCTATACAAATGGTATAATATGCCCAACACCATCCATAAAGTGCTTGTTCATGGATGTGAGATAATCGAAGCATTTTCTTTACCAATCGGAGAACTTTCTGAAGATGCCCTTGAGGCTAGGCACAAAGAGGTAAGAAAGCATCGATTATCGCATACCCGGAAGTGCTCTAGGATAGCTTCCAATAAAGACTTACTCCACATCCTTCTTCTTACCTCAGACCCTTTTATTTCATCAAAAAGAAACATAACCACCAAAAAATGTGTAAGGTCAGATGAAGAAGTGAATAAGTATCTGAAGAAAGACGAAAATCTAAATCATGGTTTAGATTTAGATTTAGAGGAATTCATTAATTTTGATAGTGATAACGAATCTTCAAATTCTGATTAAATTGTTTTTATATTATTTTTGTATATATTTAAATTGTTGTATTATGTTACGGTTGTTAGTTCTTTTATTTTTTGTTAAAACTGTTCTTTATTTTTGTACACATTAGGTACTTATGAGGAAAAGTAAAATTAATTAGCCCTAACACAAACATAGAAGAATTAAATAAATAATTAAGTTACCTAAAAATGTAGATTGAAATATATTTTTTTCCTCATTGTATACTCACTATTTTTTTACATTCTTTAGAGCTTACCATAAGTAATCAAACACCGTTTACAGAATCGAAATTGGTGGAGTGCTTTTTGAGATATCGAATTTTGTCCTTAACTCATATAACACGTCACACTGTGCGACCGGTCGATAATAACGACAGTCAAAAATACAATGAACTTTTGTCCTCTATTCGACCACTCCAAATCGATCCGCTCTTTTGAAGTTCTTTAAGTTTCCTTTGATCCACCTTTGTCGTTCGATTTGTGATAAAGTAACGGAAGAATTTGATGTACAATCAGAATTGTTACTACTGGAAGAAGTAATTTAGAACTGCCAATATTATTTAGTTCAAACAGGAACCATCCACAAGTCCGAAAGCCCCATTAATATTTAAGAGAGCTATACATTGCCAACAGTTGTGTGCCAAATTTCGACCGACCGGTCGATAATAACGACAGTCAAAATCATGGGGGTACGTTTTACCGAACGTTGGTCGGTCACAGGAAACCAATAAGAATTTAGGTCCTTTTTACCGACCTTTTTTATCGATTTAAATAAAATTTTGAGTTAGATTTTTTATTTTAGGATAATATCGTATAATCTGTGTTAGAAGACGTTTTTATTATATGTATTGGCGACAAAATAATCCTAATATTTGCAAATTTATATCGGACACGAATATAACATTTTAAACTAAAAATTTTACTGTTTCTATACACTATAATGAAGACATATATAAATATTTAGGTGGTCGGTAATAGCTGTATAAATTCTAAAAATTATTATTTATATGAAAAAATAGTCCTTGTCCTTTAATATTATTTTAATAAATAAAAAATTAAAGAAAAATAAAATAGACCTCTCCTGATTCCGAACAAAAGAGATTCTATATAATATATATGTCTTATAACATTATTTGTAATAAAATATAAGATTTTAATATAAAAAATAAATTAAAACATTGAATTGAGCGGGTTGCCGCAAAACAAATATTAGAATTTTGAATTTGAATGTTTAAACTGGCACTGTTTTAAAGTGAAAAATATGTGATGGTCGGTAATAAGTAGGTACTAGGTCGGTGATAGGTACATTTACCTTACATTCTGATTTGCGCACAAGCAAAATTACTATTCAAGAAAACGGTTATTTTTGGATTTATAAACACAATATAGAAATTTAGTAAAATCGGTAGAAAATATATACAGAATAAATATGTAGAAAAAAAAATGAAAAACCGGGATATTGGCTTGTTCCTGGGACATCCTTTGCAACGAATTCCAACCCACACAGGAAATACAGTATAACACGGTTTATATATATATATATATATATATATATATATATATATATATATATATATATATATATATATTATTTGATAACGTTGTATAAATTGTAACAGATTTCACTATCCCTAACAAAACAAGAGTATGTTAGGATAAAAAAATAGGTATTTGTAATAAAATTTTCTCTATCAAAAAAGTCTATATTATATATATATATATATATATATATATATATATATATATATATATATATATATATATATATATATATGTACGTAACAATTATATATATATATATATATATATATATATATATATATATAGATATATATATATATAGATATATATTAATATGTGTCACTTTTTTGATAGAGAAAATTTTATTACGAGAAAAGTTCTCTTAAAAGAGCTTTACCTATTTTTCTACCTAGAGCTTGACCCTAACATAACTCTTGTTTTGTTAGGGATAGTGAAATCTGTTACAATTTATACAACGTTATCAAATGAATATATATATATATATATATATATATATATATATATATATGTATATATAAACCGTGTTATACTGTATTTCCTGTGTGGGTTGGAATTCGTTGCAAAGGATGTCCCAGTTTTTCATTTTTTTTTCTACATATTTATTCTGTATATATTTTCTACCGATTTTACTAAATTTCTATATTATGTTTATAAATCCAAAAATAACCGTTTTCTTGAATAGTAATTTTGCTTGTGCGCAAATCAGAATGTAAGGTAAATGTACCTATCACCGACCTAGTACCTACTTATTACCGACCATCACATATTTTTCACTTTAAAACAGTCAAGTGTTGCCAGTTTAAACATTCAAATTCAAAATTCTAATATTTGTTTTGCGGCAACCCGCTAAATTCAATGTTTTAATTTATTTTTTATATTAAAATCTTATATTTTATTACAAATAATGTTATAATTAATAAAAAATTATTTGTCGGCGATAGAGGCAGTCATTATATAGAATCTCTTTTGTTCGGAATCAGGAGAGTGCACTATTTTATTTTTCTTTAATTTTTTATTTATTAAAATAATATTAAAGGACAAGGACTATTTTTTCATATAAATAATAATTTTTAGAATTTATACAGCTATTACCGACCACCTAAATATTTATATATGTCTTCATTATGAGTGTATAGAAACAGTAAAATTTTTAGTTTAAACGTCGAATGTTATATTCGTGTCCGATATAAATTTGCAAATATTAGGATTATTTTGTCGCCAATACTTATAATAAAAACGTCTTCTAACACAGATTATACGATATTATCCTAATACGATAAAAATATTTGCCCAGTCTAACTCAAAATTTTATTTAAATCGATAAAAAAGGTCGGTAAAAAGGACCTAAATTCTTATTGGTTTCCTGTGACCGACCAACGTTCGGTAAAACGTACCCCCATGATTTTGACTGTCGTTATTATCGACCGGTCGGTGTTGGCAATGTATTTCTTAAATATTAATGGGGCTTTCGGACTTTCTTCCAGTAGTAACAATTCTGATTGTACATCAAATTCTTCCGTTACTTTATCACAAATCGAACGACAAAGGTGGATCAAAGGAAACTTAAAGAACTTCAAAAGAGCGGATCGATTTGGAGTGGTCGAATAGAGGACAAAAGTTCATTGTATTTTTGGAAAACAGTAAACGAAAAAGGCACATCAGCTACTGTTCCAAATGATGATGTTGTTACTGCGCGCGACACTACGCTAACCATTAATTTTTTTTTTGATTCTTTAGATCTAAACTTGAATTATTCCGAAAATTTGTGAAGGGACCTGGAAAACGAAAAGTTAATCGATGATCCTGATCTAACGGCATCTACGCCATAAAATCATAGCAAATTCGAAATTCTGTGTATCGAACCCATTGGACAACGGGATGCTAAAGTATGGGTTCATAATCCCGCTGAATCAAGCAATATTTTATAGAAAAGTAATATTTTTAGTTTACTTATATAACATTTACTTTTTAGTTAAAAAAGTGATATTTAAGCCACAAATCGTTTCTCCTAACCTTGCTTTTCTCTGAATAAAAGAATTATTTTGGTTGTTAGCGATCAACAATGTACTCTTAATGGTAAGGTAATTGTTAGGTGTCAATCACGTCCATTTGTTTTCATGTTTTATTAAAATTATGCACATGTAAAACAATCACAAAATTAAATAAAAATTCAAAAGAACGTTAAATTCAGCCTGAAAAAAATACTTAATGGACAGATTTCAAATTGTGTGCCATAACTAATTGTGGTATAGAGATGAACCATTAAAACTGTTGTACTAGATGGCAGCCAAATAAAATGTTTGTAATCGTGAAAAAAATCATTCTCTCAGGATTCAGCACCAAAAAATATGTTTCGTCAATTGCGTCGGTCTGTTTATCGGTTTACCTGTGTGTATGTCTGTCAATTCGCGGTATAGCTTAAAAATTACTCATCTGATTGACCTCAAATTTTAATTAAAAATCAAGTATTACGTAGAAATGATGGGTGATGATGTGATCTTGCGAATACACCGTGCACAGAAAACCAACACATACAGACAGATATTCAAATGCAAGATCACATCATCACCGAGCACAAATTGAAGCTGTGGCAAATACCCTAATATCCAGATCCGTGTGATTAACTGAACCACAAACGAGACAAAACGAACTTAAGGTAATATCTAGTGCTTTAAAGAAAAATGGCTACACAAATCGCACCATAGCACCCGAGCAACGAACAACAAAAATTATGAACCGGGAAAGCAACAAGTGGTCTTATCATATGTAAAAGGCACAAGAGACAGAATCGAAAGAATTCTTAGGAAACACAACATACAAATAAAACACAAGCCACAAACAACTATAGGTAAACGACTTGGAAACCCAAAAGACAAAATCAAACTGGAAAACCACGGAGTATACAGCATTCCGTGCCAGGACTTTGAAAAGATGTACGTAGGGCAAACTAACAGGCGAATATCAGCAAGACTGGAAGAGCATAAACTCAGCATCACAAACAAACAAACAATCAACCTCAGCTTTATTCTTACATCATCAGGAAACCGGCCATAAAATAAATTTCAATGGGTGTAGGGAGATTGCCAATATAGAACATTATAAGACTAGAATAATCCGAGAAGAGAGAGCCATAGAAATTGAAAAACAAGATGATTTGAATAAAACGGACAAATCATTAAAACTACCAACAGTAGGGAAGACAATAATCGACAATTCTAAAATCGCAAAAACTCAAGCGCAATTAGCGCACAACAACACCACCATCCGGAACACATAAATAACGACCAACGGCCGCGCAGATATAACCTTCTGCCCCGGATGGGGGTATAAAAGGAAGCGTCGCAGTCACCAACACATTGGAATTGGAGATCCATACGCAATTTCCTCAAAAATTTAATGTGTGGGCTGGCATATTAAGTTATCGCATTATTGGACACTTTTTCATTCAAGGAAATATGGATGGGATACTTTATCTACAGCTGTTGGAAAACCAAATTATTCCAGCAATAAACATTATTTTTCCTAATGGTTTTGGCCACGTATGG
Source organism: Kuschelorhynchus macadamiae (assembly GCA_030620095.1). Classification (NCBI taxonomy): domain Eukaryota; kingdom Metazoa; phylum Arthropoda; class Insecta; order Coleoptera; family Curculionidae; genus Kuschelorhynchus; species Kuschelorhynchus macadamiae. Next base: position 73,965 of record JAUTXW010001334.1, on the reverse strand, counting down.
TTCTAACATGATGGGTCTTGCAGTTGCTGTCAGAAATTATTTAAACACGGCGTTCCGGGACGCTGGATTCCAAGGTCACCAGACTTAAATACACTTGACTTTTTCCTTTGGGGGAACCTTGAAGATCTAACGGGAAGGATTAGAGCTGAAATAGAAGGAATACCCCCGGAATGACTCGAAAATACTATTCGACAATTTATTGACCGCTTAGGAGACTGTCAGGCTGAGGAAGGATAACATTTTCAACATCCTATTAGTCATTAAATTATTTTAGTTTTAGTTTTTTTATTCCTAAATGGTCGATGTATTTTTAAAAACATCTGACAAAATTGCGGTATGCACCAAAGGGTCGGGGGAAGACGGTAATGCCTAATCACCGCATATGGTTCAGATCGGTTGAGTGGTTTTTGAGACATTTGACCGTTTCCAAACATCTGACTAACGCTATATATATATATATATATATATATATATATATATATATATATATATATATATATATATATATATATATATATATATATATATATATATATATATATATATATATATATATATATATATACATATATACAGGGTGATTGATGAGGAAATGTCAATACTTCAGCTACATATTCAGGACCAAAAAATAAACATAAAAGTCTATATAAATAAGTGTCCGCAAGGCCTTAGTTCTCGAGATACAGGGTGTTAAGGTTTTTATTTAATTTTCCTATTTTTTAAATAAAATCTATGATAATGTAAATAATGGAGTTAAAATTGATATACGGGGGTTTTTTGGTATGACAAATTCGAATCTAATATTAATATTGCTCTTACTTGTAGGGGGCGCCACCTACATGTCTTTCTACTTCTTCGAACAATCACAACTTTTTGGTACAGTCTTGTATTACATTTTTTAGCAAAACAGATTATTCTCTTGCCATTTCTACGTCAAAAAGGTATACCTGTTAAAAGTGGATACGAGCAACCGTTTTCGAGATATTTGGATTTAAAACAGTTTTGGCGCATGTGATTTTTTTTATCAAATTCACATAAAGTATGCATGTATTGTAAAAAAATAGAAGTGGTTCTTGCCTGACAGAACAACTGCTGGTTGGTGTTCTTATCGTTTTTCCTGTTACTTAGCAATAGTAATGTCAGTTAATAATAAGATCAAATTTTGTCACTGTCAATTTCTGTTCATAACTTTTATTATCTGACAATAATCATTTAAGAAACTTCTCTAAATACGTCATTATGCCTGTGATATTCTCGCATCGTGAATATGCAGATATGATATTCGTCTATGGCTTCTGCAATGGGGTCGCAATTCAAGCAGTCGCGGAGTACCAGCGTCGTTTTCCAGATAGAAGGGTGCCAGATAGAAGAGTTTTTCAACAAGTTTTCACTACTGCTGGAGAATCTGGATGTTTCCAAGTGCGAAAATTGTATCTGAAAGGGAATCGGGACCCAACGTTGAAGTAGAAGAAGCTATACTCAATGCCGTCGAAAATGATCCAAGCATAAGCACTAGGCGGATTGCAGATACTTACCAAATTACACAATCGTCTGCTTGGAGAAATATTCACATTAATTGTTAATATCCATTTCATTTACAACGGGTTCAACATTTGCAGGAGGGTGATTTTGAGTTGAGAATGCAATTCTGTAACTGGATTAATGAAGATCGAAGGTTGTATATGTATGTTTTGTTCACTGATGAAGCACAGTTCACGCGTGATGGTATAAATAATCTTCACAATGAACACCGGTGGTCCTATGAAAATCCTCACTCTACAGGAGAACATAATTTCCAACATAAATTTAGCATTAATGTGTGGTGTGAAATGTTAAATGGTCATTTAATTGGTCCATTTATAATCAACGGTAGTCTTACAGGAGAAAAATATTTAAATTTTCTTGAAAATCACTTACGAAATCTATTAGAAGATGTTCCCCTTAATGTAAGACAAAACATGTATTTGCAGCATGATACAGTTTACTTGTAAGAGATTTTTTAAACCAAAACTTTCCAAACCCATGGATTGGTCGGGGAGGTCCGTTTAATTGGCCGCCTAGATCGCCAGACCTTAATCCTTTGGATTATTGTCTTTGGGGATGGTTCAAATCACTGGTATATTCCACTAAAGTAAATACAAGAGAAGCATTATTGGATCGGATAACAAACGCAGCACAAACACTAATAAATGCGCCCGAATGTATCCACAGAGCAACTCGAGCTATACACCATAAAGCTGACCTGTGCTTAGAAGCAAATGGTGGAATTTTTGAAAATTATACAACGTAACCTAGATTTCATTAAAAATAACTTAATATCAATTTTAATAAAAATTGAATACCTTTTGTTTAGTTTTTGTGTGAGGCACTGAATACACCCCTCAAAAAAATGTGTTAGTCTTTCATTTCAAAGCTTTTGTACCAAGATGCGTTTAAATTTGGACAAAATAACAAACTTCTAAATTCTTGCGATAAAAAATTACATGCGCCGAAATTGTTTTAAATCCAAATATCTCGAAAACGGTTGCTCGTATCCACTTTTAACAGGTATACCTTTTTGACGTAAAAATGGCAAGGGAATAATTTGTTTTACTCAAAAATGTAACAAAAGACAAAAAAGTTGTGAATGTTCGAATAGAAAGACATAAGAGCAATACTAATATTAGATTCGAATTTGTCATACCAAAAAACCCCTGTATCTCAATTTTCACTCCATTATTTACATTATCACATATTTTATTTAAAAAATAGGAAAATTAAATAAAAACTTTAACACCCTGTATCTCGAGAACTAAGGCCTTGCGGACACTTATTTATATAGACTTTTATGTTAATTTTTTGGTCCTGAATATGTACCTGAAGTATTGACATTTCCTCATGAATCACCCTGTATACATGGTGATACAGGAGACATGGTACAGGCCGCCATTTTTTTTAAATTTAAGGCATTTCTGTAACTCCATAAGAGACATATTTTCTATAAAAAAACAAATGAAAGTTACTTTTTTTTTAAAATAGGTCCCTATATATTTTTATGGACTATCGTACTCAGCTTAAAACTTTTTAATCATATATTACAATTTAAATTTTATTTTTAAAATGACGGATGGAGAGCCATTTTTTGAAATTCAACATTGCCACTTTATAAAAAAATCGGTAAATTTTCTTTATCCGAAACTTCCCTCGTTATGAAGTAGTTTTTATATTGACACACATTACCATTTTGTTACGTCATACTGAAATCGTTCTAGTCTATCCCTATATCACATTTAATTTTTCTCAGTCAAGTCAATTAGCTAAGTATTTTTACGTTGATTTTTTAAAACAATTATTAGGCCGCGATTTCGTTGCGCCATCTTAAATTCGTACCACAACTTTAGCAGTTTATCTATATATCATATAATCTAATAAGTAGTTTTTTCGAGATGATTTTTAAATATTTTATTAGGCCGTCAGTTTGTTTTGCTATCTTATATTCATACTACAATATTACCACTTCATTCCTATGTAACACTTGACTTGTGCAAAATTTGAGGTAAATTGGACAATTAGTTTTTTAATAATAATTTTTTTAACGTTTTACTAGGCCGCCAACTTGTTCCGGCATATTGAATTTTGTTCAAAATATTACCAGGTTATCCCCACATGACCCTTGATGTTTGACTAAGATTTAAAGTCAATCTGATAAGAAGTTTTTAAGCTATGCCGCGAACTGACAGACACATAGACAAACCGACAGACGGACCGACGGAATTCATAAATCACGCTATTTTGTTCCCCCATCTTGAATTAGTACCACAGTTTTACTGGTTCATCTCTATACCACAATTAGTTATGGCACATAATTTAAAATCAGTCCATTAAGCACTTTTTTCAGGCTGAATTTTTTATTGCATAATGCTTTTGTTTTGCCATATTAGATTTTTAACAAAATGTTACCAAGCCATCCCCATATGATCCTTAATTATTGACCAAAATGTGAAGTCAATTGGGTAAATAATTTTTTAGCTATGCCGCGAACAGACAGACAGATGAACGGAATTGAGATATCAAGTTTTTCGGCATCTAGAGACTCCGAAACATAAAGATCTGAAAAAAACTCGTAGGTTGTTATTTAACACATTCAAATATATACTATTAGTAAATAATGAATATTTACGCATCGTACTTGATAGTTTAGTGAATTTAAACAATATACAAAAATGTAAAGAATCTTTTGGATACTAGAATACCGTAGAACAGTGCCATCATTTCCAGAAAAAGTCTGGTTTACTTACATAACAATTCATGAAATATATTGGGGCATACTGTAACAAAAAACTCATTTCCATAAACTTAATCAAGTAATATGATTGCACAATGACCATTAGGCTCGTACAGAAGATTGATAAAGAGGCGCACAGGTTCGCATATCCGAAGAAAGTCATAAAACTATATACGCCAGGCAGCAGAGAACCCTAAAAACAAACAAAAATATCATTTATTGTTAAGTTACCGCTCCACTTGTATAAATTTATCAACATTTTCGTAGAAAAGCTGTATGTTGCAAATGAAAATATCAAAAATCCCTAGAAACTGTTTTTTTTGTATTTTGTTAGAGATCATTTTCGCCCGAAACCAAAAAATAATAAAAAAAATGTTTTAAGCATTTTAGGCGTCAACAACTTTCCAGAGGTTTTATTTCACGCCTCTATGTACCAATTCTTATACGCATATGTAGTTATGCATGTAGAAACACATATCCAATAGATCGCCTAAACAAACATACAAAACTGCATCTCGATATTGTGTTTCGCAATGGAAATACCCATCATTAAACTTTGATAAAAAAATTCTTGGTTTACTATTTATAGTCAGCAGTTTAGATCAAAATGAAAACGTAATACTATATATATATATATATATATATATATATATATATATATATATATATATATATATATACAGTGAAACAGTTTTTCTTGGGTATTTTGGTCCTCATTTTTTATATATAAAACGAAGATTTAGTTTGTATGTAGCATTTTATTTATTTTCAAATGTTTCGGCAAGTTTTTGTCTTCATCAGTGTATCTAGAACAATTATTTTTATTTTATAAAAGATCTAAAGATTTTTTAAATAATATATAATAAATACGATTCAAAGAAAATTACAAATTTAATTTATTTTTTAACTCACCTAAGAAGGTAAACTTCGGCATCGTAATAAAATATTAACAAACAAAACATTCATAAACAAATTTTCTGGCACAGAATACGACATTTAGTTTTGAAACAGCACATACATTAATAAATGCAAAAGTTAAAAATTCGACTGACTAGGATTAGATATTTATATCAGATGTTTAATATTATGAGTAGATGTTTGTTGTTTTTTTCCGATTTGATAAAAAACTTAAAATTTTATTGTTTTGCATTTTTGGTATTTTATAGTTTTTTGATTTAGCGCAGTTAATATAAGTTTATTTATTCCCGATACAGACAAGATTATGGAAAATTAAAATTAAAGGTTTTCGATTTTATTTTGAAAGTGATCATATAAAGTCAAAGGAAGGTTGGATTATATAGTTATTTTAGGATGTTGTAGTAAATTTGGCTTACATTTTTTATTTCAGTTTTGTCGTTTATTGAATTTTCCTCTTTTTTTGTATATAACATCTCTAAGAACTCTCTCTTTTTTTGATTAGTTTCTGTTTTAAGATTCTTGTCTCATGAAAATTGAAAGTATGGGAAGCCTTACACAAACACGAAAAAACAGAATAACATGAATTTGATTACGCCAGTACCAAAATTTTAGATACTGACATAAATATCATAAACTTATTATAAAAGAAATGGTTCATATAAAAAAAGAAAAATACGCTGTTAATGTCAAGCAAGATGTAAAAAATCTAAGCCAAATTTACCATAATTTAATACATGCATTATAACAAAATATGTATAATTACTCCATCACCTATATTTATTAATTTACAACGGTTTTAAATCATTATCTCGAATTACTGATGACTAAGCCTTATTAAAAAAAGGGGAAAAAATATATTTCTCAAGTGCTGAATTTTAAAAAAATTAGTTGGCAGGCAGCAAGTAAACAATAAACATTTTTCGAGGTATGTATCAATTTCTGTTCCTGTTGTCCCATTTTCGTTTAAATTTTAAAATGTATTGTTCTTATTTATTCTAAAATCTACGATAATTTAAATGTAAGTTTTATATCAATGTCAACAATTTGTAAAATTTTAATTGTTTTTTAAGTTTAACATGTATTTCAAAATGGGAAAAAACTTAAATAATACCTTTTGAAAAAGCCTACTATGACGGGCGAAACGTCAAGGAAATAGCAAGTTTCATTATAAAACAAAAACCTATACCCAAAAAAACTAAACACTATATTATAATATTTAATGTTTAAAAAAAAGAGAATTATATATATATATATATATATATATATATATATATATATATATACAGGGTGATTCACGTTGAGTGTCCTATTAAAAGTCCTGGAGAACTATAAAAGGGATTTTTTTCAAATTCGGCATACGGACATAATAGGTAATAATCTATATTTTAAAAATATTTCGCAAGTGCAGCGTTGCCACATCTCTCCGAAACCAATAGCAACATTGAAATTTCAAATAGAACACCCTATATTTTATTGCGGTTTCTGATTCTACGCACGATTTTAAGTAACTTTTGTTAACATCTTTCTATACTTATCTCCTACCATTTTCTCTAAAAAAATTAATTTATGATTTTTTTTTAGAAAATCACCATATTAATAAAATTCCATATTTACCTGCGTAAGCGAGATAATTACTAGATTTTTTTCTGGGTTAGAGAGTGCATATATCTAAAATAACTATATGTTAGAATAGCGATATATCATACAGGGTGTCGTATAAAAAAAGCATTTTTATCGAAATTTAGTAATGGTGAATGGACACTCAACGTGAATCACCCTGTATACGGAAAAACATATATATATATATATATATATATATATATATATATATATATATATATATATATATATATATATATGTTTTTCCGTTAGGATTAATATGTTAAAAAATGCTGAAAAATGTATTGAAGAAAATGGAGATATATTTGCCCACTTGTTATAAATAGGGAACTTGCATACATTTTTAAATACGAAGAAATACTAAAGATTATAAGGCCACGTGGTATTGAAACATATCTAAAAAAATCAATTTTATTGCCTCCCCTGTCGGTAAAAGGCAATTAAAAAAGTCCCAAAATTCAAATTAAATCACCTGACTAAAAATGGGACGTGACGTCGTTACGTATACGCGAAATCTGGCAACGGTGCAACGTTCAATAACAACAGGCGTCATTCGTCAAGCTGTCGTTTGTCTTTTTTGTGGTTAATGGACGACATTGACAGCGTTTTATGATTTCAGTTTTATTAGTCTGGAGTTTATTTTGTTCAGTTGTTGTTTACGTGAATTATATTAATTGATCAGTAATACACCGTTTTCTTTTAACTAAACATAATAATTAAACAAACAAAACTGTCAATTTTGCCATCAATCATGACAGCTGACAGCCAGCTGATATTGCATTGTTGTACAGATTTGTCGTTCACGACTGATCCGGATCTGAGATTCGGATCTTTATCCTGATCCACGGGAGCAGGGTCTTGAAAATATTGCGAACCGGATCACAAATCTTTGCAATAGAGACAAAGGAAAATGAAGCGTTCCGTTGTGTTTATCTATGGTTCAGTCAGTTCCTCGGTTCATTCATTGCATCATCTCCATTTGTAGGTCTCGGGTCGGAAACTGAACTGCGGAGCCGACGACCGATATAGCGCGATTTTCGAACCTGTCTGATTGATAAGAAGAACGGTCGGTCATTAACTTATTGATTATTATAAAATATGTATAGCCAAAATCTCGTGCAAAAATTTAATTTCGGGTTGGATGGCTTGTTGACTTCGTAAATCATCGTAAAAGCATCATATTACACCAGTCCTTTAAAACCTTTAATTTATGTTGTATGGATTAGATAATAGATTTAGAAAGTTGTGTTAAAAAATGCTGAAAAATGTACTGAATACAATGGAGATATATTTGCCCACCTTTTATAAATTTAGCTAAGTAAAAACGTAACATAAAATTTTATTTTAAAAATACACAACATTCTTTATCTAAGCGAAATATATGAATAACTAAGTTATCTTTGACTTTAGGCCGGTAATGCATATCAATTTTTTGTTCAGCAGAAGATTTGCAATCGAAACGGTAAAAAAAAATACAATTTTTTAAATTTAATCAGAAACGCGACGTTCGATTGTTTTTCTTTTTTTACTGTTTTAATTACAATAAAATTACCACCAGTTTGCTAATTTAACCGACTTCTTAGCTCCCGTAACAAACAAGTTAGCAATAGTGCGCACTTAATTTGGTAAATTTTAAATCTCCGAAATTCATTCGGTATCTAGTGTTATTCCGACTGCTTAAGTTACTATTTCTAGTTTTTCATTGTTCCAGTTCAGTTACAAAAGTTTTATCATTTAATTTTGGGCATAATTTATTAAACAAGTGAGTACTTTCATTCCTTTACAGTAAACATAAAATAAATTTAACATTTTAAACCAATAATTATTTTTAAAACAGTTCAAAAGGGCGTCCCTAATATATGCACATGTTTACAATAAACGTACTAGGAATATATAAAATATAAAAGCACCAGTGGAGAACGAACCTGAGGATCTATAATGGCGATCAATCTCTTACCACCAATGAGATACACATTAATAGGACTAAGGAGTCTCGCTCCACTTTGGTTGTGCTTAACTATGAACCCCCTCTCCACATTGTTCAACAATACAGGATCACCATCAAAGTCCATAGAGACAATTCCCGAACTATATCCCACCTTGTATATGGACGATATTAAGCTCCATGGTGGAAACCATAACCAACTCAATAAACTTATTGACGTGACATACAACTTCTCGAAAGACATCCATATGGAATTTGGAATGGCAAAATATAAAGCTTTAAACATCGAAAACGGCAAAGTAACTAGTGGTGATGTAGCCCTACCCAATGGAGAAATAGTTTTAGCGATGGACCAAGGAGAGACCTACAAATACCTAGGATTCCAACAAACTACACCGCTCCAGGATAAGCAAGATGAAAGATCAGTTCATTCAAACAGTGCGAGCTTTTCTGAAGACAGAACTGAACGCCGGATATCTCATTACAGTAATTAACACCTATGCTGTGCCCGTGCTGACCTACAGTTTCGGAATATTGGAATGGACTAACACGGCGCTAGAAGGACTACAACGAACTTCTCGCCTAACGATGAACAAATGAAAGTCACACCACCCAAGGTCATCAACTTTTCGAATGACCTTACCACGAAGAGACGGTGGAAGATCTCTTGTTGACTTGATCAATTCGCACTGCCGACAGATGCAAAAATTGAGAAATTTCTTCACCAACAATTCACAAAAATCAAGCCTCCACCGCATAGTGACCTTAAATGACAACTCGTAATCTCCACTCAATCTCGCAAGTGACATCATCCTAAAGTAACTTTCAAACCCCAACATACAAGAACAGTGGGATCAAATGGCACTGCCCGGCCGACATCACAATAACTTAAATTAGCCACACATAGATAAGGAAGCATCCAACAGGTAGCTGATGGATGGACAACTATTCCCAGAGACAGAACGATTTGTGATGTCAATACAAGACCAAGTTATTAATAGACGAAATTTATCATCAAAGACCGGTTCCTTGAATCCGATAAGTGTCGAAAATGTAGGGAGAGATCAGAGACTATTTACCGTATAACATCTGGCTGCACTTACCTAGCAAACACGGACTACCTCCAGTGAACATCTTTCTGCCTTATTATAAATACCAACCAAGTTCAGTGCTCGAAAACCGGGGCAATTATCACCGACATCGGCCTGATGTGGTACTGTTAAATAAGGAAACAAAGACAGCTTCCAGGTATTCCATAACTATCTGTACTATTGCAGAAGAAATAGGTGAGATGATAGCACATCAATCAAGTTATTGATAAAATTGGTTTTTGTATTGAAAATAATAATTTGACATCATAAGATTTAAGGCTTCTAAGAATTTTGGTTGAGTTAGTTACACAAACATGAATTTAATTTCTCTGAGACCAAAATCATAGATGAAGATGACTATTACCAGAAACTAATTGTCAAAGAAATGATACATAAAAAAAATGCAGTAAACAACAAACATTACATAAAAATGTAAGACAAACATACCAGAATTTGATATTTTGACATAAAAAAAAACATAGTATAGTTTAAATTAAAAAATAAAGGAAAAAGATATGTATAGGTATATCTTTAAATTCCTCACAAACGAAGTATGATAAGAACACTTTTGTACCTACAACTGTACACATGAGTTGCCTGGCAAACTATTAACTTGCCACCTACCAAATATCAAGAAACAAACGATACGCATTTTTCGAGGTATGTAACATTATTTTATTAATTTTTTGTAAATAGTATAAAATTTTAAATTAGTTTTAAAAAATTCTAAATGTCTTTTTATAATTTGATATTAAATATTTTTTTAATTGTTTGTAGATAGGAATGGAAAGCTTTATGTATACAAAGAAAATAAAGAATTGTCCATTTTTCGAACAAACCTGCTATGATAGGCGCAACGTCAATTTAACTCCATTGTTTTGTATTTTGCAAATAAATCTTTATCCAATATATATAAAATATATATATATATATATATATACAGTGTTTCTACTTAAGTTCTCTACATATGGGAAACTTTTTTATTAGTAGTTTTACGGAAAAAAGTTACTCTTTATAAAAAGTTCTGATTTCTGCCAAAATAATATTAAAATATTCAAACTTGAGATTGCAGATACAGGATGGTCAAAAATTCCAAAAAATCGAAATTGACTCAAGAGAAAAGTACCTTTAATTTTTATTTCATAGCAAAATGTAATACAAAATCTTACTTAGAATAAAAAAACATATCTAGCACTACATTCGTTGCTTCCTATCTGAAATTACTCCTTAAGGAATGTTAAACTTTGGCTTCTTACTGGCATTCCAGTTTTTTACTTTTGTTCCTACCTACATACCATGGCATTGTCACTGCCATTGTCAACCACAATATTGTATTACTTTATTGAAACATCAGTTTGAATATTATAGTAAAAAGAAATGCCGCTGAAATTAAGCAAAGAAGATAAAATTGAAATAATTTTAATTGTCGGATAAAATTATAAAACATTTCGAGAAACTGCAGACATTTTTAACAACAGACACCCCGATAAAATTATACATTTCACAACAGTGGGGATTACTCTAACTAAATTCAAGACTTTTGGAAATGTAGAAAATAACTTTAACAAGAAACGGAGGTCAAGGGTTACGAATGACGAAACTACAAATCAAGTAATGTTCTCTGTAATAGAAGACCGTAAAAAGTCCCTACGAAAAAGGTCAGCAATATTGTCAAATAACGTAGGTAAAGATACAGTTTCAAAAATATTAAAAGAAAACAGTTTTCGACCTTACAAACCAAAATTTATACATACCTTGAGACCAGGAGACTTTGAGTGACGGTTCGAGTTTTGCTGTCTGATACTAGATGATCCTTTTATGGTAAGACGCATTATTTTTACCGATGAAGCAACGTTTACTTCCAATGGGACTGTAAGTTCGCAAAACTGTCGTTGGTGGAGTGACGTTAATCCTAATTTTGTTACACAAACTCGTGATCAGTATTCATTCAAAACAAATGTGTGGTGCGGAATTTATAAAGATAGAGTAATTGGACCAGTTTTTTTTCGACATAGTTTAAATAGTCAACGCTACTTGGATTTTCTAAATACTTACTTGTACGATTTTATTCATGAACTACCCATAAGTGAGAGGTTCCAAATATGGTACCAGCAGGATGGCGCACCATGCCACGGAGCAAGGGATGTAAGACAATACTTAAATTTTATCTTTAATGGACGAGTCGGTAGGTATTCTGATATTTTAGGTAATTAGGGAAAAGATACAGGCCATAACGCCTGCCATGATTAGAAACGTTTTAAGATAATTTTCTGTAAGAACGGTTATCTGTATGGAAAGAGATGGTGGATATGTTGAGGCAAATGTGCAGTGACGGAACAGTTAGTTTTTATTGTTAATTAAGTTAATTACATGTAATGTTTATTAGAATTAAAATTAGTGAAGTTATTGTCTACATTTCCAAAAGTCTTGAATTTCGTTAGAATATTCCCCACTGTTGTGAAATGTATAATTTTATTGGGGTGTCTGTTGCTAAAAATGTCTGCAGCTTCTCAAAATGTTTTATAATTTTCTCTGACAATTAAAATTATTTCAATTTTATCTTCTTTGCTTAATTTCAGCGGCATTTCTTTTTACTATAATATTCAAACTGATGTTTCAATAAAGTAATACAATATTGTGGTTGACAATGCCATTATCAACAATCGATAAATAAGGAAATTTTGCTGGTATGTAGGTAGGAACAAAAGTAAGAAACTGGACTTGCCAGTAAGAAGCCAAAGTTTTACATTCCTTAAGAAGTGATTTCAGATAGGAAGCAACGAATCTAGTGCTAGATATGTTTTTTTATTCTAAGTAAGATTTTGTATTACATTTTGCTATAAAATAAAAATTAAAGGTACTTTTCTCTTGAGTCAATTTCGATTTTTTGGAATTTTCGACCACCCTGTATATGCAATCTCAAGTTTGAATATTTTAATATTATTTTGGCAGAAAGCAGAACTTTTTATAGAGTAACTTTTTTCCGTAAAACTACTAATAAAAAAGTTTCCCATTTGTAGAGAACTTAAGTAGACACACTGTATATATATATATATATATATATATATAGTTTTTTCTACATTTGATTTACTACTTTTGGGTTATGAGTTTCGCCACAGCTGGCTTATGCTGCTCCGTGGTAAATAGAGTACCAAGTCCGGCGAAGATTTCGGATGTTCTCTTGGTAGTCACAAATGTCGGTTTTGCTCCCGTTAGTGACGCTGGTATTGTTTTGTGTATTCATTTTGGCGCTAGTTGTACTCTTCTTTTAACTAGTTGTCTTACTGATGAAGACTTTAAGTCAGAAACACTTGTCTACGGTTAGCCAAATTCCATAGCTTTAGCGGTCATCCCAAAAAATCCATTTTCTACTATATACTAGTTCTTGCCGCGTTATGTATTTTCTATATATATATATATATATATATATATGTATATATATATATATATATATATATATATATGTATGTATATAAATATATAATATATAAATTCCCACTATTATAATATAATATTCCCCTGAATATCAATCTGGCTTCCGTAAAGGTTATGGTTGTGCAACCGCACACATGATATCTCAGGTAACGAATGATATATTTAAAGCCCTTGATAATATTCTAGTTATTGTTTTGTTTCTTTTGGATTTTACTCAAGCTTCTGACATCGTGAACCACGAAATATTGGCTTCATTGCAGTATTTGAGATTTTAGCGATTCTGTTTTGGCACTGGCCTCTTCTTATTTATCATACAGAAAACAAAGAGTAGTACTTAATGGCAAAATATCGGAAGCTCTTAATGTTGCCCTTGGGGTGCCCCATTTTGGATCCACTACTATATATTCCTTATACACCGCAATTAATAAATAAATGTCTATATTGTAACCATTATTGCTACGCAGATGATACCCAGATCTATTATTCATTTAAAAGTTCTGATGTAGTCGAGGCCAATCGGTGCATTAACGAGGATTTAAATACCTTATATACTGAAAATCAAAAGCTTCTCTTAAAGATTAACCCAACCAAATCAGTAGCTAATTTTTTTTTTAGTGATAATAATCGAGCAAATATTTTAGATAACTTAATTCTACACATAAATAATAATCCCATAGCTTTTAAAAACTCTGCCAGAAATTTGGGACTCACAATGAATAATAAACTTAGATTTAAAGAAACCGTTACTCTTAAACTATAAAGTGGATATTCCGTCTTAAAAATAATATTTTCCAAAAGGCACTTTTTGAGCTTTAGCATAAAGAAAATGCTTTGTGATGCACTAGTGTTATCACCATTAAATTTCTGTGACACCATATATAATACAAAACCTCTAAAATTCCTGTCTAAGGCTTATTTTTGGTATAAAAAAACATGAACATATTTGTCATAGGTTAAAAGAAGCAAATTGGTTTAACAGACCAGTCTTATATGCTCTTGTTCTTTTTTAAAAAAATGCTTAGTTTAACACTCCACCATATTTACACAAAAAAATAACTTATCGTACTGATGTGCACAATTTTAATTTAAGACACAACAAAGAATTTTTTAAAACGTATTTTTCCTTTTCAATTGCACATTTAATATTATTAATTAATTTAAAATAAATAAGTTTACTGTCTCAGAAAAAGTTGTCAAGAGAGAAACCAAAATGCTTTTAATTTATTGCTTCTAATATATATATATATATATATATATATATATATATATATATATATATATATATATATATATATATATATATATATATATATATATATATATATATATATATATATATATATATATATATATATATATATATATATATATATATATATATATATATATATATATATATATATATATATATATATATATATATATATATATATATATATATATATATATATATATATATATGATAAAACTAGAATATCCTAAATGGTAAGTACACGGGGCTATTTCAAGTAATAAAACAGCAAATATCTCGAAAACGGTAAAATTTAGATAGATTTATAAAGTTTAGCATTTTTGTGAAGAAAAGATAATAGAAAATATTTTTTCTGTACAAAACTTCCTAATTTTGTATTCAAAAAAGTTACAACATTTTTAAATACAAAAAGTTGCGTTCCTAACGCCCTCTACAAGTTACATCAAAATTAAAGGCGTATTATTATTACTGGCTATAAAAAATCCGTTATCACCAATTTTCACTTTAATATCTCAAAAACCAGGGATATTATTTTAAAAAATCGAAAATAAAGTTTTAGCTTAATCACCCTGTATTATTCTTAATATTAACTTTTGGACTAAGGCAATGTTAGCTAAATCGCGATATTTTAATCAAATCTATGTATTCCTAAATTATTGGTAGGACCTTTTCGGACACCCTGTATATACAAATATAGTCGCAGTCATGAGTTTCCTGTGAATTATACTAAAATGTAGGAAAATTACATTTAGTTTCAAAGTTTATAGTTGGAATCATTTTAAACTTTTATATAAATTTAAGTCTAAGATAAATGAAACATTTTACTTTTCCATATTTCAAAAATAAAATTTTCGGATGTAATTTTCATTTGTACTTTCCTACCTGCGCCTGCGGCATCCTATGGTACGGTTTTTGTCCACTAAACAAGCAGATACCCTGCCGAAAACTCCAAATACGACTACTAAAGCAAAATAAACACAATTCCAAAAAACGTTGTGTGATGAACGAATTATCTCTGCATAAAAAATGAGAGGACGAACGACCTCAATGTTCAAAGTAACAAAATGAAAGCTAATTAATTATTTAGTTTAATGAGATCAACCTTCAACGTTATTTGTTTTGGTTAAATAATGATTAAAAAGCTTCTTAAGGTAGATAAATCCAATAAAAATTATTTTGTTCCGCGTTGTTGTTGGCGGGTTACCAAACATTTTTCTTTCTAAATTCACCATTTGTTCAAAACACAGCTTAAAGGTAGACTTGTATACCTCAAATTCAACTGCGAGAAGAGCAGATAGCCTGTAGCATGTAAGCTTTTAACATGCATCGATATGTGTAATAATTAGAGACCAGATTTTATGCATTTTGCAATATTTTGCATATATGTATATATATATATATATATATATATATATATATATATATATATATTTTTTTTTTTTTTATTCACATATTTATTAACGTTTCGGTCTATTATGACCTTCTTCAGAATACATTGAAGTTAGAAACTAAAAAAAATGTTTTACTGTTAAAATGTTCTGTATTGTACAACTTTTTACTTTCACTTACCTAGGTCCAATCAATCTAGCAAAATGCATTGCTTCAGTCATAAACTATAATTTCCTAGCTAATTTCTCATAAAACACAAATTAGTTCTAGTCATTACACGTAAGTACATTTAACACAACGCTTAGTATGACAATCCACAATAGTAAAATAAAAATAGTAAAGATATATGGGACAGAGAAATTTTCAGACTGAATGTCGATGTGATACTATTATTGTTATTGCTATGGGTGACTTCTTCTGTAAATTTTTTCTAAGATTTAATTAGATTATAAGGTATCTGCCACACAAAACTGGAATTCCTTTTAAATATTATTATTTTAGGATGTTTTAATATATTTTACTAAGATTTCGGTTTTTGAGTTTATAGCGTTCGGGTTATTTTTAATTTGAATCATTTCCAAAACTCTTGCTTTTTTTGTATGATTTTCTGTTTTTAATATCTTTGTGTTTTCATAGTTAAAAGTATGATTTTTTTCTTGACAGTGGTCAGTAAAAGCTGTCTTATTTATTTTTGTCATATTTGTGGCTGTTAATTCTATTTTTCATATATTGACTGGTTTGACCGATGTACACGGCATCGGCATGGCAATCTTGACATGGGATTTCGTAAACTACGTGAGATTTTTTATTTTTGGGAATTTTTGATTTTAGTTGACTGAAATTATTTTTTAATAGTTAATTTCCTTTATGTGCGATTGTAATGTTATGAGCCTTGAATATATTTTTTAACTTTTCTGATAGCCCCTTAACATATGGCAAAGAAAGATACTTATTTTTTGGTTTTTGGTGTTCCGAAGGATTTGTTTTTTATAGTTGATTGTAAAAAATATGACTACGTTTTTTGAAAATGGTGTCAATTAGACAATCAGGATAGTTGTTTAATTTGAGTGCATCTTTTGCTTTTTTTATAGCATTTTGTCTAAATTCTGTGTCAGATAATTTAATTACGCGATCAGCAAGTCCTATGATAACTGACTTTTTTTGTGAAAGTGGATGTTGGGAGTTAAAATTTAGGTATCTAGAGGACCATGTTTCTTTACTATACCATTCTGTTTGTATAAAATTGGTTTTTCGGTGCAACGTTAAGTCTAAAAAATTTATTTTGTCATCTTTTTCTATTTCGATTGTGAATTTTAGTTTTTATGGTAACTATTAAATTGTTCTAGTATATTTAGATGGTGGTTTTTTGGTATTGCTAATATACAATCATCCACGTATCTGTAGAAGCATGTTATTTGGCAACTTACGTTGCTTAATACAGATTCTTCGAGGTCTTCCATAACTAGCTGAGCAACTACGCTAGAAATTGATGCACCCATTGCACATCCTTTTATTTGTTTATAAAAAGTCTCATTATACACAAAATATGTTGAATTTAAAGTCAATTCTACAGCTTCTAAGAAATCATTCAAAGGTATATCAGTATATGTTTTAAGCTTATTCCACTTTTTTGTGATAATTTCCTTTACCAGTTGTACAGGTATGTTTGTGTATAAGGATATTACATCTAGAGATATTAGTATATAATTATCTGGCAAAACAACATTTTTTATTTTGTTTTTAAAATCTATAGAATCTTTGATATAGTAATTATTTTGATTTATAATTTTTTGAATTATGTTTTTAAGAAATTTTGAAAGGTTTTCTAAAGGTGATTGTATACATGCCACGATGGGCCTAAAAGGAATATCTTGTTTATGGAGTTTTGGTAAACCATAAATTCTTGGGGGTTGTGCGTTTTTAATTTTAAGTTGTTTTGCTGTTTGTGAAGAAATATACATTTTGTTTTCCCAGCGTGATATTAATTCGTTGTTCTTTTTTTGGTAGATGTTTGTAGGGTCGTTTTTAAGTTGTTTATAAGTGTTGTCTTGCAGTAAAAGTTTGATTTTTTTGTCGTATTCATCTTCCAGCATTATTACGGTTTTGTTTATCTTATCTGATTTTAAGACTTTCAATTGTTTGTTTTTCTTTAGGTATGTTTTTGTTTTTTCCATTTTATTTAAGAATGTTTTGTGTTGTTTATTAGAAGTGTATTTTGACTTATTGAAATTATTTTTATGGTTTCTTATGATATTACAACATTTTGACCGCAGGTCATCTTTAGTTTCGGTGTTAAGGTTTGTTATAGCTACTTCAACATTAGTAATTATTTCAGAAATGGTTAGTTCATTTGATATTTTTAATGGAGGTGCGAAATTTGTCCCTAGGCTAACAACCTTGTTTACATAATCTGGAATATCGATATTTGTAAGGTTTTTCAATCCAGTTTGTGTAAGTATTTTTTTTTGGCATTGGCTTTATTACTAAGTTTATTAATTTTATTTATATTTTTTTATTTTATTTTTTGAAAAATAGATTCTGTATGTTTTTCTTCTTTTTGCATAAAATTATTAATAACATTTGGTGGTAAACTTGTTTTCAGATAATTAGCTATTCAAGAGATTTCACTTTGTAAATATTTTAAATTTTTGTGGTGTCAGTAATTAGCAAGTCTAGAATTTCATTTTGAAATTTTTTTAAAATGCATTCCCTAAATTTTCGGTCCAGGTTTACACAATCAAAAACAATGTGATTTGTCTCGAAATTTAAGAATATTGGTGACAAATTATCGTTCTTACATCATAAAAGAAATATTTTTTTAGTGTATATATAGTGTCATTTGAGTAACAATTGCTTCTCCATGAATTCCGGCTAAGTTCTTGTAAGACAGCATATTTTCATTCATGCTTATATATGTTTTGTTTTTGTAGGTTTTCTTGGACCGTAACTTTTATATATATTTTTTTGGTTTTTTTATTTTCTTGGGATTTTCTTAGAGTCCTTGTAAAAGTAAGATGTGTTTATGTTCTTATTCACATATTTATTAACGTTTCGGTCTATTTTGACCTTCTTCAGAATACATTGAAGTTAGAAACTAAAAAAAATGTTTTACTGTTAAATCATGTTCTTTATTGTACATTTTTTTACTTTCACTTACCTAGGAACAATCAATCTAGCAAAATGCATTGCCTCAGTCATAAACTATAATTTCCTGGCTAATTTCTCATAAAACACAAATTAGTTCTAGTCATTACACGCAAGTACATTTAACACAACGTTTAGTAAGACAATCCACAATAGTAAAATAAAAACAGTAAACATATATGGGACAGAGAAATTTTCAGACTGAATGTCGATGTGATATTATTATTGTTATTGCTATGGGTGACTTCTTCTGTAAAGATTTAATTAGATTATAAGGTATCTGCTACACAAAACTAGAATTCCTTTTAAATATTATTATTTTAGGATGTTGTAATATATTTTACTAAGATGTTTTATTTCGGTTTTTGAGGAGGATGAGCAATGGGTGCATCAATTTCTAGCGTATTCTGAAGTAAGTCAAAATAGACCGAAACGTTAATAAATATGTGAATAGCAACATAAACACATCTTACTTTTACAAGGACTCTAAGAAAATCCTAAGAAAATAAAAAACCAAAAAAATATATATAAAAGTTACGGTCCAAGAAATATCTATATATATATATATATATGTATATGTATATATCTAGAAAAGTGAGTGGGAGGGTAGTCACGACCGAACTAGTTGAATACAAAAGTTTCAATTTTTTCTTGGGGTAGCGGTCTTTACAACAAAGAATAACTAGACACAAAAGTGACTGCAGATTACAAAAAAATTCTTGCACACTTGCAGAACACACAACCAACACAAATCATGTCATAGATTTTCAAAATTGCAAGGTTCTAAACACAGCAAAAATTAGAATAAAAGAAAATTTTTAGAAATGGTGGAGATTTTCCTAGACAATGAATGTCTAAATAAGAAAAAGGACATTAATGATCTTAGTTTTATTTACTCACAACTTTTAATGACTTTAAAACAATCAGATACTAATTCACAATTTGAGTAAAAATAATCCAAAAAATATGCACCCTTTTTTGTTTTTTATAAACAATAACTACAGATTGGGAGAATTCTGTGATTGTTTTAACAGTCAACCAATTACACCTTATTAATTAGCCACCCAAAATTAGTTAACTCTAGTTTATAACGTAATTATAATAAACAACACAAGTTCAAATTTAGCGCCAGAAAGAGATACTATTACTTGCTAAATATGCTTACTCTGTCAGATCTTTGTATCGATTTTTGTTTATTCACCTAGTTTATAAAAAACCACAGAAAGAAATTCCACTGATAATACACTCGGTCGTCTTCATTAGATGCGATCAATTTAAAACGTAAACGTGCAGAATAATTATATTTTTATGTACATTTACCAATATGTAGTCCTATATAACACAAAAATGAAAAAATTGGAATGTTTCACATAGAAGCTAGATGTAGTAAAAAACTCACCTTGCACGTAAGTCCTAGAGTATTAATTAAATTTAAATTAATTTTCATAAACTAATTTGAACATAAATGTAGAATCCTAATATTTTAACAAGCATAATTTACCACAAATAAAATACAGAATTAGTAATTAAATTAAGTAGTTAAGTAAAATGTAGGCACGGAAAATAGAAAATGAAAGTAATAATTCAAAAAAAAAAACATTTTTCAGTCAACCAGAAATGTTAAAATCTCTCATCTCTCTTTGATATCTTTCTATAGATATTTTACATAATTTTCAATATTAAAAAAACGTTAAAGCTTAATTTAGAGAGCTGGTGCAATATTGTAAAGTGTTTTGTATTGTAGCCTTGAAAAAGGAAACAATAAATTTCCGAAAGCTCGGCGTATGTAAAAAACGAGTTTTACTTTAGCCCCAGACCGCTTCCCCAAAGAAAAAATTGAAACTTTTGTATATATATATATATATATATATATATATATATATATATATATATATATATATATAATGTGTTTTCATTCCGGGTGTACATCCGTTCACTACTGTCGTTCTGAAAAGAACAGTTTTGCTGACGTTTCGCCAAAATCGCATTTTCGAAGCTTTTTTTTCTCGCGACCGAATAGAGACCCTATTCTCTCTCTATATTAAATATATATATATATATATATATATATATATATATATATATATATATATATGAATTTTTTGCATAGTTTTGTAATTTGAAATGAAAATGCATTACCAGGGGAGGCTTGTCCCATGAGGCAGTGCCTCACCAATAAATTTAGAAAATTATACGTATTAATCGATTATATCATTTATATTACTTCTTATTCAATTCTTTAATCCCAATTTTACATTTTTACGATTTGCATTCGTAAGCATTTGCAGCATAAGTTTGCTTCATGAGAAATTCATAAAATACGGCCCTGCCTTTTACCTTACTCTAATCCAAACGCGCATCGTCAATCGTCATATCGGACGAGTCCATCTCATTTCTTCTTTAGAAGAATTATTGTTAGAGGCATGCCTCGCGCTTCCTTGTCTAGCGTATTACTAATATGTGTGTAAGCGGGTGGCGCGTAGTAATCCAGCCGAGTTAAGCTTTAAGTAGCGTTAGCGCATAAAAAGATTCTTTTGAGGCATGCCTCTAATGTAAATTCAAAGGGAATAAGCGGCAGATTTCCTATTGTCCGATTGGACAAATAGTGTCGTTAACAGGTTGAAAATTGAAAGTGCACTTGGTTTGTGCTAGGTTTAAGTAGGTAGTAGGAGTAGGTACGTTACCTTGCCGTTTTCCTTATTTTTGATTCGGTTGCAGGTTGCAGTGTTCTCTTAATTTTAATTTATTAATGTGGATTGCATATTTATATTAGCTATTAACTAAGTAAAGTGTAAACAGTGGTGTGGTCAGTGATTTTCAGTTTCAATAGCGGTGTCTAGATTTTCGAATTTAATTTGATTTAAATTTTTCAGTTAACCATTACGGAAAAATGGATTTAGCGGGACATAGCGCAGCGTTACAACTTCCACAGGTAAATGTAAATATTCGCAATGCTTGTGATCTTGTAAATTTTTTAATAAATCAGCAGAATTTTTCAAGTCACTCCTATGAAGATAAATTATACAAAGTTAAAGAAGTAATGCGACCTGTTCCAGATTTAAGTAAACGTCTTGTTGCTATAGGTGAGGTAGGAAGATCAAATCGGGGCTTTCATAACACTTGGTATGAAAAGTACGACTGGCTCACTGGTAGTGTAACATTGCGTAAATTATTTTGTTGACCATGTATTTTATTTGCAACAAATAATAGCGACAAAGTATGGTCAAAAAGTGGTTATAGTGATTTAAAAAATTTATCTCGGGGTCTTTTACTACACAATAAAAGTACTCAACATATTTCCTCAAATTGCAAGCTTACCCTCATGAGAAAACAAAGGCAAAATATCGCCACAGCAATAGACAATGCGCGTAAAACAGTAAATGAAAATTTTAACGCTAGGGTTATAGAGAACCGACAAATTTTAAAAAGTCTCATTGATTTTTTTTCTGGGACATCCAAAACAATTCAAAATGAATTAATTGACTCAGTTGCTTATGTTGTAAATAAAAAAATTGAGGACGAAATTTCAAATTCTTGGTTTTTTTCCTGTCAAGTTGATGAAACCACTGACATAAGCCGTCATTCACAATTATCCGTCATTTTTCGTTACGTTATAAAATGTTTAAAAATTGAAATTACGTTTATTTCAATTTTTATCCACCAAATTCGAAAAATTTGACTTGCGTTCGAAATTAGTGGCTCAAACACATGATAGGGCTTGTGTAATGTCGGGAGAAATAAACGATTTGCAGACAAAAATTAAATCTATAGCACCAAAACCATTGTTTACTCATTGCTAATATTGCTATGCACATGTATTTAATTTGGTTTTAAGAAATGCGTGCAGTTCAATTCGTCAGGTTAAAGTATTATTCTCAACCCTATCAGGTTTTTCATCATATTTTTCTTAATCTACGAAGCGGACCAACTGTTAGAACAAATTGGAGAAAATCGTATACCTACTAATGTAGCGACTCGTTGGAATTTTACTTCACGCGCAGTTTTGACAGTTAATAATAATAAGGACAAATTACTTGAGACTTTTAATTTTATTATTAGTAGTCGCGATTTCGATCAAAAATCAATTAGTAGGTTTAAAAACTTTTTTAGAGGATCCTCAGGACATATTTTTTTTGAAACATTTGAATTAATTTTTCACCAAACCGAAATCGTTTTTTCTATTTTACAAATATATAGAAATACAGATGTTGTTAAAAAGATCACCCTCTCATGTTTTACATATCTTCGCGTTTAAGCATCCGTAGACGCCAAAAAGTATGTTTTACAAATTCCGTAGATCCGTCTGTCGATTTGTCTGTCAGCCTGTCAGTTAGCGGCATAGGTTAAAAACTACTCATCAGGTTGACGTCACCTTTTAGTCAAAAATTAAGGCTGATATGAGAATGAGCTGGTAATATTTTGGTATAAATCCATTATTCCGAAACAAGATGGTGGTCTAGTGAAACATTAAAAAATTATTACTAAAAAGCTAATTAACCAATTCAAATTTTGCAAGAAACAGTGTTACATAAAAATGAACTGGTAACATTTGGTATGAATATAAGATAGCAAAACAAAATGGCGGCCTAGTAAAATATTTAAAAAACTACTCATCACATTGATTTCAAATTTGGTGCGTGCCTTAAGAGAGATAAGCTGGTAAAATTGTTTAGCGGAACTAAATGACGGCCAAATAGCATGTTAAAAAAATTAACGTAAAAAAATCTTCTTATTCAATTGACTGTAAATTTTGGAGAAAAATTAAATACGATATAAAAATAAACTAGTGCGAATTCAACATGACTAACAAAATTGCGGTGTGTGTCAATGTAAAAACTACTTATTGAATTCATTTTAAATTATGCTAAAAATCAAGTGTGACATAGGTAGAAACTGGTAAAATATTGGTAGGGACTCAATATATTGGAACAAAATGGCGTTCAATAAAAATGTTTGAAAAAACGGTATATATGTGTTCTTAAATAACTATGTAACTAAGTTCCGGATAAAGGAAATTTGCCGATTTTTTTCCAAAGGTCCTTGAAGAAGCCAAAATGATGAAATTTTTTTTTAGACTTTTTAATAAGAGTTTTTAATTTAGAGAGAAAAATGTTGAAAAAATGCGTAATATACGAAAAAAATAAATAAATAAAGAAACAAATCAGATATCAATATTTTGACAAATGAGTTTTTTCCTAAGAACCCATTTACTGAGTACATGCATATATAATAAAGTTTCAGATTTGCAAATTCTCGCTCTTGACAAATTTCGTGTAAAAAAACTACTTTTATCTTGTCCCTCGTATAAACCAGATGAAAGCAACCCTTAAAGCACACATACCACAAAAATATTAACAAAACATAGGCCCAGAAACTGTAAAAAAACCGTTTGTTAACAACCCATTTTGTTTACAAGTTATAGCCATTTAAATTTTTGGGTTGTTTTAATAAATTGCACTCCAATTGCACAATAGTGTAGTTTAATTAGTAGGAGCCTTTGAATAAATAAATGAACAGGAAAGAGCCTAGCCGTGACCTTGACGAGATCGGGAAGGTCCCAAGATTCAAAACGATGGCCCGTCAAAATGACAACATCTTGTTTCCGGTTTTCAGTGGCGTATCCACTTTGATTTTTACTTTGAAATTTAGGAAGTAATTTGAAAACTTATACTTTTGAAAGAGAATTATAATTAAGGTATGAACTAAATTAAATAAGCCAATTAGTGTTTACATTATTTCAGGTGCCAATTTAACAAAAAACTGGTGAAACATTAAAATTCATGTCTTTAACAGCGCAATTTAGATATTATTAAATTTTACAAGTATTATTATTTCGTTTAAATTTACTCAGATTTAATACAGAACAAATCATTAGATAAATAACTATTTACGAAATATCAACATCTAAGATACACTAGGTTAGAAGATAAATTTCATTGGTTAAAAATGTTTTATTATATTTTAGAAAAATATTAATATAGGTACCAAAAGTTTCTATGCCTTCATTTTTATTTAGTACTTTTTAGTTTGCATAAACTCTTAATAAACCAAAGTACAATTTAAATTTTTAATTTAAACTCGTATTAAAAACACAAGAAAAAAAGGAATTTCGTTCTACCGGTAAGCGCATTTGTATTTTCGTAAGTAAGAAATTAACTAGATACTTTTAAACCTCATTTAAAAACAAAAATAATTGTTATTATAATTAAAATCGTTTATCAATTATTATTCTTAAAATGTCAAACAATTAGATTAGGAACCAAGTGGTATAAAAAAATCACAGTGGTGTAACACTTCATGTAAATTTTGTTAAGTTAAAACATTTAAATTACCTTAAGTATGTTTTCAAACGAAAGACAAAAAGTTAAGGGTTTCTAGGAACAATTTTTTTGGCACAAAATAAGTTTACGCTTGCAAAATCCAAATTTTTATTGTTAGTATTTTTGGGATATCTTAAACGATGTAAGGTTAGATTCGAATAGTTTTTTTTACTGATTTTGGGTTAGACTTAAAAAATATATTACACTAAGAATATCTCATGAAAGCACAAATATTTGGGCTACTTAGGGTTAGATTTTGATTACCTGCTATAAATAAATTAATAAATACAAAAAAAAACTATATTCTTGCAAAAAATAAATTTTCTTAAATTCTTATAGAAATTAAAAAAAATTATGTACCTATCAGTATAGGTATATTCTATTTTTCCCCAAAGAAGAACATGAAATACAATTTAGAAAAGAGGATTTCATATTTTTTTGTTTGCCTTTACTGTCTGTTAAACAAATAACATTTGTTGAGAAATATAATTAAACTGTTTGCACTTCAGCACAGTATCAGACCCAAAAAAGGAGAATATAATGTTAGATATTAAAACTTGTTTTGTCCCATAAAATTGTTCCTAGAAACTTATAACTCCGCCTATTTTTTCCGTTTTAAAACATACTTAAGGTAATTTAAATGTTTTGACCTAAGAAAATATTACATGAAGTGTTACGCTACTTTGTTTATTATATACCATTTGGCTAATAACCTAACTGTTTGACACTTAAAGAATTATGATTTTCATTATAATAGCAATTATTTTTGGCCTTATATTAAATCGAATTTAAAAGTGTCTAGTTAATTTTTTTTCTTACGAAAATACAAATGCGCTTAACGCTGGAACGAAATGCCTTTCTTCCTTGTACTTTTAATACCGGTACGACCACACGACACACAACTGACCATTTTTTGTATTTAGGATAATGCAAACGACCAAAAATGTGTTTGATACGTTTTATAACATACAACACAACTTATTAATCAACTTATATTAATTCGATGTGTGTATTATTTATAAACTGCTAAAACTTAAGCTTAAATTTGTAAAGACGACGGTTTGACAACACACGTCAACAAACCAAAAAGTAAACATCAGAAAAATAAGATCCCAAAAATGACGTAGTTCCGTCAAAGCCTGCTAATTTAAAATAACGCATGGGGCTCTTTCCTGTTATGTATTTATTCAAAGGTAGGAACTAAACCTTGTCAAGCTATTTTTTTTGCGACAAGAGATACCACCGTGAAACCCTGCACTTGAGTATTTCGGCTAGAATCGTATTTAGTCTTGAATATTTCCCTAGTACATTTTACAATTTGAAAATTTCCGTGGCTGCCGTTCACTTTTAAGTGGCAAAAAAACAAAAGCCAAAAGTCGAAAAATCCTTTCGGCCTTCGGTCTTCGGATTCAGGATTTTTTCCGGAAATTTTGTTTACACTTGCTATTCAAAATATATATATATATATATATTTGTGTCACTTGCATGAATCTTTGAAGTGACGTACCTATTTGGATCTCGAAAATGTAAAGTACACCACACAGATCTAAAACATCGACGAAAGGGGTAGGTATGTTAAAAGCAGGCCGTTTCCATGGATATACAGAGTTGTAGCCAAACGCGTATGATCATTACACCGTTTCCATAGTTACTCACATTCTATTCATAGGCTCAGATTCGTGTGCCAAACTTTACATGTATATGCGCCCCCCCCCCACTTTTGTAGTTAGACTGTATCATTTAATCTTCGGTTTGGATGTGACCTATTTTCACCTTAATATATTTTTCAGGTTAAGTTTGACCAGTGGCGGCTCGTGGATTTAAGATTGAGTAAAGTACTAGATGAACAGATGATTCAAACCCACTAATTTACATTAATTCTATAAAGAGCGAACAAGAGCCTGCAGCCTGCAGCAGCAGTTTTATGCCGCTTCCATCTCTATTTGGCTTAGGGATACTCATCATTGCGTTGCCATAGCAACTGGCGTAAACATCGCCGCAGGCGATCATTTTTCGAAGTGCCACGCCCAAAATGGCTATTTTTTAAACTTTTTTATGATGTTTATTATCCATAGCTGTGGAGCGTTTTTTAATACTTAGGGGAAATAATATGAATTCATAAGATTTTAAAAATATTTTTTTGTTCTTAAAAAACAGTTATGTACCTGTATCTTAAAGTTAATTTTGATTCGATTCGATCGATGCAAAACTGCTTCCGCCTGCGATGATCCGAACGCACTAATTTACATTAATTCCCTAACAAACAAACAAGCGCCTGCAGCCTACAGCAGCAGTTTTATGCCGCTTCCATCTCTATTTGGCTTAGGGATATTCACCATTGCGTCGCCATAGCAACTGCCTTAAACAAATTTAAGCCGGTGTGCACGGGGAGTCTGATGCGGAATTTGTCGAGTCGCTCTTGTGAAAAGGTGTTCAGCGCGCTACGTTTTTAAGTCATTATTATTTTTTGAGTATATAACGCAGTAGTTTTGATAGAAAATAATGGTATAATTAAGTGAATAACGTGAATTTATATAAAATATACTCATTTTTATAATAAAAATGTAGATTATACAGTGCTTAATTTTTTTTAAATATTTTTATTTTTAAGTAAGTTGATTGGAAAATGTTCCCCTGGCGAGCCGCCACTGGGTTTGACCTTTTTTGAAGATTTGCAGATATAATGACTTCGAAATATTTGAACTTGTTACTTCATCATATCGTTATCATATAAATTAAGAAGTATGGCGCAAAATTGTATATCAAATAAAACCATTTTATTTCATAACGAATTACAAGTATAGAAACAGTCAAATTAAAGTTAAAAATAGTTAATAATTAATTAAATAAAAAAATCTAAGTAAACTAACCTACATTTAAGTAAAAATATAAATAAGGAAAAAGACCAAGAACAACAGTCAAGACATCAACAAAAGAAGCATAAAACCAAAAGAAAACAGCATAACAATCGAAAAATATTTTAAAAATTGTGCATACAAAATTTCGGTTAAACCAAAAGCACACTTGTTATCCTATCTGATTATTCTTAAAATTCTGTTTTCAAAAATGTGCCACAACATGGCATTTGTTTTTAAAATAACTATTAAAAACCAATTTTTTGAACTAAATCAAGGTGGCCAAGGCATATAACGTAGTAATTATTAATACTTAAGACCGGTTGCAGAAATCTCAATTAAAGTTTTGAATGTTTAACGGAATGTCAAATTTGACAGCGAGTTCCTAGGTTTCTATAAGAAGCATGTCAAATCCGAAAGTTCGGTTAAATATTCTGAACAGCAATTAAGTTTTGTGCAAACGACTGTTAGTGTACTGGTATATTGAAGGAGCTCTGGTTGTTGAGTTTGTACTGCATATTTTGTAAAGTAGCTTAGTTTCTGCAGAAGCTATTCAGAATTTTCTCATT
Organism: Kuschelorhynchus macadamiae; assembly: GCA_030620095.1. Classification (NCBI taxonomy): domain Eukaryota; kingdom Metazoa; phylum Arthropoda; class Insecta; order Coleoptera; family Curculionidae; genus Kuschelorhynchus; species Kuschelorhynchus macadamiae. The sequence goes on along the minus strand of JAUTXW010001334.1, from coordinate 45,163 downwards.
TTGAAAAAATCAGAAGCAATATTCGATGTGGTAAAAAAACGCGAAGAAAATGCGTAAAAAATAAAAAATTTAAAAAAATTGAAAAAAAATAAAACAGGCTGTAATAAAAAATTAATACAAATTGTTGATTTACAAAAATGGATCGTTTAACTAAAACCTAAAGAATTGAAATTTTAATTATAATGGGTTTATGGAATGCGAAGCCTGCAAGATGTTTGTAACATTTTTAACGACAAATATCCTAACAGAAATTTGAGAACTAAATCTACCGTAAGTAAAATGAATAAGAAAATTTGTGAAAACTCTTTAAATGTGGGTTGTAAAAAACAACGAAAATAATACAATGCAAAAAAGAAATCCCTAATACCGCAAACAATAAAATAAAGAAACTAAGTAAGGTGTTTAAAATGTTGTCCATTTACTTCCTGACAGTAGGCCAAATAATGTGGAAAGATATTTAACACATTTAAAAGAATGTCAGGCTCTTCGATTTGTCTACATTCGATTTTTATTTGCTTCTTTAAGTCCTCGAGTTCATTTGGCTTAGTTTTTACACCATATTTTTAAGGTGTCCCCACAAAAAGTAGTCGAGGGGGGTCAAGTCCGGAGACCGAGGTACATGCCACTCTATTGTGCCCGTACGTCAAATCCAACTTAAAAAAAAAAAACAATGTCTGAGTATTCCCGATCATTCCGAGCAAAATGCAGTGGAGCATCATTCTGTGTCATCAACCATAGTCCATCATTTGGTGCACCATTACCTAAAAAAAATCAAGTTTAAATATTTGATATAGCAGGCAAAGTAAGCAACTTACGGTTATTCGGAATTAGTTCTGCAATAGCTGGAACAATTTAGGTCCTTAAAAGATGATGAAAGGACCGATTATTTTTGCAGCCTTTATATTACACCAAACATTTATCTTCTGGGGAAATTCGGTATGATTTTCAAGTATCCAATGTGGATTTTCCTTGGCCCAATATCGACAATTATGCCTTTTAACTTTTCCATAAAAAAAAAGTTGCTTTTCAGACAAAATAATTGGTCCAATGGTATTGGAACGTTCACAAACTCCAAGCGTCTATCATGGTCATTTTCGGAGAATTCTCGCACCAAAGTTATTTTGTATGGATGAAACTTTTCGGTTTTTGGAAGTCGGTCTATGGGCATGTGTCGTATGAACGAACGATTTTCTTTATTGGTGGGAAATTTGACACACGATAAGGGACATAAGGGAAAAGCATTGCCTTTCTATCGACAGGAAATAAAATAAAAAATAATATTTATGGTGTATTTATTTCAGAAATATATTCCTTGACTATAATGGTATTTCCTAGAGAAACGTAGAAGTACAAAGGTATATTATCTAAATCTACTATTTAAAAAATGTATTAAAATGTGTTCCAATCAGTGTAAAATAATTATTCGAATTGCTCAACCCTGTGTGATGCCTTATTAATAAATAATGCCGTGCTTCTTTCTTCAACTTTAGCAACATAGCAGACAGAGAAATGGCTACGGTGTGAAACTACCTATATTTAAAAAAAAATTATAATATATAAAGAAATTGCAAAGTTACATTCTTTAAAATTAATGTCGGATTGAAAGTGTGAGTTTGAAAACGATAACTTTGAAGCGATTAATGTATACTATTTTTCTTACTACCACTCAAAATTTTCAGAAGAATTATCATATTTTATATTTTGTGTATTTCACCACTAGTGTTGGAAAAATTGTCACCAGCTACAACCTAACCTAACAAGTGCACAAAGTGTTACTTTCCCCCGCGCGAAAGCAGTTAGACATTGTTATGATTTAACAACAATATGTTTTCTACGAGCGTTTAGATTACAATGAAAATAAAAGCAATAATAAAATAAAAATAATAAAATATAAAAATAATAATAAAAGCTAAAATACTTTTATGACGTTTAATATATGAAAAAAAGGTGATAAAATAATTTTTATTGATGTTGGATTTTTATTCAGGTAGTATGACCTTAGAGGAAGAATAAAAATAGAGTCCATAATTTACATATTTAGCCACTGCTAAGATTACCTCACAGTATAAAGTCGATCGTACGACGATGCCAAGCCTGGCCAGGAACACCAATGTTTATACCAATTTATATTACGGTGAATATGTTTAAAAATGATGCAATAAAATTTTCATACAAAGAATAGTAATGTATTTCCAGTATTAGTTTCTAAGCAGAATAAAGAAATTACTTTTATTGCAAAATAGTAAAATACAAACTAAAACACCCAAAGTCTCAGATTTCACCAGTAACAAGAGTTTTGGTTAGCTATGGCAAACCCGATCGACAACTCCACGTATTAGACCATCCCACTGTAGTATTAGACCATCCCACTGTGGTATTAGACCATCCCACTTTCATTGACAAGGGATCCTTATAGTAAAAAAGTATAATAGTCTACAGTAAATATTGTTACAGGATCACGTGACCGGCGTGGCTTAAAAACCAATAGCGGGTCGTGGAACTACAATAAATTTTAACATTAAACAAATTAATTTGCTAAAAAAAAATTTTTTAGCGTCACTATACATTAAAACACATGCAGTGTTTTAATGTATTATTGTGCATTTGTTGATATGGCTCAAATCTTCTAATTTATATGTTGCCTTACTTCAAGAAGCAGCGTTTTAAAAGTGACATTAGAAGAATATTGATTTTTCATATATTTGTAAATAAGTTTTATTTACTTTATCTTGGACATTGCGAAACTAGGAGCTTTAGTTGACCTAAATATGGTGCGGCAATGTAAGTTTGTAAAAAATGGCCGTTTAATTTTGGAATTTTCTTTTAATCATTAAGTAAACAGCAAGATTTCCTTTTCCAGGAGACATGTCTAACGGAAGATACCTTATTCACTTATTTTGGGTTACATGACGTATTGACCAATCCGGTTCAGTATAACAGAACGTTTATTTCGTCGGGGGTCATGTGAGAATCTTCAGAAGCAAAATGATATAAAAAAGACTCTGAGGTTATTTTTTTGCCGATTACAATAGTTTTTCCTATCAGAGAATTAAAAGAATTATATAATCACGCTCAAAAAAACGTACTGCTATTTCGAAAATCACTAGATTTTGGATGAAATCTGGGGAAATAAGAAAGTTTCGGATGATTTAGCGCCTTTTTTTAATTTTTATTTGAGTTGAGCCAATTTTTTATATAAATGTTGTAAGGTAAAAGAATTTAAATGGTGACTCTTTGAGAATTAAAAGTAAAAATTTATTCGTAAACATGTTTTAAACTGGTTAGAATTTAAAATTTAGGATATTGAAAATTAAAAAAAATCTTTTATTTTTTAAATGTTTGCTATTAACATGGACAACCAATATGACAATTGGTTATTCTATTCTTATCTTATAGCGCTCGCTTTTTTTACTTTACTCGCTAGAGGAAAGTTCTCTAGTTGCAAAAAAACATGTTTTCTCAGTTTTGTCGGTTAGTCTGTATGTCTGTCCGCGACAAAGATCAAGAATTGCTTGTCCTATTTACTTCAAGTTTTGGTTAAACATTAAAGGTCATATGATGATGACGTGATAACATTTTGGTAAAAATCCAATATGGCTCAACAAAATGGCGGTTTATTGAAATGTTAAAAAAATATTACTAAGAAACTGCTTTCCATTTTATCCAAATTTTGCAGAAAAATTAGGTTTGACATGACCATCAACTGATAAGTTTTACTACAAATCCAAAATGGCGGCCTAATAAAATATTGTGTGTCAATGCAGAAAACTACTACATTGATTATGTTCAAATTTTGCTCAAAAATTAAATATTATATAGAGATGAACTAGTAAAAATGTTGAGACAAATTCAAAATTGGGGAACAAAACGGTGGCCTAATTAAATGTTTAAAAATATCCGAAAAAAGTACTTATCAGATTGATTGATTGATTCATGATATTCTCATTTTAAATATTTATTACTAAAAATGTATGAATTGCTCACTTAATATCGATTTTTAATCAAATCTGTATAAATATTAAAATTCGCTCGCATTCTAGGCATTCCTACTCTCATTTTTTAAATATTTACTAAAAATGTATGATATGTATTTTCAAATACCCCCAGATTCCTACTTTCTTTCAGCCAAATTTACAGAAATGTTAAAATTCCGCCGCCATGTTGGCATTACAATCTTGAATTTTTAAAATGTTGACAAAAATTCATGATGTGCAATCTTAGATACCCCTAAATGCCGAATTTTAATCAAATGTGCAAAAATTTTAAAATTAGTCTGCTATGGTGGTGCCGCCATTTTTAATTCTCAAAAATTGACTAAAATTTCATAACTTTTATTCTTAAATACTTCTAGATACTGATATTTCAGCCGAATCTGTACAAATGACAAAATTCGTTCGCTATATTGGCGCCACCATTTTGATTTTTGTTGTGCATTCTTAAATAATCCCCACAAATGTTAAAATCATCCGTCCGACCTGTTGACATCGTCATTTTGACACCCCTATTTTGAATTTTTAAATGCTGAGACTTTCAAATTTTCCTAGGCACTGATTTTCAGTTTTGGTTACACAAGTAACAAAATTCGTCGGCCGTATTAGCGCCGCCATTTTGGATTTCTAAACGTTAACTAAAAAAAATCGGATTTTTTATATCCGAAAGTGTATGCATGTCAAATTTGAAAATAATCGGTAATGGAATGAAAAATCTATTACAAGATTTGAACCAGACATACAAACATACAATCAGATGAATAGGAAGCCAATAAAAGCGCGTTAAAAGCATTGATTTTAGTTTAAAACTCTAACACCCGTATTCACTAAAGAGGTTTAACTTTAGACAAGGTCTAACTTGACAGTTACAGGTTTAAGATGACATTTTCAACAATTGAACAAATAATTTTTCTAAATGTTACAATTACAAAATGATAGTGACATAAGACAAACATAACTAAAAACTAAAGTTTAGTAATACAGAAATAACTAATTTCCTAACTTAATGGTTTGATTTTAGATAGTGAAGTAGAGAACCATTATTTTTTTGAAGTTTGTAAAAATACTTATTTGCCTCATTAAGGAATAGGTAAGAATCCTTCTTTTTGTCAACGACAATCAAGCATGGCCCATTTCTTCATTTTCGTACATCAAATATTTTAACAGGTCGTCATTTTGTTTCGCCATATTGAATTCATACCAATATTTTACCAGTTTTTTTTTATATCAGACGTAATTTTTGTGTAAAATTAAATAAAACTAAAGTTAATCGAGTAAGTGGATTTTTTAGATATACCGGAACAGACCTACCGACCGACAGTAATGGAAAAACATGAGTATCTGTAAAAACCCGGAACGATAATTTTTTCACGATTAATATTTCCTTATGCGGGAAGTGAAAACTCACGCAGTCACTGGCATTCGTCAACAAATGGCCACGGCTTGGGCATGGGCCATCCCCACTTCTTGTTTTATCGTAAACATTGGTCGATAGAATGTGAAAAATAGGGAAACCATGTTGGCGCATACCCCTAACATGATTTATGAATGAGTTGTGATCTCTACTTTAATTCTTACTCTAAGAGTATGACAGACTCTGGCAAAATATAAGGACATTTTTTTGCAATATATAAAACATGTTCAATACAATTTTATAATAGTTTTTGACGGCTACTCAAATACATGTTTGTCTACTAAAGCTGCAGAACTTCAAAGAAGGTTAAACACTCGAGTGGACAAGAAGTCAATTTTAGGTCAAAGACTTTTGTTAGCATAAGTCAAAGTAATTTTTTGGGTACTTCCTGCAATATAGAGAAAGCTTTTTGGATAAAGAGCTTGGTAATGTTGGTATTTCGTAGCATACTTCGATGCAGACTACCTTATTGCAACAACTGCAATAAATTGCGCTAACAGCCTAGAAACCAACCAGCCTGTTATTGTCGTCGGTTAGGACACAGATCTAATGGTCCTACTAATACAACATTGTACCACTCGAAATGTTTATATGTTAACCCTTGGAATGGCAGCAAACCTGACAAGTTGACTGTTATTCACCAATTGAAACAAAACTTGGATCCATATGTTGTCCCTTCACGCTTTGTCTGGTTGTGATACAACATTGGCCTTTTATAAAAAAGGAAAAAGAAATGCAATTACTACAATAAAGAATAATAAGGATCAACTTGCAGATATAGAAATATTTAAATGTGATTTGCCAGATCTAGAAAGTCTATTGACTACTGGTGAAAAATGTATTTTAAAATTTTATGGCAGCTCAAAATATAAAAATTTAAATGAATATCGATTTTCAAAATATAACCAAATTATTGCTCGCCAAAATCTATTTGCTAATTTTGAATTGTCGACACTACCCCCTACTACGGAATCTGCACATATGCATATTAAAAAAGTGTATTTGCGGGTGCAATGGTGGCTTGGCACCATTGCTGAAGACTGGGGTTGGGCAAAGGAAAATAACTGCTTAATAGCACAGCAAAGTCGAGGATCGACTAAAACTATGTCCCGTGTACTGCTCTGGATTTTTGAGTTCTAAATATGCAGCTATTTCTGAAGGTATTTTTCCAAGTGAATTTATTTCAACACGTTTTGTACTGCACAGTCTTTTTCTATACTGGACAAAAACCGCCTGTGCTGAGCACATGTTTGCATATTAAACTTGCATATTTTTGACACAGTTGTGTATAATATCTTTCATTTATTTCATCTGATACTACAAACATTTGAAGTGTTCTTTTTACTGTCGGGAAGTTTGATTAATATCAAATTTCCCTTATCCCCTATGTCCAGTTGTTATCTTTGAAAGCTTAATTCCCCCCTCCATACAAATCGATAACGACATTATTTAAAATTCACGTCCGCGGATTCTCAACAAGGAAGGGGTTTGTGGCTGTATAAAAAGTGATTTTTTTTAGTTGTCAATTTTATTTAATGTAATATAGCAACGACTCCTATAACTCCAAGCTGTATACGCACCCGCGAGTAGTATTAAGGAGGAGGTGTTTTTGGAGTGTTTCAAGTTGCATTAAATAATCTTCAGAAATAATGTGTAAAATTACTTTTATTTTTGTTATAATCTAGACGCTCGTATAAAAAAATGTATTTCTAACACGTGCGCAAAGTATTTTTTCTGCACTTAAGGCATATCCGAACTCCTCTACGCATCGTTCGTCTAACTGCTTTCGCGTGCGGGAAAGTAACCCTTTCTAGCCCAGTTAACAGTGTGCGTTTTCTCACTTTCATAAGTGGTCGTAGGAAAAATATAAATTTTTAGCGGAAATTCTTATATATTAGCAAATTCTTCTGTAAGTACAATTAAGTTAACAGAATATTCCTAAGGTAACTTTTTGAACATTCTTCTTCTTAATTCTTAATGCACCTGTGGTATTCGACAGAATAATTCCCTGGAAATTATTAATTATTGTTAAAAATGCGTCGTTACCTAACGGAGCAAAATATCGTTAGTGACTATTTTTGAATGACAGTTGCTAACGTTTCCTATTATGCAATGACCATTCTAATTTCTCAAAAATGCACACTAGCTATAGGTCTTCTACATGGGATTTATTATTCCAGGTATGGGTATCACTATAGTTACGTGACAATTGCATTTCTTCAATGGACCTTTTTATATATTCCATGTAATTATCTCCAAAAAAACACGCCTAATATTTTTTTTTAAATGAACTACTACAAGTTCATTCAGGAAAAAGTTAATTTTTAACAAATATTTTTTGCTATTGGTTTTTATTTAGTTTGTTGTAGTAATACCCATGCCCTGAGTTTATGGATACAGTCATCAAATTAAAATAGAGTACTTTTAAGCTAAGATTTATTAAAAGCTGGCTCAGGAATATGCTGTTAAATTTCATGTTCTTCCTTAAAAATCACACTCTATAATATGCAGTACTACAAATTTTTGGTTTATGAACAAACCTTAATATTTATCAAATTCCTCAAATAATTAAGCTTCTTTATTGAACTATTTCTCACAAAGTACAGAAAATTAGCTACGGAGGAAAAAAAGACACTTGTATAAAATCCTATGCTCGAATATCTTATAATAATTAGTCATACAGTGACGGCAAACTAATTGGAAACGATACCTAACTAAGATATTTCGAATATTATAATCATTGTTGCTATTGTTAGGGTGTATATCTATTATTATCGCATTAGACAACCTTATTAAGTTTAAAAAATAATTTATTCAGTCCAAAAAGGAAGAATACTACATTTTTAAGCGGCAAACTAATTGGAAACGTATTTCTGAATCAACAAACAATCTAACAAGAATGCTTATTTTAAAATTGACAATCGTTACCATAGAGATTTAATGGGTTGTTGGCTTCCGTTCCTGTCAATAATCAATAATTCGAATTTCTGCAAATATGGGTTCGCGAAAATGAACGACAAGTCATTATTAATCTTCAGAGGAAAGGCTATTCGTATCAAGATATTGCAAAAATGGTTAATCGTTCCACAAAGGCGGAGTTTAATGCTGTTCATCATATTAGGGTTAATTGAATCACTAGATCTGTTCCTAGGAAGCGACCTCCCAGAAAAACGAATACGGAAACACATCGTCGAATTGTTCACATTTCTAAGGTAGACCCTCACAAATCAGTAGTTGATATTTGGAAAGAAATTTTTGTTGAAAATCCAAGGGAATTTAGTGTTCGAAGTGTTCGTAATCGTTTAACGAGGCACAACTTTTTGGCAGGGTATCAAGAAAGAAGCCTCACCTTTCTAAAGTGAATCGAAGGAGCCGTTTGGAATTTGACAGAAATCACCTTCCTCGGAACGTCCAACAATAAAAGCAGATACTATGGTCAGATGAATCCAAGATACATTAATTTGGTTCTGATGGAAAACGTTTTATTTGGCGTCCACCAAATAAAAAATTTGACCCGCGCTACACCATGAAAACAGTGAAATTTGATGGTGATTGTTTCATGGTATGGGGCTGCTTCTCTTGGAATGGTGTTGGCCCTCTTTATAGAACAACTGGTACTATGGATAAGTATGAATACATTAACATACTGGAAAACGTGATGCAACTATATTCAGAAGAAAATGTATCAGTACTTTGGAAAATCCAACACGATAATAATCCAAAGCACTCTGCTGGGAGGGTGACTGTCTGGCTTCAGGATAATCATGTAAATGTTTTACAATGGCCATCTTGTAGTCCAGATCTTAACCCAATAGAAAATCTTTGGAAGATAGTTAAAAGGAAATTAGGTTCAAGAACTTTCCAAAATTTCGACGAAGTATTCGAGGGTATGAGAGAAGCTTGGACCTGTATTCCACTAGAGTCTTGTAGACGTCTAATGCCTAGGAGGTATTTAAAAGTAATTGAAGCCAATGGATATCCAACTAAATACTAGGTACTCGGTTTAGACAAAAACTGATAAGTTGTTAGAAAATGTTGATTCAGAATTACGTTTCCAATTAATTTGTCGCTTAAAAATGTATTGTTTTTCGAATTTTGTACTGAATAAATTATTTTGTAAAAATAAGGTTATTTAATGCGATAATAATAGATATATCCTTAACAATAGCAACAATGATTATAATATTCGAAATATCTTAAACCCATTTCTTCCTAGTAACGGTTCAGATTTTCGCAAGCTAGCGTTTCCAATTAGTTTGCCGTCACTGTGTATGTCCTATGATTAATACATATTATAATAATGGGTGGAGATAAGAATAGCTATGGCCGCAAAATGAAGCATCTAAATAAGTTCATATCTGGAATACTTAAAGTTACAATTAATATTCATTAGTAATCAATATTTATTTATAATAAAACGTTATGTTGGCAAATGCAACCCTGTCAGAATCTGACAGTAACATGGCTATTGTTTGTATTTACATTTTCAACCCGATTGCAGTTGTGAAGATATATTAAAAAAATATTCTTAAACTAAAAAATTTGGAGAATTATATAAAAATTCCCTCACCAAAAAATATTTTCTGTATAATCTGCAATGCCACGAAGGAGAATAAGCGATTTTCAAAATTCATGGAAGAAAAGCGTACTTCCTACCAACTGAGTAGGTAATCGATAAATATGCATAAAATAAATAACATTAAAAGGTATTTTCAAACCAATATATTAGAAGTTCCTAAATAACACTTTTATTTCTAACTTGTTTACAGTTTTCAGTCCATAAATGAAACACGAATTAGAATACTAAAGAATGAATGTCCAAAATCTGTATTAGTAGGAGCCTACTTTGACCCTAACTAGATTAAAATTATTAAGTCCAGTGCCGTCCAGGGGGACATTTTAACCAATATGTTTGACAAAAAAAATGCGCGCCACTGATTTTTTAAATTTTTTTTATATTTTTTTCGTATTAAACAACTTAGAATACAAGTTTTTTTATTTCTTTAATTTTTTTAGTATTTTGCTTCGTTTTTGAGAGAAAAATAAGAGCCACTTTAATGCATGTCATTGCTTTCTTGTATGAAAACGATAAAAAGTAGATGGTTCCAAACACGATCATATACTTTCCTAGCTAAATTCCAATTAATTTCAGCTAACAATTTTTTGTCTCTTTTGGCAGTAACGTATAGGGTGTTCGGTTATATTTTGAACGGAATCTATACGTTTTGTTTCTCAAGATATCAAAAAATTTTACACACAAAAGTTTTAGGATTTAGTCTGAATCGTCAGAATTTGTTATCAAAAAAAAAAAAAATGAACCTCGGAAATTGCGAAAATGAGCATCAGGTTTGTTATTTTAAATGGAACACCCTGTATATTGTTAGTTTATTGAGAAGAGCTTTTTCTCCTGATTCCAAAAATATATGGTTTGTCTATGTAACCATTATCCCATAATTTGGAAAAAACTTGGAAAAATTATCCGCTCCGGCTTAAGTATAGTAGAAATAATAGAAAACTTTGGTTTCAACTGTTTTTATTTGAAAATGGCCATTCTGTCACTCGCTTATCAACTTGTTTTAAAATATGAGCCGCTTTGGCGTATTGGAAAAATAATGGGTGACTTTGAAATCAATAATTATTGTTCTTATGTTTTTCCTTCAATATGGCCGTTCTGTCATCACTTACTTAGCCACTTTTTTGCCTTTATTTTCAAAACTACGGGATTTACTGATCAAGAAAAAGCCAAAATTTTAAAAATATAGTTTCGTGTAAATAATTATCGTGAAACACGAAATCAATACAGGAGAGAGTATTGAGTATTTGAGAACAGAAAAACTTTGATTAGAAAAAAGAGGACAACGACTAGAAGTGAAGATAACGATTTGGAAGTATTGTTATATTTTGAAGGTAAGGAAATTAAACATATTATTATTGTTTTCAATAAAATATAATTCATGTTTTTTTTTGTAGAAGACCCAGAACGATCTATCGAAGACGCAGTGATAAACTTAAATAAAAAAAGGTAGAAAATTTACGAAACTTTGAAGCACTATAAGTATAAACCTTATAGGTTTAGACCGGTACAAAATTTAACTCCAATGAACAAAATACAAAGAGTCACATTTTCTCAAGAGATGTTGACAAGAATACAGAATGATCCTAATATCTGTAGGAGAATTTTATTCACCGACGAGGATGCGTTTACCACCAGGTATGTTTAATAGAAAAAACAAACATTTTTGGACAACCACAAATCCCTATAAAAAACAAATTGTGCGAATTCAGGGTCGGAAGTCTATTAACATTTGGTGCGGTATGATAGATAATAGAGTTTTGGGGCTTGTAGTAATAGAGAATACTTTGAATGGCCAAAGATATTTAGATCTTCTACGAAATCAGATCGATGAGATTTAGAAGAGCTACCTCTCTAAGTTTTGAACAACTTTATTTGGCACCAGGACGGTGCCCCTCTACACAATTGCATGGAAGTTACCAAATATCTAAACAACAAATATGATCTGTGGATAGGAAGCCAGGGACCTAAAAATAATTCCGAATTCACTTTTAAAGCCATAACTCGCAAATTTTCAGAATTATTACAGAAACGTATATTGAATCAAGGCGGCTGGGTAGACTAAATTCTTAATAATTTGACTTTTTTATTTGTTAGTTTCTTGGTTGTTTTCTATAGATATCGTTACTGTAACTTGTTTAATATAAAAATAATACCAAAAAGCTTGTTACTTCATCTTCTTATGCTAACATCTCTCCTATTATTTCAAGTAATAACACTGGCCTGACAAAATGTCAAAATGTCAGAGATTAGCCATTCTGGTTATATTTCTGATACGAAACATAAGACATATTCTGCTTTTAGTATTTTATTTGTAGGTTTGCTGAAGACGGGGGTAGACTTTCCCTCGAAACATCCAGAAAACAAACATTTTTCAGTGTCGTTCCTCGGGTACCTTCATAGTGGACCCAGAACTTAAGACTATCTATTCAATTTATAGGGTAATTATATTTCATTTTTTTCCAATTTTCTAAGGCGGAAAAACCCAAAAAATAGTTTTAAACCATGAATCCGCCACTACAATTTCGTAATTATTTTCCCAAGTTTAACGTGAAGAGGAGGTAAAAGGGCATTTTTGGGATCAACAAGAGGTATAAATTTAACATTTTGAGATCTCGGTTGAAATTCGCTTCTTTCTGGCCAAATTTTTGACATAATGCTGATTTATTGCACGATTGTTCCATAAACAAAGAAAACAGCAATACTTTGTAAATCCCCCTAAAGTCCCACTAAAATCGCTATAACTTTTAAGTCCCCACATATCTGCCATTTATACCATTGTAGTTTATTTTATCCAAAATCGTGCGCATATTTTCATAATTTTCTTTCATTGCAACTGAATAGGCAACTGGTATAGAGGGTTTTAAATTTCCATTATGCAATAACACAGCTTTTAAGGTATAATTAGATGAATAATTACGAAATTGTAGTGGCGGATTCACGGTTTAAAACTATTTTTTGGGTTTTTCCGCCTTAAAAAATTGGAAAAAAATAAAATATAATTTGTCAGAGATTAGCCATTCTGGTTATACTTCTGATACGAAACATAAGAAATATTCTGCTTTTAGTATTTTATTTGTAGGTTTGCTGAAGACGGGGATAGACTTTCCCTCGAAACGTTCAAAAAACAAACATTTTTCAGTGTCGTTCGTCGGGTACCTTCATAGTGGACTCAGAACTTAAGACTATCTATTCAATTTATAGGGTTATTATATTTTATTTTTTTCCAATTTTCTAAGGCGCAAAAACCCAAAAAATATTTTTAAATAATTAAATGAGTCTATGAATAAGCGCCACTCACGGGGAGAATGATCAATATCAAGTTCCTGCATTAAACTGTCTATATCAGTAGACGCGCACAACGAATTTTCCATAGTGTAGACTTCAGAAAACATAGCATTTCTTTTTCTGGAATTCGTAATTTTTGCTTCTTTGGCCAGTTGGTTCCATTTCTTAAGACGGGAACCCAAAAGTGCGTACTAAATCATTTAATTCACTTTGAACAATCAAATGTGGCTCGCCGGAACTGGGACTTGTGGTAAAAGTGGGATCGGTGATCTGAGCTACCTGATGATGCGTTATCTCCATTATCTCCCAAATCAATACCTTGCCAATTTAAAGGCGCAATCGGCACTGGCAAATTTGCATTATGAGGAACAGGTCGTATTTTGTAATTTTGGATATTCTATATTGTGCTTTTCCTTTTTGGAATAACGTTCAGTCTTTCTTAGGCAATAATAACAATCGTCAGAATGATTGGTGGGTTCTCGCCAGACCATTGGAACTGCAAAAGACATACTTTTTCTCTTTCCCTTCATCCACTGCACCAATGATACACTACAACTAACACAGCACACATGGGGAGCCCATCGCTTGTCTTGATCCCCAATTAACACACCAAAATATTTAAAGTAGGATTTTTTTACATTTTCGGAAAATGGCCTGGGTTGTGATTTCACAGAAATTCTCTACAAATATAACAAAATTTGCCAGGAGAAATTTTGCAACTTGCAATGTTGTAAACAACCTAGTCTAGGTAATTTTTCCGTTGTAAAATGGACCCATTTTAGCCGCCCCCTAATAAAATTGTTTACCTGCCAATATAAAAGGTTCTAATTAAGCTATTAAAAAATGGTACGTATTAGGGCTTTCCCAATATTTTTTTTATTATTGGGAGGGTATTTCCATTGTGAAAATAATGAGCTGGCCTGTGTTAGAAAAATCTTGTCGGTCAGTGTAATTACAGTAATTATTAGGTATTATTATTTTCGACAAGTAGGTAGGTATATGAGTTAACGACAGAACGACCATATATGAAAAGCAAAACAGTTGAATTAAAAGCCGCCCATTACTTTTCCAAGGCAAAGCGCATGATATTTTAAAACAAGTTGATAAGTGAGTGATAGAACAGCCATTTTGAAGTAAAAACAATTGAAATCAAAGCTTTCTATTATTTCTGCTATACTTAAGTCAGAGCGGATAATTTTTCCACGTTTTTTCAAAATTATGGGATAATGGTTACAGTGAGCAGACAAACCATATATTTTTAGAATCAGAAGAAAAAGCTCTTCTCAATAAACTAAAAACATACAGGGTGTTCCATTTAGAATAACAAAGCTGATGCTTATTTTCCCAATTTCCGATGTTCATATGTGGTTTTTGATAACAAATTCTGACGATTCAGACTAAATCCTAAAACTTTTGTGTGCAAAATTTTTTGATATCTTGAGAAATAAAGTATATAGAGCCCGTTCAAAATATAACCGAACACCCCGTACATAGGGGTTACAATACCAACCCAAACATTCACAGAAAACTGTTATTGATAATTATTTTGTATCACCGCGTGGAGATTTTCTTCAATCCAAATATAATTGTTATGAAAGTTTATAATTTAGTTTCGGGAAAATCAGGCTCCATCTGTAAACAAAATACGGGATAGAAATGTCGGAGGTGCTATCTGTTGTTGCAAAAACCATGTACAATAATCCACTCGCTGGAGAATTTTTTGTCTCTTTTTGGCAGTAGCGTACATAGGGGTACCGTCGGAACTTAAAAATGATCAAACAAGAAAAACGGTTTATTAAAAATCACACTTAAACAAGATATATTACACATTTTTTTAACTAAAGAAACATTTAACAATAGGTAACACAAAACTTACAATAGTTGCTGAAAATGTCCTTCTTCATTATTGAACAAACCTTAATATTTATCGAATTCCTCAAATAATTAAGCTTCTTTATTCAACTATTTCTCACAGAGTACAGAAAATTAGCTACGGAGTACAGAGTGCGGTACATCTAAAACAAAAACAAATATAGTTACCGATAAAATACAAAAATTTTTAAAAAACCCTTGTATAAAATCCTTTCAAATATCTTATATTATAATTAATACATATTATTATAATAATGGGTGGAGATAAGAATAGTTATGGCTTGTATTTCTAACTTACAATTAATATTCGTTAGTTTTTAGTCCATTATTATTAAATCGACTTCAGCTATTCTAAACATGAAACACAAATTATATTAAAAAAATATAAAAAAATCGGAGAATTATCTATTTCCTTTAAAGAAAGTAGAATATCCAAATTTTATATTAGTACCACCTGAGTAGTATATGCGTAAAATAAATAACATTAAAAGGTATTTTCAAAACAATATATTAGAATTTCCTAAATAACACTTGTATTTCTAACTTACTAACAGTTTTCAGTCCATAAATGAAACACAAATTAAAATATATCTAAAGAATGAATATCCAAATTTTATATTAGTAAGAGCCTACTTTAACCCTAACTAGATTAAAATTTTTTTTAAGTCCAGTGCCATCCCGGGAGGCATTTTAACACATATTTTTGACCAAAAAAAAGTGCGGGTCACTGACTTTTTAAAGTTTTTTATTTTTTTTTTCGTATTCAGCAACTAAAGATAAAACTTTTTTATTTCTCTAGTTTTTTTCGTAGCTTGCTTCGTTTTTGAGAAAAAAATAAAAGCCACTTTTATGTCATTGCTTTCTTGTATGAAAACAATAAAAAGTAAATGGTTCCAAACAGGATCGTATACTTTCTTAGCTAAATTTCAATCAATTTCAGCTAACAATTTTTTGTCTCTTTTTGGCAGTAGGGGGGTAAAGTATATACCATATCAACTGAAATCGTTAAAAAATCATTTGGAATAGAAATTCTTTGTATGGGCGATACCGCCAACTTCGCACAGTGGTGGCGCCGACTTCATTATTTATTACCACAAATATTTCTTTTTAAACAAATAAAAATATATTCTAAAATTATGGTTGGTTTGCGAGATTAAAATGATGTTCAATAATATCTTAAAATCTCAGAAAAAAAGTAAAAACATATTTTGAATTTAAATGTATTATTAGAAATATTAAGTAATTCCTAATGAATATATGTAGGTACTTTTATTGTAAAATGATGTCTCAAATATACTTTAACAAATAATACGTTTTTAGCCAATAACAGATAACATATTTTCAAAATATCGTACAGTCATTCATTATTAATTTTTGAAATTCATGGGATATTACTTTCATCCTAAAGGAAAATATGTAATCGTGAAAAAAGCGCCCTCCGAGATTTTTTCAGATCTTTACATTTCAAGGTTTTTAGATGCCGAAAAACATATTTTGTCGTATCCGTCGGTATGTCAGTCTGTTTGCGGCATAGCTAAAGAACTATTTCTCTGATTGACAAATTTTGGTCCAAATTAATAGTCATATAGAGATGACCTGCTAACATTTTCGTAAAAATCCATATAGGGGAACAAAATGGCGGCCTAGTTAATTGTTAAAAAAAAATATTGCTGAAAAACTACTTAATCAATTCATCTAAAATTTTGCAGAAAAATAAACTGTGACATGGAGATGAACTGGTAAAATTTTGCTACCAATCCAAGATAGCATAACAAAATGGTGCCTCATAAAATATTGGGTTAAATCTTACAACTTATTTTGAAGCCTTTATCGGAAGTGACTGAGATTTAGTATGCGTACATAAACCAGATAACAATGCAATAGTATGTTGTCCAATCATGAATATCTTATACCGGGTGCTTACAAAATATTGCTAATAAGTTCATAAAAGTTTCCGTTTTAGGAATTGTCTGAGATTTGATATATATATACATAAACTTGATGATGATACAATATTATGGTGTTGAATATCTTGTCTTGTACAGGGTACACCTATATAAACTCAGTGACAAAGCAATATGATGGTTTCAAATCGTTAATATCTGATACAGGGTGCGTAAAGAATACAAAGTGGTACAAGACAATTTGGTATACATACATAAACTGGATCACGATACAATATTAGATGTTCAATCGTGAGTGTCTTTTACATATACATGATGCGTAAAATATAATGGTAATGTAGTTCCCTCTATTGGAATAAACCGAGATTTGGTACACATGCACAACCCGATGATAATACAATATTGTGAAGTCTAAATATTGCTGGAAAGTCCAAAATAAAATATATGTGAAAATATTTAAATATTACAAAAACACAGAACTTTTAAAAGTTTTGTGTTTATGTAATTTTAATTACATCGAAAAATACACATATTAAAATAAATTTAAATTAGCAAATATAAATAATATTTAAAAAATGTTATACTGGGGTAACCCAGCCGTGGTTTCATTTTAATAGGTATGGTAAGTGAATTAATATATGTATCTATGTACGTATGTATATTAGATCTGATCGATAAAGGTATATTGTATATACACAGGGTTATTCATGGTGAGTGTCCAATTAGAAGTATCTGAAGAATCAATAAACAGAGTACTTTCAAACCTTGGCTCTACACATAATTGAACAGAAACTCTCTTTTTAAAATATTTCAAATTATGCAGTGTTGCCGCTTTTGACCCAAACCGATAGTAATATCTATTTTTTAATGAAATGTCCTGTATATTATTGCATTTTTGTAATGTCTTTATGATAAACACTTTTATATGGTGTTTCCTATACCTAAATTCAACTGACTTTGGGAAAATGGCACCTGAAAATTGAGATGCGCTTTAACTTGCAGCAAAATAGATTGTACTTTCCTATCTTAGTTTTTAGTTACCTATCATCTGATACCCATTTTAACTTCGACAGGAAATGTCAAATTTTAACAGCTTCCGTCAAATTTAAAATTGGTATCAGGAGATAGCCAACTAAAAATCAAAATAGTAAATTGAAATCTATTTTCTCGCAAGCAATTTTCATCCGCCATTTTCTAGAAACAGTTGAATTTAGGTATAGGAAACATCACAAAAAATATTTAGAATTTTCAGGCCAATACAAAATTGCAATAATATACAGGGCCTTCCATTTAGAAAACTGATGTTGCTATCAGTTTGAGCTAGAAATGGCAATACCGCATAATTTAAAATATTTTAAAAATAGAGTTTATGTTCACCTATGGCCAGAACCAAATGTTCAAGATAGTCTGTTCATTGGTTCTCCAAATATTTTTAATAGGACACTAACAGTGAATAACCCCGTATACGTAATAACAATTGTATTTTGGCTTTACAAAAACAATAGGAAAATGTAGCAAAAACTGTATAAAAAAGTAAATATATGGGTTACATATGGATATACATACTTATTTTTATCAAGAAAAGTGACACATATTAAGAATTATTTAATGTTTATAAACTTATTACCAATTTAGTTACGAGGAAAGTTCCGAGTAACGCCACTTTACCGATTTTTGTATATTGCAAAAGGAAAATAAATAATGTTTAAAAAAACAATTCGTGGTACTAAAACAAATAATATTATGTACATAGTACTAGTTTACTGAAGAACGTTTAACGGATATTGAGGGTACATTGACTATTTTACATATATAACTACTAGCGGGTACCCGCGACTTCGTTCGCGTATGTCGACAATAAAGGGGTAGAAAAGGGTACTTAAATCGTCTTTTTTTTTAAGTACCTCTTAAGATCCGTTTTTATATAATACCCTGTATACATAAAAAAATATGTAAATAATAAAATAAAATACACTTGTCAAAGTTTTTTTTTGAAAAACTAACCGTTTTGTAAATAATAAGAAGTGTAATATTGCAGGGGCCGGGCGGTTTCACCACTTGAAATTTGAGGGTCATAAAATCCCCTTTTACCAAACCTTTACATCATACATTCAAATATTATGATAAAATTAATCTTTTTACGTCAAGAGGTTTGAGTGGGATTGTGATTAATCAGTGGCCCAATATTTTTGAAACACCCCGTATAATTTTTGAAAAAGTCTTATAATATGTAAAGTATGAAAATAAAATACCCGTATTCAAGCGTTTATCCGAAATCTTAAGCGCTTTTTTTAATAGAAAATAATTTAATATTTAAGAGGTGGTTTCATCCCCTTACAAGTCTTGAAAAACTATACTTTATCGAACCTCTATGCTCTGTAGTCAACCCGTATACAAAAATTCGGCGTTTTGCATCAAGCGTTTTGAGGAGGATCGTGGTTAATCAGTGACCCGAGTTTTGAAATCACCCTGTATACATTTAAAAAACTCTACGAATGTAGAAAAAATTAGAATAAAATGTCTTTATTCAACCGTTTTGTAAATAAAAAAGATTTTTATATTCAAGGGGTGGTTTCACCCCCTTGAAATATAAGTTTCGAAAAAAGGCGTCTTGTCGAATCTTTACACCGTACAATGAACCTCTATATCAAAATCTTTAAATGTGTAGATAATAAAAATAAATAACACCTATTCAAGCCTTTTTCTAAAAACTAACTGTCTCTTAAATAAAATATTATATTATTTAAGGGATGGTTTTATCCCCTTGTAACTTGAGTTTTAAAAAATCCCTTTTTTCCGAACCTCTACATCCTGCAGTCGATCCGTGTACCAAAATTCCGTTTTTTACGGCAAGCGGTTTGACCAAAATATTGATTAATCAGTGACCCGATTTTTTAAAACACTCTGTATGGCATTTTCAAAATTTTAAAATAAAAGAAATAAATAAAATAAGACATAAAGAACTAACCATTTTTTGATTATTTTATTGGGCCGCTATTTTGTTTTGCTATCTTGGATTCATACGAAAATGTTACCAGTTCATTTCTATGTAACATTTTTTATGCAAATATTGGAAATAAGTTTTTTGGTAATACTTCCAAACTATCACCAGGATATCCCCATATAACCCTAAATTGTTTTCCAAAATTTGAAATTAATTAGGTAAGTTGTTTTGTGACTATTTCGCGAACCGACAGATAGACAGACAGATTGACAGAAAAGAAAATACATATGTTTTAATATCTAGGGAAGATAAAACATAAAACCTGGGAGGGCGTTTTTTTGACAATTGCTAATATTTTATTTAACAGCCATTTTCTTCCACTATCTTGAAATCGTGCCACAATTTTACTATTTTATCTATGGCTATATGTTAATTAAATATCGTACACCACTGCTTCATACAACTCCGCCCGGCAGTGCAATTCTCCGATTTCAGAACCTGGCCCGTTCACAATTCAATCCAAGGCATCTTTTATCTTCGTCTTTCCCACGTCATCCACGCCGAACATGCCTATTTCTCTCTGAAAATAATTGATCGTTGAACGGGCCGGGGTTTTGAAATCTGCCAATCACAGGTATCCTGAGTACGCTAACGTCTACCGATACCTATCAATAATATTTTTGGTATTTTATTTCAATTTCTCATGCATTAAAAAAAATAATGTGAACGGACCACATAACTAGAATAATTTTTTATCCGCATTCCTTTCACGCGTTCAGACTTATGTGCCAGACTTTACCATACCGCAGAAAATAAATACATCCTAGAAATTTGGAACCAATTAGAACCTGTCATTGACCAATTGAATGCGTCGGATTGAATAATTCGTTGACAGGCACACATCGAGTCCAGGTTGACCCGAGAATGACGAATATGAGGAGCTGTCAATAAAAATAATGCTATTTTCTTTAAATGTGTTTTGTGGTAAATTGGTACCTCGATTTTTGAGCAATTTCAATTGACTTCGTATAAACTTTACCGTCGGAATTTAAAAAGAATTAAGGTTGATTCTCACTATACGTTCCATTTCCGTTCCGTAACCATTAAATCGACGTTCCAGCAAATTCGTTCGTATGCACACTTTTCCGTCCGTAATAACTAGTCAGTTACTGATGTAAATTAATAGTGTGTGATTATTTTGGCATAAAAATTAGTTTAAAATGTGGTCTGAGGAAAACCTAATTATAGCGGCTATTATATTGGATGAAGAAGCTCACTCGAAAAAAAGAAAACGACGATTTTGGGTACATGACATGTTAAAAAAAAGAAATATTGAAGGAGAATATATTACGTTATATAAAGAACTCATAGATGATGACACCAAGTTTTTTCAATATTTGCGCATGTCAAAGTACAAGTTTCACGAATTACTGTCCAACATCGAACCTGTAATAAAGAAAAAAAATACCAAATTTAGGGAATCAATATCAGCGAAACATAAACTGTGCGTCTGTTTAAGGTAAGTAGTTTATTTTTTATAAACAAAGTTGAAATATATAGCAAACAAACATAAGTAGTCTAAAACATGAGAACTTAATTGTTGTCATAATGTCCATCATTATAAGAAAATGTTGCTAAGTATGAAGCAGCTGTGGAAGCTGTAGAAGCAGGAGAAGGCGAAGGCGAACCCACATATGTAATCTGATTAGAAGGAACGTCATTTGGGTAATTGTTATTAGGATATTGCTGTTTGGAATGTCCTTGTGGCCGATCTTGCGTTTGTAAAAGCTGTTCTAATTCCAGCTCTTGCACTAAAGTAAAGATTCTACTTTCAGCGATATTTCGATAATATGGCGTGAATCGCTTAATTTTTTCAGCAATACTGGCACAAAAGAAATCTGTTGGGTCTTTTGTTGCAGAGCGGCCAGTTTCTTCTTTTTTTTGCTTCTCAATAAGGTATGTCATTAATTGTGAAGAAGCAGGGTCATCTCTTTTTGGTTTCGGTAATTGTTTTATATTTGAAGAAAATCGCTGCTTTTTTCGAGTAGGCGTAACTTCGGTTCCAGTAACAAGTATCCTTGTAGCTTCTGATGTGTTTTCATCACTTTCAGTAACAATGGTATTTTCTTGGGTCTCAGTAACAGCGGTATTCTCCTGTGTCTCAGGTTCATCTTCCTCCCTATCATCAGGGTCGTTAAGATTGCTAATTGTTTCCCTTTGGCGCACAAATGGTTCCAAAAAAGACATTTGTTCTTCATATCGCCACTTCCTTACTGGCTTATTGGCTTGTCCCGATTTCGTTACCTGATTTTTTTTATTTTTTCGCCACTGGTCTCTTAGCTGATTCCATCTACTTTTGCATGTTGAACCTGTAATAAAAAAAAATCTGCATTTATACTTTTTCTTTTCAGGTTTTTGGCAACAGGTGATTCTTTCCGCACAATAGCCTTTAGCTACAGACTGGGTCATTCAACAGTATGTGCTATTGTCAAAGAAGTTTGTGATGCAATTATTGAGAAAATGTTAGGAAAGACAATGCCCCCACCCACAGAGGAAGACTGGAGAAGAATTGCCAAAGATTTTGAAAATATTTGGAATTTTCCTAATTGCTTGGGAGCTCTGGACGGGAAACATGTGGTGATAACAGCTCCAGCTAATTCTGGCTCTCAATTTTTTAATTACAAAAAAACTTTCTCGATCGTTCTCCTAGCACTTGTAGATGCGCAATATAATTTCATTACGGTTGACGTAGGATCATATGGAAAAAATAGTGATGGCGGTATTTTTGCGCATTCAAATTTAGGAAAAGCTTTAGAAAGAAGTGCCTTAAATATTCCTAATCCAACAGTACTTCCGGGTACCAACCAGGAGGCGCCTTTTGTTATAGTGGGTGATGAGGCTTTTCCCCTGAAGACAAATTTATTAAGACCCTACTCTTCAAATCAACAACGAGACGACATAACAAAAAAAATTTTTAATTATAGACTATCACGTGCTCGAAGATGTTCCGAAAATTCTTTTGGTATTCTCAGTCAAAAGTTTCAATTGTATAATCGGAGATTAAAATCCTCGCCAGAATATGCAGATAAGATTGTCCTAACAACTTGTATATTGCATAATTTTATCAAAGATTTTACCATTCGTTCGGACAATTTTATCACAGATACTAACTCTGGCCTCGGAACTTTACCGCAACAAGGAGGAAATGCTACAGCTACTGCATTTCAAGTAAGAGATATTTACAAAGATTATTTCAATTCTCCAATAGGAGCTGTTGACTGGCAAATGGATGCAGTTTAAAAAGTTTAGCCTGTATTATTATAACGAACCCATATTAATTTTATAAGTACTTTTTTGTATCATAATAATATTTCTCAAATGAAATAAATAAATATTTAAATATGTCTAAATACTTTTTTACTTACCCAATGCAACGTTTAGTTCTTTCGCAATTGCTGCCCAGATCTTGTCTTTAAAGTTATTGTCACTATATTTACTATTTTCAAAATCATAAAGGGCCGTATTTTGCCTAACAAGTTCAATCAGCTTCTCGTCATTCATATTTAAATCACTCCTCTATAATAAATTGTATAGAACTGATACGCATTTATGTTCACTCTATCGATACCGTTTCCTGCACGTTTCAGCCTGTCCGGTAAAAATACGTTTCGAATGATATTAAACGTAAAGCATTGGAAAAGGAATGTATATGGAACGGAATATGTGTATACACACATTAACTTTTCATTTAATAATATTTTATGTAAAAGGAAAGGAAATGTTACGGAACGGAAATGGAACGTATAGTGAGAATCAACCTTTAACAACGCTTAAGGGAGAACTCCACGCAAAAAGTGAAAAACGAGCAACAAGGTCTAGTCGAGTTGAAAGTAAGATAAAAAAAAATGTGTTATGTATAGGTAATTTAAATTACATTTCGGTTAAAAATGGGTTCAAAGGGGTTCACGCGCTGCAGAAATACAAAGACATGAGTACGATTTACCATTACAAATTTTGCAGTTACGTAGACAAAGGATCAATGTAAGGCAGTAAAGAGCCAGTTTGTGGAAAAAAAATTATATGCGAAGGCATGTGCGTCAAAAAGTGGTCAAGAAATGGTCGAAAATGAACAAATCTACTTTTATTTCATAACCCTAGATTTGATTATTTCATAAAAATTCGCGTTTAGCGCCCAACTATACATATTTCCCTATTAAAATCACATTGAAGCTAATACATATCTCTTATAGTTTTAACATAATATTGCAGCGGCGGAAGGCTTGCAAATGATCCATATTACTGCGAGCAATTCCCCCTTAAACAAATATTACACATTTTTTTAACTAAAGAAACATTCAATAATATGTAACAGGAAACTTACAATAGTTGCTGAGAATTTCCTTCTTCAAATTCAATGCAAGCATGTCTTAACATCGATTGCCGATAACGTTAAAATATTCCCGGCGTATATCTTATCTGATTACAAAAGTTACTTATTCGTTGAATTAATTCTTCTTCAGTATTGCCCGGGTTTTTATAAACGAAGGATTTTAAATGCCCCAGAAAAAAAATCTAACGGATTTAAATCCGGTGCCCTGGATGGCCACGATTGCAGCTCAAACGACCGATCCAGTTTTTGTTATAAGTTACATCCAGAAATTGACGTGCTAATATGCTAAAATGAGATGGTGCCCCATCGTGCATAAACCACATTGCTTCTCTTTCTGCCATTGGGACATTTTCTAATACTTCAGGTGACACAAATTCCAAGAAGTGACAATAATCTTGACCATCTAATCTCGAGGATAAAAAATAAAGTTCAATTATATAATAGCCTTCAATACCAACCCCAACAATCACAGAAAACTGTTGTTGATAATTATTTTGAATCACTGCATTCTTCAACCCAGATACAATTGTTATGAAAGTTTTTAATTTAATTTCGAGAAAAGCAGGCTTCATCTGTAAACAAAATACGGGATAGAAATGTCGGAGATGCTATTTGTTGTTGCAAAAGCCATGTACAATAATCCACTCGCTGGGGAAAATCTGCAGGTAATAACGCTTCAACACGCTGTATGTGGTAAGGATTCAGTTGAAAATATCTTAAAATCTGCCATACAGTATAATAAGATATGTTTAATTGTTGCGCAATTTTGCGTGTATTTGTACCGGGGCTACGCTCAACTTCATGTAAAACTTCTTCCTCCACCTCCACTGATCTTACTGTTGCAGGCCTACAAATAACAGCAGTCGATCTTTGGAAGGTGCCTGATTCGCAGAGTCTCTCATATATTTTTACAAATGTTTGTCTGTTTGGTACAAGACGATGAGGATATCTCTGATGATAAATTTGTTTAGCCGCTCTGGAATTGCCAGGGGCAATTCCATATACAAAATGCATACAACTATTAATCTAAGCGAAAAACTTCAAGATGTTAATCTTTGAGTGATTCTAGTATATATATTTTACATGAACATAAGTCCGATAATGCTTCCTTTTTATGAACCAGGGTGCCAAACTTTTCTTTAAAAAATCGTTTCCTTTTTCGTAAAAATCTTAATAATCCTTCATCCGTTTTTGTTAAAATTTGTCAGTGATATTTATAGTAGTAAGTGGCTAATCTAACCCTAACTAGATGAAACTTAAGGAAATTCAGTGGCGTCCCAAGAGGTACCTTAAACAATATTTTTGACAAAAAATGTGCGCTAGTGACTTTTTTAAAAATTTTATAGTTTTTTCGCATTAGGCAATTAAAAATACAACTTTTTTGTCTTTTGATTTTTTTTAGTATCTTGCTTTATTTTCGGAAAAAAAATTAAATCACTTTATTGCATGTCCATGAACATAAAAAAAATAACAATTTTTTTAGCTAGCATTAATTTTATAACAATTTTTAAGACAATAATAGGCTATTTATATGGAAAAAATAACAGGGATACCCCTGTTTTTGATAGTTTTAATTGTTTATTTTGTTCCAAGGACATGCATTAATGGTACTATCGACTATGAAGCGAAGTATCAAAAAAATTCTAGAGACAAAAAATTATTTTTACTTCCTGAATACGAAAAAAATATAAAAAAATTAAAAGTCAGTAGCGCATATTTTTTTGTCAAAAATATTGTTTAAAGTGTTTCCCGGGACGCCACTGGATCTAATCATTTTAATCTAGTTAAGGTCAAAGTAGCCTTTTATTAATATAAATAATACTGGCAAATTTTATCAAAATCAGGTGCAAGATTACTAAGATTTTTGGGATTTTTTTTTTAAGTTTAACACCTTGTATTTTAAAAGCGAAGTATTTCCCGACACGTGTTTTTATAAACTTTTTGTTTTAAAATCACTGAAAGAATCTCCCCTTGAAATTTGGCCACGTACTTAAACAACACCCAGCATACTATTTCGGTGATATAAAAAAGCATTATATAAAAAAGTTCTGTGGGGTTTTACATCATTAGAAATATTTATAATCAACAGCACCTCTGGGTCACTAGTCCATTGCTCTAACCAATTGCGCTATCGTACCACTGATAAGCAATATTCGTTAGAACTTGTACATATTCAAACCCAGCAGTATCATAAGTATTATAAATATTTCACAGTTAAAAAAAAACTGAAAAAATACTTCTATTTAAGAACATCATGGTATTAAAAATTGATTCATTATGTTTATTATTAAAATTAAAAATCATTTAAAATCTCAAAACCAGACATGCTATTTTCTAAAAAACACTGTTGTATTAGAAGCAATTCTACACTTGGTCAATTTTTTAATGCAACTTTTCAGTAAAGCAAATCCAAAAAAATTTATTGATGCAATAATATCCTTTGATAGAAATCGAATAAGTACGTAGCTACGTATATTTATAAGATGATGGTTTCTTTTACTAAAAGAAGAGACGAGACGAGATTAGGTCGAGCCGAGACGAGACGAGACAACAATACAAATTTTGTCTAGTCTCGAGGCATCATTACGGAAGAATAGCATCTCTTTTTGTATGAAAACGGTTGGATCTGATCAGCTTAATCCAGTCATGTGTAACGCCACAATTCACGTCTTTGTGTACTCAACCAATATTTCAAAACATATTGCATTTTTGTATCACTAAGTTCTGTGATTTGCTCGTAGCATTTCGTCTTAATTTTTTAATCTCTTTTTATAGTCCGACACACGAAAAATAGTGATGACTAAATAATACCTTTATACTTTATGGCTGCTTGTGCATCTGTTTTGGCCAATAATATATGTACGTGCAAAAATTTATTGCGTATTGCTGACTTTGACATAAATTATTGATATGGGGAAAAGTAATAAGCCGTACTATATAATAATAATTATTTTGTTCCAAACAAAAAGGAGTATTCCCATATTCTAAAAACTAAAGAAAATAAAAAGGAGTGGAACGTATGAGTTAAATGGATCATCTCAATCAATGATTTATGAGATATATAGATACAGTTGCAATCATTGAAATTGGGGCAAAAGTTTGATACCTTACGTCATTTTTTATAAATTTTTGGTAAATGAGCTTTTACAATAACATATAATATTTTTTAAATCTGCAAATTATATTCTAATAAGAGATCTAAAAAATGGCTAGAGTTTTTGGTCTTATAACATAAACACAGACAAAACGGAACTTATTTGACAAAAATAAACCTACTTAGAACTAATATTTCCCTATAATGAAAAAAAATTGGGAAATTCCTTTACCCGGAACTTCCCTCCTTATGAATTATTACCTTTATTAGGAAGTGTGAAGTGTGATCAAAGTTAGTTCAGTACATAGTCACGGTACATATGTGTTACATATACTGTCCATTTTTATTGAGCGCCATTTTGTTCCATTATTGGATTCCTACCTAGTATGATGGAACTATGTACCTATGCCACACTTGACTTTTGCGCATAATTTAAAATAAATTCAATAAGTATCCCATATTCACATTTAGTTCTTCTGCAAAATTTCAAATCAATTGATCAAGATATTTTTTACGTCGATTTTTTAAAAATTTTATTTGGTCGTCATTTTGTTTCGTCATCTTAAATTGAAACCCATATTATCTTTATCCGCAGATATCCCAGATATTAAGTTTCTGAATGGTTTTCATTAACGATCCTCTCGTTGTTGTGTTAGAGATGGTGTATCATTTTGGGTTAGGATCCAGTAAAAAAGGCCCGTTTTTAAATTGCCGACGTTTCGCCAATTTATTGTTGCATCCTCAGGACACAGATTTTATATCCTGCATGAAATCCATATTAGTCTTTACCTACTCCATTAGTCCGCAGATATTTCCTAACCCCAAATATTATACCACTCTAACATAACAAGACGATCGTTAACGAAAACCATTTAGAAATTTAATATCTGGGAAATATAGGTATCATGCAGGATATAAAATTTTATGTGTCCTGAGGATGCAACAATAAAGTTGCGAAACGTCGAATATTTAAAAAAACTTTTAATTTTTTCACTGGTTCCTAACTCCGAATAATACACCACTCTAACATAAAAACAAGAGATTCGTTAACAAAAGCGTTTAGAAAATATCTGGGATCTGCGGTCCAACGTAGTAGGTAAATAATGAAAATATATGTTTCGTGCAGGATATAGAATCTATATATGTGTCCTGAGCATCAATAAGGTATCGAAACGTCGACAATTTAAAAAAACTCTTTTGTTTCTTTGTTGGATCTTAACCCCAAATAATAACCACTCTACCATAAAAACAAGAGGATCGTTAACGAAAACCATTTAGAAACTTAATATCTGCCGACAAACGAAATATGTAAAGACTGATAATATGGGTTTCAAGCTGGATATAGAATCTACATCCTGAAGATGCAATAATAAAGTTGCGAAACATCGACTATTTAAAAATAGTCTTTTGTTTTTTTTACTGGATCCCAATCCCAAATAATACAACACTCTAACATAACAACAAAATGATTGTTAGCGAAAATCGTTTAGAAATTTAATATCTGGGTAATATATGGGGAAAAACAGAGCAAAAGTACTGATAAAATGGGTTTCATGCAGGATATAAGATATATTATATATGTGTCCTGAGGATGCAACAATTAAGTTGCGAAACGTCCACAATTTAAAAAAATACCTTTTTTTTACCGGATCTTAACCCAAAATAATACACTTCAACAAAATTGTTTTAACATTGTTCCGCCATACTGGATTTTTACCAAAATATTATCAGGCCATCCCCATATGACTCTTCATTTTTGATAAAAATTTGAATTGACAGACAGACAGACATACCGAAAGCCGGACCGACGGAATTGATAAAACATTTTTTTTTTGGCATCTAGGAACGCTAAAATGTAAAGACGTGTAAAACTTGAGAGGGTAATTTTTTCAGGTTTATATACTTTTATTATTTCATTTGGCCGCCATTTTGTTCGGTAACCTTGAATTAGTACCAGAATTTTACTAGTTGATCCCTATACCACAATTAGTTAAAAATCGAAGAAATTGTCCATATTGCTCAAAGAGACCTAGTTTTAATAACAAACATAGAAAAAGACTCCAAGTCTCGGTCTCATTAAATTATAATTTTACAATTCACAACAAACATGACACGTGTTTCGCCCTTTCGAGCATCATCAGACAAATAGAATAAAACACACTAAAGCACAACAAAACAAACAACTACTTATACATATTTGATGTTTATATTAGATGATATTTTAATGTCCATCAAATATGTATAAGTAGTTGTTTGTTTTGTTGTGCTAGTGTGTTTTAATTTTCTGATGATGCTAAAGGGCGTTGTTTGTTGTGAATCCCTATACCACAATTAGTTATTACACACAATTTAAAATCAAACCATTAAGGGAAAACTGCACGCAAAAAGTGAAAAACTAGCGACAAGGTCTAGTTAAGTTCAAAGTAAGATGAAAAGGTACCTACGTATTAGAAAAAACTTCCTGCACGTCCGACCTCAAAAAAATGTCTAATGTATAGGCAATTTATATTACATTTCGTTTAAAAATGGGTTCAAAAGGGTTCACGCGCTGCAAAAATACAAAGACAATTTTGAGTACGATTTACCATTTCAAATTTTGCAGTTAGCCATTTTGTGGAAAAAAAATTATATGCGACGGCATTTGCGTCAAAAAGTGTTCGAAAAATGGTCGAAAATGGACAAATCTACTTCTATTTTAAAATTCTAGATTAGATTTTTTCATAAAAAATCGCATTTAGCGCCCAACTATACATATTTCCCTACTGAAATCACATTGAAGCTAATACATATCTCTTATACTTTTAACATAATATTGCAGCGGCGGAAGGCTTGCCAATGATCCATAATACTGCGTGCAGTTCCCCCTTAAGCAGTTTTTCAGGCTGAATTTTTAAATATTTTACTAAGCCGCCATTTTGTTTCGCCATATAGGATTTTTACCAACATGTTACCAGCTCATCGCCATTTGAATTTTTGATCAAAATTTGAAGTAAATCGGGTAAGTAGTCTTTAAGCTATGCCGCGAATTGACAGACAGACAGACAGGCCGACAGGCGGACCGACGGAATTGATAAAACGTATTTATTGGCATCTAGCGATGCTAAAACGTACAGGTGTATAAAACCTGAGATGGTGATTTTTTCACGATTACAAACAATTTCGTTGGCCGCCATTTTGTTCGGCCATCTTAAATTATTACCAGCATTTTACTAGTTGATCCCTATACCACATTTAGTTATGGCACATAATTTGAAATCAAACGATTAAGCAGTTTTTTCAGGCTGAATTTTTAAATATTTTATTATGCCGCCATTTTGGATTCGTAGCAAAATTTTACCACTTGATTTCAACATAGTACCGTACCTGACGTTTTTGTAAAATTTGAGATAAATTGGATGAGTAGCTTTTTAATAATAATTTTTTTAACATTTCATTAGACCGCCATTTTGTTTCGCCATATTGGATTTTTACCAAAATGTTACCAGATCATCCCCATATGACCCTTAATTTTTGACCAAAATTTGAAGTCAATCGGATAAGTAGGAACCCTGAAACGTGAAAATCTGAAAAAATCTCTCTCCGAGATTTTTTCACGATTACAATACTTCTCTTTTACGAGGGAAGTAAAAAATACAACGTTTATTAAATGCTATAATCGCAGACCTTCAATATGCATACATTATTCGCTACAATATGCTGCTACGAAGAAATGTTCTTTTAATTTTTTTACTATATTTAATTATTACTTTAAAAGAATGATTAAAAATTGAATAACTACCTTTTTAAATAATTCGTTGCTGACATTAACTATTGACAGTATCGGCACTTGTATTCCTCTGGAGGTAAATATCAAAAGAATCAAATAAATCTTTTGAGATTGTAAGTTCCAGTTGTACCAGTACAAGTCGCAAATGGCATCGGTAAGTTCCATACTCTAAAAGGCAAATATTCAAGACACTGCAAAAGATTATTTATAAGAATTTTAAAAATGTTTACTAAATATTTTTAAAACAGTGGCTAATGGGGGAGAGCGGACTTTTTGTCCTCTATGTAACCAGCCGGCGCACAGTGGATCCACCCCATGTTATAATTGGGACATTGGGCATTTTCTGAAAATGCAAATTTGGGTTTTTCTGTTTCATATTTGTTTTACACACATATTAGTGTTATATAAAAACAACATAGCAAATTCTTTGAAGCATTCTCTAGTGAAGGAGATTCGATGATATATGCAAATATTTTATATAGCACAAATTGAAACAAAAATTGGGTTGGCTAAAATTCAAAAATCTGAACTTACTTATATTTTATCAACTTTTCCGCACAATATCTAGGTATAAGGGTGATGATAGAATAACATCATATTAACAGGATATTTAAAACATGTATCGTAACCGTAAGATAGAGTGCAGCAACTTGTCTTTGAAAATATAGCAAACAATAAATAATTTTTGATTTTTAAAAAAATGGCCAAAAGTGTCCACGCAACTTTTGCCTCTGAGGCATAAACCATACCTTGTTTTAAATGTATCCATCAAGAATAGCTGCCCCAATCTGCCCCTTTGAGATTTATTCGATTTTTTTTTGGCTACAATCCTCTAATAAATTAAGGTTTTTAGCGCAAAAAAAGACCCTACCCACAAATCAATATTTAGGTTAATCGAGGTAGGCTTAGCTTACGAAGACGCGCTTTTCATCTTTTGTTTAAAATCTGACAGATCGGAAAAAGTATAATAAACTTGTTAGTAAAATTAGAACGTGGTGTGTGTTTATGAACCAAAAGTGAAATACTGAGAGTTTTTATAAATTATTACGCCTATCTATTAAATTAATTTCTAAGCGGTAAGTAAAAATGTAAGTTATTCTATAATATTAGTTATCAGCCGCCCTTCGTCTCGCCAGGTGTTGGTTACCTACTCTCTATAAACAGCAATATGTTTTGCTTTATTGTGCTTCTATCAATTTTAAGCGAAATTACCTTGATACTTTCATACCAATCATTAAAATATTTAAGCCCTTATTCGCATTTCTTTGCGGCCGTATACGTTTTGATTTCCAATGTAGTTTTATAGTTTATATTAGAAAATGCCAAACAAACGTACCTATACTCATATAAATGCCAATAGTCAAGAATAGAAAATATGTAAAACAATATGCTTATAAAATCTCTATTCAGCGATTTCGTAGCTTTCACTTTTGTTTTTCAAATGCTATTAAGTTAAGCCTATATATTAAACAAGATAGTTTTTCATAGAAACATAGAAGGTGCTTTAAAATATAAGATACAACCGATGCTAAACTGAAGATTGGTCATCATAAAATAGAAAGTTTAAACTTTTTATTAAAATCTTAAACACCTTTTCCCCATTTTATGGAAAAGTGACTATGCTATTTGTAGAGAGAAGGCACTTTCTGAAAAATTATTAACTTAAATTTACTTTAAAATTATTATTGTACTATGTTTAACGTCTGTATAATAATAATTATTATTAAACGATTTTTTACGACATTCAGACTTTTTTTAAAATTGAAAAAGAGTTGAGTACTATAAATATGGGTTCGAATCCCACCGAAGGCACTTAGCTTTTTTAATTTTAAAAAATTGACTAAATGCTGTGAAAGATTGTTTAATAATCGTTTGTTTATTAAAAAAAGTATTCATTTCTATTTATTTAAAAATATATATACGTCATTGACTTTTTTGTAAGTTTTATTTTTTTTTCGGATTAAGCGACTGAAAATAAAAGTTGTTTAAAGCTGGCGCATAATCCCAAATAAAATGGCTGAACTAAATTCAAACGAAGAACTTTTCAATTATTTGAAGACCAACAGCATTCCTTTTGAGGATCATAAGAGATTACTGGGTGATATATTGCAAATGAGAAACGTGGACTACACCGAAGATGAAAAATACGTAATATCGAAAATATTGCGAAAGTACTGTTCAACACTATCTAGCAAATGGAAAAAATCTAATAGAACAGAAGAACGTTTTTTACGCATAAATCAATCTTGGTTGGCTCGCCAATTTAATTGGCCAGGATTTATGACTGTTCGCCCTAAAGAAAGGCAACTGCGTAAACCATTTGAGGACTTGTCAACAAAACAAAAAATGAGACGAACAAAAGAACTCAGGAAAGAAAATATTCATGAGCTAAGTTTTGCTATGGCTTCAAACATGAGTCAAGGTATTCTATTATTACAAAGACAAACAGAGAAAAAATTAAAATGTTTAATAATAATAATAATGATTATAATAATAATAATAATAATAATAAACTATTTCATTAGAAAAAATACTAATACAATATTTTTTAGATAATCAAGATATCAACAAGATTTTAAAATTTTTAAAAGAAAATCCAAATCAAGTTAAAAACGTTTTGAATTTTTGCAACGATATGGAAAAATATCACTTTCTAAACACCAGTATATAAATCAAAGGAAAGCAGCCATTAAAAAAAATTGTCAGCTATATCCATCATATTACCAAATTCAAGTAGCTAAACAAGAATGTTATCCCTCTAAACAGACAATTATGATCACGGATCGGTTTGCCAGGATAACTTTACAAGGCTTACTGGATCATACCGTGTCCAGAATTTTAGCATTTAGCCATTGTGATCCAGGTTCAAAGCTAACTTTGTTCGGCAAATGTGGTTTTGATGGCGCTTCAGGCCAAAGCGAATATAAGCAAAAAACCGATTTTGATGACTCCAGCATATTTATGGCTGCATATGTGCCAATAAAACTAGTGCACATCGATGACCATACAAGGATAGTATGGGAGAATCCTAAGCCATCTTCAACTTTCTTTTGCAGGCCTTTAAATTTTCAATTTATTAAAGAGTCCAAGAAGGTAATTATAACTTACGCTTTGGTTGTAGCTTGTTTCTCATATTATTCTTTTATAAATATGAATATACAATGTATCAGTATGAAATCATTTATAGGTAATATCCGAATGCTGGGAGTCATTGAAAAATGAAATTTCCCTACTTGAAGAAACTCATATTTCCGGGGATATTATAACAAACCATAATATATTTACAACCATGCTTGACGGAAAAATTTGTTCCTGTTTGGCAGATACAACATCATCAATGGTGTGTTATATTTGTGCCCACAGAAATGAATCAATTGGAGGTAGGTATAAAAAAAGTAACGTATTTGTGAGTCCTATAACTACTAGAACCATTAACCACAGGAATATTTTAAAACTTTTTTAGTTAATCGAAAAAAAGACACCAAATGAAGAAAATTATAATCTGGGAATCTCCAATTTACATTCCTGGATAAGGTCGATGGAATGTTTATTGCACATATCCTATAATTTGGAATTTAAAAAGTGGTCTGCACGCAGTGTTGAAGATAAGCAACTGAAAGAAAATAAAAAGCAAGAAATTCAACAGAGGTGGGTAGTCTATGCAAAATATCCTTAGCTAGGACATTTTCCAGAATATTCCATTAAAATAAACCTATTATTATCAAGGAATATATTTCTATAATAAAACAAATCTCCCTGGTTTTAGATTCAGAAATGAAATGGGACTAAATGTTGATTTCGTAAGACAAGGCCATGGAACATCTAACGATGGCAATACTGCCAGAAGATTTTTTCAAAATTTCGAAAAAACAGCTGAAATAACAGGGATTGATCAGAGACTGATAGAGAATATTTATATAGTACTCCAAGTCTTAGCAGCGGGAGAGGAGATTGATGCCGAAAAATTCCATACTCATGCAAAAATAACGGCAAAATTATATGTAGATCGTTATGGATGGTATCATATGCCTGCATCTCTACATAAAATTTTAGTACATGGCTCATCAATAATTAAAAATTTTCAACTTCCTATTGGCTACCTCTCAGAAGAAGCTGCAGAGGCACGAAATAAACATTTCCGTAATTATAGAGAAACAAAATCTAGAAAAAGTAATAGAATGTTTACAAACGAGGATATTGTACATAACCTTCTTCTAACCTCTGATCCATATATATCAAACCTGAGAATATCTTTAAATTTTTCCACAAAGAAGGTTAATTCTGAGTTAACCGAAAAAGCCAAATCTTTGTTATTGTAGAGACTTTTTAGTTAATTAAAAATTTTAAGCATTAGAATGTTTCCCAGTATATGATCAGTTAGATATTGTTTATGGAGAACGAGAAAATGTATAGTTATGCGATAACTTTAGTGTGAAGTGTATGACTTCTGTGTAAATGGTTCATGGATCAAAAAATTGTATTTCCCATACTTATAGACATTTTTTTAAAATAACCATAGCAAAAAAGGTAAGATTTCATATTATCCTTTGTAAGACTTAATTTTTTTTATTTGATTTTTCATGTTTTAGTTTTCGTGTTTTAGTTATCCTGATTTTTTTATTATTAATATATTTTGAGATGTTCTCAATGTTAAAGGTAAATATAGTTGTCTATAATTATTTTATTTTAATTTGGTTGTTCTGGAGGCATAATTTGGGACACTCTGTATATATTTTTGAACATTTAATTTGCAACGTTTCTATAAATTAATAGTTTAATAATATAAGTTCTAACTACAGCAGTAACAGGTATGTAGTATCAAAAAGGTAAAATAACTATGTAAAAATGGTCATGATGAGTAGTTATAATATGGGAGCGCCTCCTCCTCCTCCTCTTCCTCTCTCTCATGTCCCTCATTCTTAACTTCCTCCCCTTTTATTCTCATTCGCATCATATTTTTAATTTTTTCTCTTTGTTCTCCCACATTTGATTTTGCATTCTTAAGTCTTATAAATAGGTGCATCAAGATCATTTTAGTATGTTAAGGTACGAGTGACTGTTAAAAGAAAAAAATCTGTTGAATAAATCTATTAATAATAATATTAAAATAAAATGAGTGAATCAGTTGGAGAAAGAAATCGATCCATTCCGCTTCAGAGCCTCGAAGAAATTATACCAGGAGTTCAAGAAGAAAATATACCATTAGTTCGAGAAGAAAATAATGGGATTGTTTTAAAAAATTTGAACAAAACTGAGAGTGAAGAGAAAAAAGTGTTTTGTGCTATTTGTTTTGAAATAATCGAATATTATGATTCATGTAGACCAAATACATGTTCCCACATTTTTTGTTTAAAATGTATTTTAAGATGGAATGATGAAAATT
Organism: Kuschelorhynchus macadamiae; assembly: GCA_030620095.1. Taxonomy (NCBI): domain Eukaryota; kingdom Metazoa; phylum Arthropoda; class Insecta; order Coleoptera; family Curculionidae; genus Kuschelorhynchus; species Kuschelorhynchus macadamiae. Next base: position 8,546 of record JAUTXW010001334.1, on the reverse strand, counting down.
GTTGTTCTATAATGGTAAACAATTGTCCTGTATGTCGCACTAGATATTACTATTTGGTACAAATCTTCAAAGATGTAATTAGACATCATTTTGTTGTAATTTTAAAAAGAGGATAATATTTTTTTTATAATTTGTGTTTGTGAAAACTCTGGTAACAAATAATTTTGTAAAAAAAGTAAATGTAAATATATATATAATAATTGACACACATTTTTTCCTTTTCCTATATTGAAACGACAACAATGATCTAACAAGTTTTTTAATACATACTAATTTTCACATTACATAACAAAACAATTGTTATGGGTTGACACAAAAAGTGCCACGCCCTAAAATGGCACCACTTTTGCAGATCGAATCTTAAATTTTCTTATGGGAATTTACATGTAAAAATGACGGTTTTGATTGTCGGACCGGCATAGCCTAATCTACTACTTTTTAATTATACTAATAATATTAATATAATTTGCATCAAGTAAGAGAAAACTCAATTGAATACAGAAACAAGCGTTAACAAAATGTTATGCTAATATATGAGTGCTTCTAGTGGCAGTAGACATAATCGACACTTTTTTTACATATGATTAACTATTTCATTTACAAATACAGTGTCAGATGTTAGAATAAAAAGAAGTATTTTGCATATAGCACTGAAAATATATAACCGCTTATAGTAACATTTGACATTTTTAAATTAATATTCTTGACGTATTCTTATTATCTTTACAATTTAAGTTTAAAATTAATATTTTTGACATTATCTATCCATTACGTTTATAACCTATATTTAAAATTAATATTGTTAAACTAATCTACCCATCACATTTACAAACTATGTTTAATATTAAACCTAACCTAACCTAACCTAACCTATATTTAAAATTAATATTGTTAAACTAATCTACCCATCACATTTACAAACTATGTTTAATATTAATATTTAACAATATAATTTTCTATTTCTTTTTTTTCATTTTTGTTGCAGTAAAAGCAAGCATGTTCAGGAATTAGTATAAAAAGATGTATCCTACAAATAGCACAATGTAAATCAGAAGCACTAACAACATAGGCTCTTTTGTAGTGGCAGCTCACGTGATCGGATTCCCCTCTCCGTAAATATCTCATGTGAATTGCACTACAAGGAAGGCAAATAGCAAATGTTCCTAGTCTTCGACTTTCAATTTTAGAGTAGCTTTGTATAACACATACATCTTTTTCTTCAAAATTATTAAATAATTCACTAGCCCTAAACTTGCTTACTTTTACGTCACCCTCGGTTCCTAAATTTAGTAATTGTCCATCCATATCCACTCCTTCGTCAATTTCCTGATCATCTTCCTCCATCTCTTCCTCTTCCTCCTCTTCAATATAATTAATATCGATGTTACATAAGAATGATCTTCTAACAAGCCTAGATGACTTGTCCAAAAATGAATGTTTATAAGTGATGGAATCGCCTTCCAAGTTATTAAAAATCTCTTCTCTTTCTTCAATTTGAGCGGCGATCTCCATATTATTTTCTTCAATTTGGACAGCGTTTCCATTCATATTTTCTGCCATTGTTAGGAACTTTGGATTTAGATCGATTTATTTGATAAAAAATTTGGTTATACGTTAAAATAATAGCGACAACTGATATTACAGCGAATGTTACTGTATGATCGTCGAGTGGATGTTCTTAAGTATATATCCCATCAACCACCACTTTTACTACCTGCAATACATAAGTTTTTTTTTTTTTTTTTTTTTTTTTTTTTTTGCCGGGGCGGTTCCCGGGGCGGTGCCTCGGGGGGGGGGGGGGGGGGGGCGCCAAGGGGGGCTTCGCCCCCCTTAAACCCCCCTCACCCTCACCTTATCTTCTTTCTCTCCCTTCCTTCTTTCTCTTTTTTATATGTTTCTCCGTTTTCCTTCCTTCTCCTTTTTCCTTCCTTCTCCTTTTTCCTTCCTTCTTCTTTTTCTTTCCTTCTCCTTTTTTCTTTTCTTCTTTTTTAATCTAACCTAACCTAACCTAACCTAACCTAACCTAACCTAACCTAACCTAACATAACCTAACCTAACTTAACTTAACCTGAAGAGGGTAGCCCGAAATTGGGGAGCCGGGATTTGAGTCTCGGAAATTAAGGGGTCCGGGGGGAAGGGGGGAAGGGGGGAGGGGGGAGGGGGGGTAAGGTAGTTGATCGGCTTGGGAAAGTGGTTTTTAGAGATTGTCGTTCAACTTTAAGTAGGACACATGTGATTAACTTTTGCATATAAAATCGCCTCAGCGAAGAGACGAATGCAATTGATTTCTGCATTCACACTGTGCAGAGCTCGCGAGTTTTCTGGTGTTTACATTGTGTTTATTTGGTAATTTTTCAATTTTTATTTTTATTTCTAACATTTTTATTTGGCAAGATTTAATTCTTATATATATTGGTGACATTTTTATGTACATTTGTGGCATTTTATTTGTTATTACGATTTTTTTTCATAATGGACAATTTTTTGGCATCGAGTAGCAAAATTATTGACAATGACTTTGACTTATACACATGTACTCAAATGCAGAATTTTGCAAACCAACAAAACAATGAAACAGACGTATTTACAACTAGTCAACAACAAACTATTCAGGACTTGAATGAAATTATTTATAATAGCCAAGTTCAAAATAATGCCAACAAACAGAACAACGAAAAATATTTATTTACAGCTAGTCAACAAGAAACTCTTGACGATCTTAATGACATTATTGACAACAAATCGGACTTAATTACAACAAAAACTAAACAAACTCTTGAAGAACTGAATGACATTGACGAAACTCAAAATTCTAGCGATGAGGATATTGTTTGTTTTCAAAAATCTAATACAAATTATTTAACATTAAAATCGCCAATTAATTCTCCGAGACCAATTTGCTCTCCCTTTTTGTTTAGTGAAAATTCTGATTCGGAAGAAGAACAAATTGATCAAAATTTAAGTTTGGCTATTTGTCCTACTAATTCACCATATGATATTGTAAATTCTGATTCGCAAGAAAAACAAATTGATCAAAATTTAAGTTCGGCTATATCTTCTATTAATTCACCATTTGCTATTGTAAATTCTGATCCGCAAGAAAAACAAATTGATGCAAATTTAACTTCGGATATTTCTCCTAATAATTCACCAGTTGAACAAAATTCAATTTCGAAACCATCATTTATCATTAAAAAAAATTTTAAAATTAATAAAAAAAATAAAAAACAAATAGCAAACCTTAAGTGTCTGGGTTTCGCTATTCAAAATTTAACTAATTTGATCACAATTAAAAAGGGAGACGAAAGTACGGTGAATTATGTTAAACAGGCCTTTGACAAATTAGTTGACTCATTTGAAGAAATGGATTCATAAAGTCAATTAATTTCTATTGCTTTTTTCAAAATTTGACTATAACTAAATAAAAATGCACAATATTAATTTTATTATTATACAAAGAACTTCAAAAATGCAATTGCTTTTTTCAAAATTTGACTATAACTAAATAGAAATGCACAATATTAATTTTATTATTATTATTATCCAGAAAACTTCAGAAATGCATAAGTGTGTAACTTGTAATAAAGTCTTCACTAGAAAGGATAATTTATTGCGACATAATAAAAAACATGTTAACGGAAATTCCACAAAACTCAACAGTTGGTTGAAAAAACCAAAGCTTGTTAAAGGTAAGAACATTTTATTTTTCATGTTATATTTTGTAAAATATTTTTTTCTTAATTTATAGATTCTACAAATATTGTAAAATATTGTAAAGAATGCAAGAAAAATATAAACCAAAGTCTATGGGGTGGACATCTTCGATCTAGTGTGCACAAGAACAATTCCAAAATAGGCTTGGAGGAAGGTGTTGAAATTATCAAGTCAGCATTCAGGGAACGAATAATATCTTATAGGATTTCCTCACACCAAAACTTCATAAATGTGAAAGAGTATTTTCAACATTTGGAATACAAAATTGCACATCTAATAGATCAAGAACTGCAGAAACATAAATGTATCAAGCTAAATATGGAACTGTTCGGTTTCTATTTTAACCCCAGCAGCGACAGCTATGATGTCAAATCTTTTAATGCGCCGTTCCAAGTCATTTGCCAGGGATATCAGAAAAAGAACTGTTAGAGCAAATCTGCACCATTATTGACCAGAAAGCTGACGAATTTGCAGAAAGAGATTCAGGTAAAGAATTTATTTTCGATTTTACAACAGCAACAAAAAAAGTAATTTTTTAATTTTTACGTTGCAGGATGGGCTTTGATGAATTTACTTCATTTGGAAATTAATGTTAACAAGCACAATCCGCTGAGAGCCTCATCTTTTATCGAACTTCCTCAAGAGATCAAGAGACGTCAAGCTGTGATCAACATTAGGAATGATGACAACTTTTGCTTCGCCTGGGCAGTTGTGTCTGCTCTTCACCAACCAAGCGGATTAGATTTTGAAACTTCATCCTACCCACACTACTCTTCTGTTTTGGATATGTCAGGTATAGAATTTCCAATGTTGCTAAAGAACATTAAGATTTTTGAAGAAAAAAATAACATTTCTATTAATGTATATGGATTAGAAATTATAAATCCTAAAAAGGGGTATGAAGTAATTGGTCCACTTTATTATTCATCGAATAAAAAAAATCAACATGTCAATTTATTGTTAATAAGTGATGATGATGAAAAAACTTTTCATTATTGCTATATTAAAGATTTATCAAAACTAGTTTCTGCACAAATTTCTAAACATCACGGAAAAAAATATATTTGCGATGGTTGTTTACAATATTTCCCTACAGAAGAAAATTTATTACAACACAATAGCTATGATTGTGATCATTTACGAATTAACCTACCTTCTAAAGAATTAATAAAAGATAAGTTTGGAAACTATTCATATGATAATATTTTGAAATTTGTAAATTATCATAAACAAATGAAAGTTCCTTTCGTGGTGTATGCAGATTTTGAATGCATTTTAAAGCCTTTAAATAATGACAATGTTGATAAAAATCCTAATACTTCATACACCTTAAAACAATATGAACATATTCCACATTCATTTGCCTATTACATTAAATGTTCATTCGACGATAATTATTCTAAATTTGAAAAATATAGAGGTCAAAATTGTGATACATTATTTATAAATTCTTTAGAAAGAGATGTGTATAACATATACAATAAATATTTAAAGACTCCTAAAAAGATGATTCCTTTGAACGAACTGGACAAAATTTATCATAACTATGAAACAGTTTGTCATATTTGTAATAAACCTCTTTTAAATGACAGGGTTGCAGATCATTGTCATATAACCGGTCTTTATAGAGGTCCAGCTCATTCACTCTGCAACATAAATTACAGAATACCTAACTTTATTCCAGTTATATTGCATAATTTGCGTAATTATGATTCTCATCTATTTCTTAAAAAATTATGCTTAAACAAAGAACAACTAACAGTTATCGCACAAAACAAGGAAAAATATATTTCATTTGAAAAGCTTATTCATGTGGATAACTATTTTGATAAAAAGACACAAAAGTCTAAGAAAAAAAATATATCATTAAGGTTTATTGATTCTTTTCAATTTCTATCCCATTCTTTATCAAAACTCTCTGAAAGCTTAAAAGATGAACAATGTAAAGAAATAAAAAAAATTTTCAATGATGAAGAAAGATTTAAACTTATTCGGCAAAAAGGTGTATTTCCTTACAATTATATTGATGATTATTTAAAATTAGAAGAAACAACTTTACCTCAAAAAGACCAATTTTATAATACTTTAACGGATGAGCACATCAGTGATGCAGAATACCAAAGAGCTGTAAAGGTTTGGCAATTGTTTAAATGTGAATCTCTTGGTCAATACTCCGACGTTTACTTACTCTCTGATACTTTACTTTTGGCAGATATTTTTGAAAATTTTAGAAGCACTTGTTTATCCACATATAAGCTCGATCCAGCTCATTTTTACACTTTTCCAGGTTTATCTTGGGAGGCGTGTTTGCGTTATACTGGAATAGAGTTAGAATTGTTAACTGATCCAGATATGATACACTTTTTCAAAAAAAGCGTTCGCGGTGGTGTGAGCTCTTGCATTTGTAGAAAATCTGAAGCTAATAATCCATTTCTTTTAAATTTTGATCCTTTAAAGCCAACTAAATACATAATTTATTATGATGCAACAAATTTGTATGGTTATGCAATGTCACAGCACATTCCAACGGGAGATTTTGTTTGGTTAACAGATAAAGAAATCAATGATTTAAATATTATGAATATTTCTAAAAAATCTAATAAGGGATATGTTTTAGAAGTTGATTTAGAATATCCTACAAGTCTACATTCCTATCATAACGATTTTCCGTTTTGTCCAGAAAACTTTAAACCGCCAAATTCTAAATGCATAAAATTAATACCCAATTTAAATGATAAATCAAAATATGTTATTCACTATCAATTATTAAAACAATGTTTGGAACATGGACTCAAGTTAACTAAAGTTCATAGAGTTTTACAGTTTTCTCAATCTGATTGGTTGAAAAAATATATAGACTTGAATTCAAGATTAAGAAATGATTCAAAGAATGAATTTGATCGTAATACTTACAAGTTGGCAAATAATAGTATTTATGGCAAGACTATGGAAAATGTTGATAGGAGAATTGACGTAAGACTTGTTACAGAGTGGGAAAAAAATAGAAGAAAAGATGGTGCTGAGAATTTAATTGCAAAACCATATTTCAAGGACTTAACAATATTTTCTGAAAACTTGGTAGCTATTCAAATGCAAAAGATTCAAGTTACTTACAATAAACCAATATATGTAGGCTTCTCAATATTAGATATATCTAAAACTGTCATGTATGATTTCTTTTATAATTTTTTAAAACCTCTTTATCAGGAAAATATTTCACTTTTATACACCGATACCGATTCGTTCATTTTAGAAGTCACAACTCCAAATATTTATTCTGACATGATAAAAAATATTCACAAATTTGACACATCTAATTATGAATTTAATAATATTCATGAAATGCCTATTACAAAGTCAGTTATAGGAAAATTCAAAGATGAATATGCTGGTGAACCCATTACTACTTTCTTTGGTACTGGAGCAAAAGCATATTGTATTAAAACGGAAAACAGTTTAACAAAAAAAGCAAAAGGTGTTAAAAAAAGTGCAATTAAAAAGCAGTTGGATTTTATTCATTATAAAGATGTTGTTGAAAATCATTCTAAAACCTTTTGTTCAATGTATGTTTTTCGATCTAGACAACATACAATTTTTACAGAGTTAATTAATAAATTGGCTTTGAGTTCCGAAGATGATAAGCGGTATAAAATTCCCTATAGTTTTAATACATTAGCTTGGGGACACCAAGATATTGCTTTGTATCAATGGAATGCAGAACATGAAGATTTAGATATATTTATGTAGATATTATAAGGTATTTAAATTTGTTGTTTTTGAAACCAAAGTTAGTCTTCATAAGTCTTTCACAAAATGTGCTTAGAAACTTTTGACAAAGAAATTGATAACAGTTATTTTAAAACATATGAAAAACGACTTTCCACTTTTAAAAAATGGAAAGGAAAATTGAGACCAGAAGTGTTAGCTGGAGCTGGCTTTTACTATACTTCAATCAATGATATTTGTAAATGTTTTTATTGTGGTATTGAAATTTTTGATTGGTTAAGTTATGATGATCCTATTGTGGAGCATAAGAAATTTGCTAGGAATTGTGATTTAAATAACTGTTTATGGAAAAATAGGAATCGAATAATTGTAACCATTCAAAATAAGTCTTCAAGCTACACATTTTATATAGTATTATTAATATCCTTATTTATGAACTTTTACATATATTTAAATTAAGTATTTTATTGTTATTTTTTTACAACTGCTTTTGCTTTCGTGGTGAAAGTATCTGCTTAATGTTAATAAATTTGGAATATTATTATTAATTTGTTTTAATGACTATCAGTAGATCTCAATTTATTCTTCTTTATTTTATTTTCCAAAATGTTTTTTATGTTCATCATCCCCCTGGCGTAACACAGTGTGAAATATGTTTTTCTAATAAAACAGACGTCACTCTAAGTAAATATTGTAAATTTATGAAAATTGGATTAATTAACAATAGTACAATTAGTTGGATGGAACGAATAAATGGAAATGAAAATGCAAGTAAATTTTTTAAAATTTTGTATCATTATCCAAATCGATCTATTTTTGATACAAATTGGATAGAAAGGTTAGAGTTTAAAAATAATCAGTTACAAATTTTAACCCCCAACTGTACCAATTATTATGACGGATTCAAAAATTATTACTTTTCCATCATTAGTGTTACATTAAACTTTGCATTATTTTTATACATTACCATTTTAATTATTTATCTTTATTATAAATTTCAAACTGGAAATCTATTTTTTCATTAATCCATTTTAAACGAAACTTTAAAGAAAGTGGGGATGAGAATATTTAAGTACAAGAATAACACAATATGTTTCAGTCTCGTT
>JAUTXW010001332.1:0-31436 GCA_030620095.1 Kuschelorhynchus macadamiae | reverse complement strand
AAAGAGTATATAAAATCACTTGCTCTTGTGGAAGAAGGAAATGTGGGAGAAACAGATGCTCAATATCAACTAAACTTAAGTGAACATGAATGTATTAAGACGAGACAAATTGTTGTTCTGCTGTTGCTAGGCACCAGCATACCACTGGTCATATTATAAATGTAAAGAAGAACCAATTTTCTAAATCGGTTCCAGGATTTTATAAACGAGAAATTAGAAAAATCTATTGAAATGTTTAAACTTACAAAAAATTTCACTAGAGATACGGGTTAAGGTCTACATCACATGTGGAAATTAATTTTAACACGGCGCGGCGTCACGGTTCGGCGGGTAGAAGTCGGGTGCTCATTCTGTGTCCAGATCTCGTAGAGTATTAATCCCTGAAGATAACTCGTGCAATCGTAGGCGAAATGTCGGGTAGTAATTCCAATTTGACAGGGTCTAATCATTAGAGCCATAGATTCTTAATTGACCAAAGCCGTGAAAACTTCCGTTCTATGTTGATTGCATTTGATGAACTAACGTTACGTAACAACGAAAGTTTGTATTGCCTTCAGGCATTAATATCTAGATAATAAGAAGTAAACTTTTGGGCCTGCCAATCGTCGTTAAAAAGTCACTTTTAATGATATTTGTAGAAAAATAAAGTTTTTGATATCTGATCGCTTTTTTCTGTCGCTGCCTTTATGTTGTTAGGCGGAAATGTTTGTTCTCCAAAACTTATGTTAGTTTACACTTTAACGGCCATGATATTTTTAACGTATTTTTAGAAAGAGGCGTGTTCAGTGAAGGGTTTTCACTACCCATATCCCGAATGTCTTTCCTCTTAGCGACTTTATTAAAGTAGTATGCCAAAACTGTGTTGGCCTGAAATTGTCTCAATATATTTTTAGTTTCTAAATTAGCCTCAAGAGGGCGCAGTTGATAGGATAAATATCAAATTTCAAAAATTCTACAAAACCAGATAAAACTTTTAGTTCCTCGTTGGAAAGCTGAGCTTATTTTCCATCAGTTTGATTGAACTTATTGTCACTTCACCTTTAAAAATGGGGGAGCAGTAGATTTATGAAAATTTAAGCACAGCTTAACCCATACACAGCTGAACACTCTCTTGGGAAACGGTTTGCGTCGATTTCCTCGCGCAGGCCATAGCTCCGCCTTGTTCGGTAAAACCTGTCAAATAACTTGCCGTGCGTTTGGGTTGGTAAATCGACATTAGAATTTATGCGTTTAACTGACATAGTCGTGCGTATAGTTTTAAATATTTTTTGTGTGATATTTCGTTTTGTTATTTTGGGTGTTGTGTTAAAAATTAGAAATGAGTGAAAACAAAAACCCTGCGAAAACATAATCGTGGTTGTAAAAGCTAAAACTGTTATAACAAAGGGTATAACTCGAATAAAAAGTTTTTTTCATTTCCCAAGGATGCTAACCGGTATGTACCTATCTGCATTATACCTAATACTTTTTTTTCAAACTTATACCGGGTAATTCATCGCCGTACGCAACATAGGAAATCCAATGCAATTTTTAATATGGTCAATTATTGGCTTCCCTGATTGTTTTAGACAAAAATGTATTTAGGTTAGTTGAAGGGCACTACAACCCGCATCCAAATGAATAGCTTGAGATATTTTTTATCAACCCGATTCCGAGTGATTTACCAATTTCTTTGTAAATATTTTTACTTTTTTATCCCCCGTATTTAGGACAGGCACTAGCCATTAAAAATTGGAATTTCCTATGTTGCGTACGGCGATAAATCACCCGGTACCAAATAAGCTGGGTTTATACAGGAAATAAAATAATCTTAATTTTTTTACCTACAGTTAGGAAGTATTATATGCTATTGGCATTTATGCTATTTTAATTTTTTTACATTTTATTTTCTGAAAGAAACCAAGCTTAATATACTATATATTGTATACTCTTACTGTAATTTAAGTTAAAAACAATTTTTAATATTTTTGAATTTATTTTTGCAGAGCCAAGGTAAGGAGAGGACCTGCTTGAGAAAGTAAACAACCTATATAAAAACTACTCATTATGTGAAATCCATTTTGAAGAGAGAATGTTTTATAATCCGTTCCATACGAGATTATTAGCTACTGCAATTCCTACGCTCTTCCTGTCCCTTGAAGGGAGTAGTAGAACTTCTATGGCCCCACTCGCCGAACATTCATATGGTGCTCTGCCCTTGCAACCTCCTGCAAAAATACGAGTTCTTGACGACAGAGTGTTAGTACCTGCTCAAGCACCCGCTGGCGCTGAAGCACTCGCGGAAATAGTACCCGCAGAACTGGTGTTAGCAGGGGTTCCGGATGCTCACCTTCAATCAGGTACCTATATTTTAATAAAAATTACGCTTTGATACCTTACTATATGACTCAATTATATCTATTTTTTATAATATACAACAATACAGTCATACAGTCAATAAAATTAATCTTTGTTATTATACATAAGTAGATAATAATTTTAAAAAATATATATATATTTTTGCAGCTGACCACATCTTTGCAGTTCAAATAGATGTTCAACAAGAAATTTTAAGCCCAAGGAGTGTCACCCCACCTCTTATGTCTCCAACATCGACTCAAACGTCATCTAGTTTGTCCAGTGATACCCCAAGAAAGGTGAAATACAGAAATCACATCAAGTCCCTAACTGCTGAAAACAGGTATTTACGACAGAAACTTGAGGTGCTTGAAACACAAAAAGGAAAAGTCCTGGAAAACATATCTTTGGAGCAGTATATGTCGCTCACATTTAAATTTTGTAATGCAAATATAGCAAAAATTGTTAATCTGCAAGTGGCACAGGGAAATAAGCATCCAAAAGGTAGGCGTTACTCTAAAGAATTTAAAATTGAATGCCTATCGATATATTTTGCTGGTCCCCGAACATATAAAAAATATTTAATGTCTAGATATAGTCTTCCTTCACCGAACACCTTGTTAATTAAGATTAATTAATTAATTAGAGCCGTAAAGATAGGACCAGGATTAGATAATCCCGAATTTTATAAATTATTAAAAACAAAGTTGACAGTTTTGCACCCGAAAATAAGTATTGTTTGGTATGCTTTGATGAAATGTCAATTAAGGCTAATTTATTTTATGACCGAAATCAAGATTTTATTGTTGGGCTCGCAATGGGTGATAATGGGGAAAAAATTTTTAAACCCAGTTTAACTGCCTGTGTTTTCATGGCAAGGGGCATTTATTGTAAATGGAAACAGCCCATTGCGTATTTCTTGTGTCATACATCTTGCCCTGCCCCCCTATTACGCCGATATTTATCTGAAGCTGTTCAGAAATTTACCTCTATAGGGTTAAAGGTTTGTGCAGTTGCTTCTGACATGGGTCCAAATAATGTCAAATTATCTAAAATGCTTAAGATCTCTCCAGAAAATTCCGGTTTTTATTTGGAGAATCAACAAATTTTTTATATTTTTGATGTGCCACACATCATAAAAGCCATGAGAAACATGTTAATGTCTTACAACTTTTATATTGATGGCAAAATAATCTCATGGCAATACATCAAAGATTTTTACGACTTGGACAAGAAATTTCCCGTTAAAGCGGCACACAAGCTAACTGATTCACACATTAATCCAACGAGTTTTCAAAAAATGAAGGTGAAGCTTGCCACCCAGGTATTTAGTTATTCGGTGCATGTAGGTATGTCATTTTATATAAAGTATGGTTCCCTTCCAGCGCAAGCCACTGATACTGCTGATTTTATTAACAGGGTAGATCAGCTTTTTGATATTTTAAATTCTTCTCAAGCTTTAGCAGTAAAAAAATATAATGCGGCATTTAATGCGAGCTCATTCCAATTAGAGTTTCTCATGGACTGTCTGGATTTTTTTAAAAGGCTAGAAATTAAAGATAAAAACAACATAAACGTTACAAAAAAAGTTAAATTCATTAATAGCCTTTTAATTTCCATTAATAGCATTTTAAATCTATTCTATTACCTTCGTGACAATGCAGGGTTTAAATACGCACTTACCAGAAGGTTAAATCAAGATTGCCTTGAAAACCATTTTGGGAAAATAAGAAGTGAAAATGGCAACTGCATTAACCCTACCTCTATACAGTTTCATAGAATATTCAGAAAATTTCAATGCATAAATCTCCTTAATTCAGGTTCAAAAAATTGTGAGGCAGATTCAGATGAGATGCTATTGAGGCTTTCTGACTGCAATCAAGATTCTAAACCTGATGAGGGTGATAATGTTTTACCAACAACACAAATTGACCCAATTAATAGCATGGATTTTTCAAAAAACGAGATGTTGCAAAAAAATTTTATACGGTATGTGTGTGGATACCTATTAAATAAATCCTTAAAAATCCATTCATGTAATGTTTGCGTTAAATATAGCAAAGACCACGATGAGTTGGACGACTCTTCTTTTTTCTGTTTTTTAAAGGCTTACGAAAATGCCAATCATGACACCTTCGGAAATTTAAAAATGCCAAATGATAAATTTGTTGAATTAATTTGTCGAATTGAACAAATCTTTCAACAAAATTTCGAACATTTGGCAACTAAACCTAACATCTGCAAAACCCTGTTAGATTTAAGCAATCGATTAGATTATCATCACCCTTGCGAGCATTTTTCAAAAGACTTTGTCATCAGGTTATATTTAAGAGTTAGAATATATTATACATTAAAAACTGTTAACAATAATTTTAGATGTATTAATAAAAATAAATTAATAATTTGGAGACACTTGTAAAATATAGTCCTAATAAGTAGAGTTTAGTAGTACTGTAATATACTTACATATATTTTGTAAACGTTTGTATTTAGAACTATGTTGTTATAATAGGTAATACGTATTATTTTTTATACATTATTATACTTTATTATTTCTTCATTGGCAATAAAATTTACTTAAAGTTAAATCTTTTTTATTTTTATTAGACTACCCGACCATACCTTTTTATTTTCACTGAGAAAGCCATTATTATTATTTTATCTTTTTTCTAGAGAATCAGTGATTATTATTTCTATTACTGTTCTTGTGGCTTAAATAGTCGTAATTGACGTTATTTTAAAACACTGATATTGTAAAAAAATATTTAATTCATTAATTGAAAAAATTACCTACTACGGTCCTGTCACACAGAATATAACAATAAAACTTAAATCAAAAGCCGTTTCAATCCGGCCCTGACTCTTACCGAAATCGGGACAGAGAGCGCGAGACTTTTGTCTCGCTTCCCCGCAGATCGCCAACATCAAAGGTGCCGACAAGAGTGTTCCAGCTGTGTATGGGTTAAGCTGTGGTTTAAGTCGCTATATCTATATCCGAACTGAATGAGCTTAGGCTTATTTAAAAATTAATTTAAACTTGTTTTAAGATTCGAATCGAGTGACACTCTAGTTTCTCAAAAATTGGTTAGATGACATTTGTATCAATTACATTTATTTCCAACTTTCATACACATTTTAAATGGGAGGTTGTACTTCTCTCACAGCTGTTATAAGAAGAATAAAAACCAAAGTACTGACGAAAACCGCACATCGATGTCATATGCTTATTCTTAAGCTATTACCAAATATGTGAAATTTTTCCGGAAGAAATAAATAGAAACATTAAAAATCGGTAAATTTCTTTTACCCGGAGTTTCCCCCGTTACGATTTTTTTCCATTTGTTAAGAATAGTGAAGTTTGCCCCAATTTAGTTCAGTACATAGTCACAGTATATATGAGGTTCTGGAGGAGAGGGTATATATTCAGGTTTTGGAGGAGAGGGTTGCTGAATGTGTGATGATGTGTGATTACTTTATTTGCCTAGGTGATCTCAATATTAATTATTTAAATAGGACCACACCAGAATGTAATTTTTTAGATAATTTTTTTGAGCACTTTTAACCTACATCAGGTTATTACAACCCCAACGCGAAATTCTTCGTTACTTGATTTAATAATTATTAACAAATACGATCACGTTTTACACACTGAAAATATTAATTTTGGGCGATTAGCAGATCATTGTTTGGTATACTCTATAATTGATATACCCTTAAAACAAAAAAATAAACCTAATTTTTATTCGTTTAGAGACATAAAAAATATGGATGTGGCTCGTTTCAACAGTGACCTTCACAATATTTTCTGGCATTGTGTTTATACTGTGTTCTAGCATATGAGAACTGTATAAATAAGATTCTTCATTTGCTCAAACCCAATCAAAATTAAGATATTACAAAGAACGTCGTAATCTAGTAACATCCTTCATTCGCCTTTCATAGAGTTTGAATTGAATCGAAACCACAGAAATTTCAAAATACTTTGGAACGCCGTAAGTAAATTATATATACATAGGAAGTGCCCCCCCCCCCCCCAGTGACCTTCCGGATGATCTTAAGAATGCCAATAATATAAACACCTTTTTTTTATTTCTTCTATTGTGCGAACCGAACCAGATTTGCTAACATTTCAGTACTTTGATCAAAATAGGGATCCAAATATCGCTAATAATACTGTTGTTTCCAAACTTATGAAAATTAAATCGAATGCCAAAGGGATAGACAAAATATCTAGGGACATGATAAAACTATGTGTGCCTTACTGTGTACCTGCTCTTACGCATTTAATTAATTCATCATTGCTTAATGGAGTTGTGCCCAGCCGCTGGAAACATTCCCTTATTACCCCCATACCAAAAAAAGAAAAAGTTTCTGAATTGAATCACTTAAGACCAATCAGTATTCTGTTAGTAGTCTTAAAAATTATAGAATCTGTTGTCTATGACCAATTAAAGGGCTGTACTGAAAAAAATAAAATTCTACCGTGTATACAATCATTCTTTCGCTCTGGGCATAGAACTACTACGGCTCTTTCCAACGTTGTTGATGGCTTATTACGCGCAATGTATAATGGAAAACTTTCTCTTTTGACAATGCTGGATTATTCAAGAGCATTCGACACTATACATCATGGCCTTTTGATCGCTAAACTGAAGTATTATGGTCTCTCATAGGAGTCCGTGAATTGGTTTAGAAGTTATTTGATAAATAGGCATCAGCAGGTGAAATTGGTGAGTCATAGAGAAGTTAACCTTTCTGAAAGCTTAGTGAATCCAAGTGGGGTACCACAGTTGATGTGAATATCCATTTCTCCACCTCTTTTAACCCTGACTACGAAGAGGAACGCGTGGTCACTGCTATGAATAGAAATCTATATGCTTTACATACGTGGTCAAAGAACAACTCTCTAATATTAAACCCGACGAAGACTGTAGCCCTATTGATTGGTTTTGAGAAGCAAAGGCAAAAGATCAACCTAAAATTTTGCTTGGAAATGATATCGTTGCTTTTAAAACACAGTTTAGAAATCTGGGACTCATTATAGACCAAAACTTACGTCTGAAAAATCTGTATCCTTTCAAAAACATTTTAAATTTTCAAGTTAAACTCAAGTTAAATAATTACTACGCAAATCGTATACAGGTGGTTCAAAATTCTTGTCTTAGGTACTCTGCAGACATTGGGAGGCGGGATCACATAACTCCTTATTACTTGCAGTACGGCTTGCTTAGGGTGAATGATAGAAGAGATATACATTTCGTCACTCTAATAAAAAAAATAATAATCTTTGTGCTCCTTTCCTATATGAGAGATAAATTGGTTTTTGCTAGTGAAAATGTTGACAGAACAAGAAGAAGTCCAGTGTTGTTAGAGGTACCACGCCATGCTTCCACCACCTTCAAGGGATCTTTCTCATACTATTCCTCTCTCCTGTATAATTTTTTGCCACAGCATTTAAAAACTCTTACAAATATTAATACATTTAAACATAATCTTAAGTGTTTTTATGTCAATAATATGTAATAACATTTCTAATAATTTCTTTCTACTTGGTCTGGCTATATCTTTTTTTTTGTAATTTTACTTTTTACTTTAATTTACTTAAGTAAGCAGGTTAGGTATTGTTTTTCGGTAATAGTATTAAGAAAAAAATATCGTAATGAAATGGTTTGGGTTGGGCCTAAGCAGCCTTTGGCTGAGCCCCAACCCTAATAAAGACATATTTATTTATTTATTTATTTATTTATATGTGTTACATATAATGTATTTTAAAATTTTTATTGGGCGCCATTTTATTCCATCATATTAGATTCCTACCAATATTTTACCAATTTCCGTTCTACCTATTCCACACTTGATTTTTGGACATTTAAAGTAGTTTTTACATTGACACATACCTCTTTATATAGTGTTTCATTTTTTTTGAGGTGTTAGTATTATTAGATCTTGAAGTAAGCATTCCAAATTTCTTTGATCACCAAAACTTAATTCTTAAGCGATTTTTATGTCTTGCCACTACGCACTATAAAATTATTGTGTGCGTTGTCACCTTTTTTGTAAAAACTATTTATTCAGCTAGTGCAATTATTTATAAAAATTGAAAGTTTATGTGGATTACCATCATACATGGGAATACTGTTTATATATAAACGTAAAAGTTAGTAGTTAACACCTGCGGCGTTCGCGTTACCAGCTTGTTCTTGATTCGTGTTTAAATTATTGTTATTTTATTATTATTATTAGAAGTTCCTAAATTACTATTTTCGTCACTACTGTTAAGATTAGCCAGCGTCAACAAGTTTATGATCTTGTCAATTTCTTGTTCAGGACCGGACATATGTATTCTTCGTTCTTCTTAAAACTACGTTGCCACAAGGAAGAGGTTGACGAGGCCCTTAATCCCTGGAGTTGCAGGTTGCTGGTTTCAGCGATGTGTGTCTTACATCAGTGGATTTTGTTCTTCGAATTTGGTAGAATTTTCTTAAATCTCTCGAATTTTCGTCCTACCGACTGCGCCAATTTTACGTTTTACCTGTACAAATGACTTTAAAAAAATTGAAATTCCAAAAACATTAACTTTATTACTGGTACAACAGTAAATGGCTAAAGACGCCGTTGATTGCTCTCACAAAGTATTTATAAGTCACTAAAATATAAAGTCAGGGGTTTCCTTGGGAGCTTCTCAGCATTACCGGTTCCCATCATCGATGCTGTACTTGCTGTTCCCATAACTTGCTATTTTGTCATGTTGAATTCATACCACAACTTCACCAGTTTATCTCTACAGGGTGTCCCATAATTAATAGTACACGGCAAAACTACAGGTTCTTTGGGCAAAAATATTACGATTTAATCATACTTTGCTTAGTCCAAAAGTTAACAGTACCCAAGATACAGGGTGTCAAAGTTGTAATTTTAATTTAGTTTTTTCTTCACAATTTATGAACAGAGCGACAGAACGACATCAAATTGAGACGTGGGGGGTTTTTTGAAGCGAGAAATTCAAATCTGGGCTTAGTTCTGATGCTGCTTGTAGAGGGAGGCACTTACTGTACATTACATCTCTTTAAAATAAAGTAATTTTTTGTGTCACAGTGTATTGGCCCAAATGTTAAAGATTATGTATTTTGCACTTCTACGCAAAAAAGGTATACTTTGTAAATGTCTCTCAGAGTGGCCGTTTGCAAGATATTTGCGTATAAATTAAGTTTGATATAGCCATAAACTCGTGATATTGTTACAAATTTAAAAAGGAGTTATTTTCTCATTGTTATTATTGTTGCAGCCAATTTCAATAAAATTATTTTTATTTTCTATAAATTTTTCATTTCAATAATTATTATTTCAAAAAAAATTTTAATAAAAATTTTAAATTTTGAAATTTGAAAAGGTGGTACTGATTAATTTATACGCAAATATCTTGCAAACGGCCACTCTGAGCGACATTTAGAAAGTATACCTTTTTTGAGTAGAAGAAGTGGAAAATACATAATCTTTAACATTTAGGCCAATACACCGTGACACAAAAAGTTACGGTATTTTAAAAAGATTTAGTGCACCGTAAGTGGCGCCCTCTACAAGCAGCATCAGAACTAAGCACATGTTTGAATTTCTTGCTTCAAGAAACCCCCCAATTCTCAATTTCATGCCGTTCAGTCACCCTGTTCATAAATTGTGAAGAAAAGACTAAATTGAAATTACAACTTTGACACCCTGTATCTTAGGTAATGTCAACTTTTGGACTAAGCAAAATATAGTTAAATTGCAATATTTTTACCCAAAGAACCTGCAGTTTTGCTGTGTGCTATTAATTATGGGACACCCTGTATATGACACTTAAATCCTGGTCAAAAATTGAAATTAATTTATAAAGTAGTATTTTTAGGCTGATTTTTTAAATATTTTATAGGCCCTTATTTTTACCTACCAATTAATTTCTTTGTTACACTTTTTTTTTGGCCTTGAGCTTAGCTCATTTAGCCACGAGAGACAAATAATTTTTTCTAAATCTAAAAGGAGCTATACATTTAGGAAGGTTCTTGGGTTAATTATTATTTGTATTAACTATATAAATAGTAGGATAGAAATGGTATCAACATTAAAGTCCCCAGAATTAGGTCCCTAATCCCCTACAAGGATAAAAATATAAATAGTTGAGTATCTCAAATCCCTACAAACTCAAAAATAAATTAAATACGGCAAAGGAAATATAGACATGGACACACACTTCTCATCCTGGGGCCAATGCAGGACATTTTATAACTATACGTATCACAGGGGGGGCCCGGATAGGTAGGTTGACAAACATTTAAGAAAAGGAAACAAAGGAGATCGATAACTAAGCAAATAGATCCCAAAAACTAAATAACCATTTTACAGTATCTTAAATAATTCAAAAAAATTGTCTCTATATTAGTACCAGTACACACTTTACTCATGAAGGAAATATGATTTAATGGAAGTAAATGCAGTTTCGAAAGTTCAGAAGAAAGATATGATACGGCTTCCGTGTTATGGGAGCAGCTAAAAAGTCTGTGGTTTAGGTCATCTAATGATTCATTGTCACGAGAACATAATGAAGTGTGAGACAGTTTTAATTTTTCCAGGTCTTTGTTGAATCTTCCACGCGCCACCAGATACCTGAAATAAGACACAAACATTTTGCGAGAGAGTTGCACTCTATGGATAAGAGGTTTCTCGTTTAGATTATGGTGGATTAATGAATACTGGCTAGTGGAGCTAAGTGTATTATTTATATATAACTGTTTCCAAATCTCCCGTGTATTTTCTTTCATAATTCTATACAAATCTGAATGTGGGATCCGTTCTGAGGGAAGTCCCACTGATATTGCTTCCTTGGCGGCTTTATCCGCCAGTTCATTTCCAGATAGATCTGAGTGACCTTTTGCCCAAACGAATTTAATGTCAGTTTCACTAGAGGACAGTCTAGAGATCATATTTAAAATACTGGCAATAATTGGATGTTTGCAGTTAAGGTTGTTTTTTAGAGATAACAATACAGACTGAGAATCAGATATTATGACCGCTTTAGATATTATACTATCTAAACTCACATATTCTAGAGCCTTTAGTAGGGCTAGCGCTTCGGACGAGAAAATTGATGAAAGTTTATGGCATTTGTACATTTTAGTTATTTTAGTTTGTGGAATTACATTACATTGATCCATCAGCATATATTTTGTAATAGGACTTAAACTGATCCAAAACTTCATTTAAAATACTTTCGTTTAGTATTTGTAACTCCGTGAATTTGGGAAGGATTACTTCCATATTTAAATAAATAATGTTAAACGGGTTTACAAATAAAAAATAATTATCCCATATCAGAATAACATCATTGTATTTTGCTGTTGTAGTGAAAGCTTCAGCAAGCGGAGGGCTATTTTTATTTGGCCAAAATGGTAGTGTTAGGTTGTCTATAGCTAGTTTATTTACTTTATTTAATAGATTGTTATTGTTGTATTGCATATTTTTTAATACAAATTTTTCCGCTAATACTTTTCTCCTTAAGAATAATGGGGGTTCACCACATTCTGCCAAAAGCGCCTGTATTGGGGTGGATTGAAATGCCCCAACGATTAGCCTCAAAGCTTTATGTTGAACTATATCAATTTTTTTAAGGTGTGAATTACAAGCTGCTCCATAAAATATTGCTCCGTTGTCTAACAGAGATCTAGTAAATGCCTTATAAAACATTAGGGATGTTTTTGGATCTGCACCCCAAGATCTTGACACCACTGCTCTGAGAAAGTTCAGACTTTTTTCGGCTTTATCTATAACATGATTAATATGGTCGTTCCAAGATAATTTTTGATCCAAAAATACGCCCAGATATTTAATGGAGCTAACCCATCGGATACAAGTATTATTAAGTGTAATGGAATCCTCTTTAACAAGCCGGTGGCTTGAAAAAAATTAATATGGCGGATTTATCATTGGATATACTAAAACCATTTTCAGAGAAGTATGTATTATATGTAGGTACATGATATTATTTAAAATAGATCTACATCCTAACATATTTTTTTATTTTGAATAAATGCATAGGTCATCAGCAAACTGCAATATAGTAGCATTCATACCCCAAGAATATAAATTAGCTGTGTATAAATTAAACAGTAGGGGACTCAGTACAGACCCCTGTGGTAAACCAGATGAGACTGACCTAAAGTCAGTAAGCCCGCTGCCAAGTCTGACAGAAATCTTACGATCAACAAACAGCCTAACTAAATTTAATACAAAACCCTCAGGTATATTGAAACTTTTTAATTTTTCCGTAAGAATATTCAGATTCACATTTTCGTATGCACTTGATACATCCAAAAATAGAGCTGCTAAGTAATCATTATCAGAAAATGTGTTTTGAATGTCGGTATTTGTTACACTTGATTTATTGGATAATTAGTTTTTTTAGTAATAATGTTTGACGGAACTGATAAAACATAATTTTTGGCATCTAGAGATGCGAAAACGTGAAGATATGCGAACCCTGAGAGGGTCATTTTTTTTCACGGTTACAAATATTTTATTTAGCCGCAGTTGTATTCGGCTATCTTGTATAAAATTACTAGTTGACAACATACACCACAATTTATTATGGTACACAATTATAAATCAACCCATAATTTTCTTCAGACTGAATTTTTAAATATTTTATTAAACCGCCATTCTGTTTCGTCATCTTGGATTGGTACCAAAATTTTACCAGTTGATCCCAACATAATACTTTGTTGTTTGTGCAAAATTTGAGATACATTGGACAAATAATTTTTTAAATATTTCACTAGACTGCCATTTTGTTTTGCCATATTGGATTTTTAACAAAATGTTACCAGGTTATACTCACATAACCCTTAATTTTTGACCAAAATTTGATCAATCGGGTAAATAGTTTTTTAGCTATGCGGCAAAGAGACAGACAGCCAAACAGACAGACGAACAGCCATACCGACCTACGAAATTGAGAAATTCGGCATCTAGGGACCCTGCGTCGTGATGATCTGAATAAATTTCGGAGGGTGATTTTTTCACGATTACAATACTTCCCTTTTACCAAGAAAGAAATTTTTAATGAATTCTCTGGCATAATTTAAAAATCACACAAAATTTAATATTGCCAAGAAATGATAAAATTGCCTAAATAAAAAATCCCGTAATTATTTTCAACCTTTTTACTATTATTAGTTTGGCCTTTCAAACAATACGTAACGTCCCGTTGGACTTGACTGTTTCCTTTTTCCGGCGTCCTCTCCGGACGCCTAACTTCTTCAGCGGCAAAGCCTCAAGGGTAAATTAAAGGGTACAGAAGCATGATCTAACAAAGTTAAATTCTGTAAAATAGGTCAATGAAGTTTTGCAATCATTGCCAGTAAGTAAACCAGTTAGAATAAGTACGTTAGACAACTTCCTTCTCATTTTGTCTTTTACTACTTAGATCCGTTTTCTTTGATAAAGAAGACCTAATTTCCGGAAGGGTCTAACTTAATAGCACTATTTGAGTCTGGCCTTGATAATAATGAGGGAAAAGGGAATTCGAATAAATCTTTTATCCTACAATTAACATGTGTCACTTACTTGGTATTTTCTTTAAAATTAGCATACAGATGAGTTTGAACAAACAGTAGTTAAAGCACAAAAGTGACTACGTTAGTTGATTTGTTTTTTAATTAAATATTTTAAACAGGGGATGTCTAAAAATAAGTATTTGTAGCAAAATTATGTTGCTTAACAAGTTTTTTTAAGGCTGTTAAAAATAAAACGTCTCCTTTAAACACATTATTATGACAGGGGTGTGCAGTCCGTGGAAGCAAGGGAAGCACTGCTTCCCCAAAAAAATTACAAAACATCTTCTAAAATGTAATTTATGAAATAGAAAACCATTAATTTAGTTTATATTAAAAATCCTAAAATATTATCTTAATTATCAAGTCCATAATAAATGCGGCCTTGAATCCGACCGAGCCACAATAGAAATCGAATAGAACCTATGCGGGCCGTTAGCTTCTCTGTATCCAAGTCCTGTATGCTTGATTTTCTCTGAATCGAGCTAGAGGTTATTGAACTTTCCACCGGCTGTTTGCAATTTTTGCATTTCAGTCGCGTGCTTTAAGTGGGGGCGGAAGCTATCGTTGGAGTAGGTTCTTTGTTTGAATGGCTATCCATGTGTTGTGGGATACGTACGTCGCGTCGTGCATGGTGCGATATGGAAGACAATAATACGAACGTGGATATGCAAATACCGTTAACTTCGGCTGTCGGTAAAACCGTTGAAAATGTTGGAAAATTTAGTATGAAGAGTGTGTGTGATTGTGTGGTGTGTGTCTGAATAATAAAAGAATTTTCAATTATAATAAGCTTCAAATAATTTCCAAAGGAAGGGCAAAACCGCCTATGAAAAATTTAACCACAAAAATTAAAAACTGTATAGACATTTTTATCCGGAAAAACAATACGAACAATTTAAATGGTTAACATGGTGTGAAAATATAAGTAAATTATTTTGTTGGCCATGTTTACTTTTTGAAAATGAAAAAGGTCTCTGGAATAAAACTAGTTTTTCTGATCTAAAAAATTTCCATAAAGATGTAAAAAGACACATTATTTCCAAAGCGCATTTGCAGGCCGTCATAAAAGAAAAAGTCTTCGGCAAAACCAGAATTGAACACCCCCTTAATAAACAGTTGGAAATTAGTCACCGCCAACACAATGAACTAGTCGATAAAAATAGGCAAATATTAAGAAGACTTATCGATGTTGTTTGTTTTCTCGGTCAGGACGAATTGGGATTTAGAGGTTATGACGAAACAAGGGTTTCTTCAAATAGAGGAAATTTTCAAGATTTACTTAGTTTAATGGCTAAATATGATGATTGCTTAAAAAATCATTTAGAGCAGTCTAGCGTTTTTCGCGGAACGTCGAATCGAATCCAGAATGATTTAATTTCCACTGTTGCAACCATTATTCTAAAAAGAATTAAGCAGGAGATTGGCGAGGCGCGGTTCTGTTCTGGACGAAACAACTAATATCACTAATTTTAGCCAATTATCTATAGTAATACGCTACGTTAAAACAGACGGAAGTATTCAAGAGCAATTTTTAGGTTTTAAGAATGTATCCGAAAATTGTACAGAAGATGTATTATATACCGTAGTTTACAACGTTACTAAAGAAATTAATGGAGAGAAAAAATTAGTTGCTCAAAGCTGTGATGGAGCTACAGTGATGGCAGGACAATTAGGGGGTCTGCAAGCCAAAGTTCGAGAAACTTTCCTAAGTGCTGTGTTTGTCCATTGTTTTGCTCATAAATTAAATTTAGTTTTATCCCAGTCCATCAATCATATTAAAGAGAGTAAAGTATTTTTCGTTACTTTAAGTGGCATGGCTACTTTTTTTTCCAAGTCAACAAAACGTACACAAGCTTTGGACTCCATTGTCCATAAACGATTGCCCAAAGTAGCTCCTACTAGGTGAAACTATAATGGAAGACTTGTGTTAACAGTATCTGAAAATCGTGAATCACTGATTGAACTATTTGAGAATATAATAGAAAATAATGAAACGTGGGACTCAGAAGCAATAAATAGTTCCAGGGGGTTTTTGGACTGTTTGAAACGAGATTTTAATTTTAATTATTTGTCGAACATATTTTCAGAAATATTTTTATTCTCGAACAATATTTTTAATATATTACAAACTAAAACAAATGATATTGCTTTTTGCCTAAAAAAAGTGGCCATTATGGCCAGTTCTTCGACCGAGTGTTACTGCGATCTGAACTAAAAGTGATTTACGAAACTGATGATATTAGCGCAAAAAATAACGCTAAGGAACTAATGCAATTTTTAAAAAACAAGGAGCTGGAAGATGCCACACCGAAATGTCGAAATTGTGTGAATTAGTATTGACAATACCTGCCACAAGTTCATCAGTAGAACGTAATTTTTCAACACTTAAACGTATAAAAAATTTCGTGAGAAAATCAACGGGGCAGGAGAGACGTTCGCATACATCGCTGTTGTCCATTGAAAATAAACTTCTCCAAAATATGTCGGAGCATCGACGTTTTTATGATGACGTCATTGACGAATTTGCAGAAAATGATCGAAGACTGGAATTACATTACAAATAGGTAAGTTTCTAAAAATTGCTTCCCTTTAACTTGATATATATGGGGGCAATTTGTCCGATTTGTGGAGGGTTTGGGAAATATAACAAACTTTAATGAAAAATCAACATTTATTCCTTCGTAGAATTGTACACAGGCTTTGATTAATTTATCACATGAACGCTACAAATATAAAGGAACAAATACATCGAAAAACTAAAACATAAAAATAAAAATCAATTCTAAAACTAGGAATATAAAAAAAATCGGTAAATTGAACCCATCGAGGACAAATAAATTCATCACTGAAGTGTTTTTATTTCATCTTCTGCCAGGGAAAAGAAATATTTGCCCCGCTTTTCATATTTTAAATTCACTGGCCGGACAATCTGTTCTTTAGTAATGATGGACTCATCCGCAGTATTGGGAAAAACAAAAGACACAGATTTTTGTGATGGGTTTTTCCATAGTGCACTTACAGCTATTTTACTGTCTGAAATTTTAATGATTTTCATAACGTAATATCGATCCCTTTTATGCGTCTTATATTTTGCAATGACAAAGTCTCCTATGTTTCAAGTGTCAAATGAAGCAGGAATATCAGCAAGTTCAGCTGAACTTTCACCAACTTCATGGTCATTTTTATATTTACAGGGTAATTCCTCTCTCTGCCTCCAACGTCTGTAATTCATCTTCACTCTTTTGGCTGTCGCTTATTTTTTGTCTTTTCGTCTATTCGGCGACGCTTTGAGTTTTATCCTATTCTCTTCTTCCAAATACTCGCTTTCTATGATTTTACCTGCGGCTACAGTTAACCATTTTTCTCTCTGTTGAGCATAATTAGGTCCCGTCTTTAGCTCGTGTAAATAATCTACTATAGTTGCAGTCATTGAGGATTCTGCGTTGCTTTTTGCCTCCCTCGGAACATATCTTGGTATTTTTCCAAGAACAGCTTCGGAATTGAACGGAACTAAGCCACATGCTTTAAAACCAGCTAATATATTATTAATTTCTCGATCACCAAGTCTCTTAACTGCGGATTTTATCATCCTGGGAAAAAGAGTTTTGGGCAAAACCCCTCTAGTCTTTAATTTCCAGTCTTCCAACGTTCTTTTCCACGATGTCTTGAGAGGGCGAAAATAAGCCACATCCAGCGGCTGCAGCATATCGGTTGAGTTTGGAGGAAGCAATATAAACCTGATATCATTTTTTTCACATTGTTGTACAACACTCACAGTGATATGGCTTTGCAAATTATCACCAACAATCAACTTGGTCCCTTCAAGTTTCCGAAAGTAAGGAAGAGCGACGATCCGGAACCAATCGTCAAACAACTCGGCATCAAATCATCTCTTTGGAGACTGATTGTACATCGCTCCTAACAATCCACCCTCCTTCCAGCCTTCATATAGATATTTCGCCCTATACATTGTATACGGCGGAAAATGAGTTCTATCAGCAGCAATAGCAAACATCACTGCAGTGCTTCATTTAGATGCGTCTAGGGTCCTGTATGCGTGCTTGCTTCCTTTCTTCGAGACGACTTTTACAGCACCCTGATCATCAACAAAATTCGTCTCGTTATATATACGTCACCGCTGCTCTTACACGTTTGGTATTTTCGGCTAGCTTAATAGTTCTCTCTTCTGGCAAATTATTTTTAAACCGTTTTTCGGTAATACCGCGTTTATTTAAGTATTGTTGTGTTATTCGACGAATATCTATGGGTTTTAGGGAAAACCCCCATTCAGCACATAATTGTAATGCGTTTACTAGCAATTGTTCTAATTGTTGGTCCAGAGCAGGTTGACCAGCATATGACAGAGAATGAACCCCATGAAAATGATTATTCAGGGTGGCGTATGGCACTCCATATTCTTCAGGCGCTTTCCGCATGCTCAATGTTTTTCTGCGCACTGCAATTAACGCTCTCTCCAAGAAAACTGGATCGCAAATTTTCTTTCCATAAGCACCCAGCTTCGTTGTATATTTTCGTGGCATCTATAACAGAAAGAAAAAATCAGGACTAAAAAAACTCTCATCTCATTTCCACCACCCCGCCCTATCACCTCCTATACGCTAGCATTACAATTTTTTCAAAATAATCAAACAAAAGCCAACTGACTTAAACATCAAACCTCAAACTACTAAAAAAAACCTTAAAACCATATGATCGATTTGACCCTGTTGTTTTGCCTTTTTGCACAAAAATTGTAATAAAAACGAAAAAATAAATAAATTGGCAGGTATGATTGTACTGACCGGTTCCCAAGAACGTTCCTTTTCACCTAAGAGGGTTAGAATAAGTCTAATTACACTGGCCGACAAGATTTTTCTAACACAGGCCAGCTCATTATTTTCACAATGGAAATACCCTCCCAATAATTAAAAAAATATTCAGAAAGCCCTAATACGTACCATTTTTTAATAGCCTAATTAGAACCTTTTATATTGGCAGGTAAAAAATTTTATTGTGGGGCGGCTAAAATGGGTCCATTTTACACGGAAAAATTACCTAGACTGGGTTGTTTACGACATTAGACATAAAATAAACGTTAAACATCACTCTTCTGTTAAGTTTCGAATTGAGTGGTTCTCTGTTTATCGATAAGCAAGTGTATGTGAAGACGAGAAATGCGAGTCAAACGTGCCGAAGTTGCAAAATTTCCCCTGACAAATTTTGTTATATTTGTGGAGAATTTCTGGTGAAATCACAAGCCAGAACATTTTCCGAAAATGTAAAAAAGCCTACTTTAAATATCTTGATGTGTTAATTGGGGATCAAGATAAGCGGTGGGTTCCCCATGTGTGCTCTGTTAGTTGTAGTGTATCATTGGTGCAGTGGATGAAGGGAAAGAGAAAAAGTATGCCTTTTGCAGTTCCAATGGTATGGCGAGAACCCACTATTCTGACGATTGTTATTTTTCCTTGACAAGGACTGAAGGTTATTCCAAAAAGGGAAAGCACATTATAGAATATCCAAATTTGCAATCTGCCATACGACCTGTTCCTCATAATGCAAATTTGCCAGTGCCGATGGCGCCTTTAAATTGGCAAGCTATTCATTTGGTAGATAATGGAGATAACGCATCATCAGGCAGCTCAGAAGAACAGTGCACCGATCCCAGTTTTACCACAGGTCCCAGTTCCGGCGAGCCACATTTGATTGTTCAAAGTAAATTAAATGATTTAGTGTGTGATTTGGGGTTATCCAAGCAACAGTCAAAACTTCTGGGTTCCCGTCTTAAGGAATGGAACCTATTGGCCAAAGAAACAAAAATTATGAATTTCAGAAAAAGAAATGCTATGTTTTCTGTATTCTACAGAATGGAAAATTCGTTGTGCGCGCGTACTGACATGGCCAGTTTAATGCAGGAATTTGATATTGAACATTCTCCCAGTGAGTGGCTCTTATTCATAGACCCATCTAAATATAGCTTAAAAGCAGTGCTATTGCATAATGGAAATTTAAAACCCTAACCAGTTGCCCGTTCAGTTGCAATGAAAGAAAATATGCGCACGATTTTGGATTAAATAAACTACAATAGGTATAAATGGTAGATATGTGGGCACTTAAAAGTTATAGCGATTTTAGTGGGACTTCAGGGGGAATTTATAAAATATTGCTGTTTCCTTTGTTTATGGGACAACCGTGCAATAAATCAGCTTATGTAACAAAAATTTGGCCAGAAAGAAGCGAATTTCAAACGGGATCTCAAAATGTTAAATTTATACTTCTTGTTGATTCTAAAAATGTCGTTTTGCCTCCTCTTCACATTAAACTTGGGCTGATGAAATACTTTGTGAAGGCTTTGAATAAAGATGGTGATGGATTTAAATACCTAAGACAAGTCTTTCCCCAGTTAAGTGATGCCAAATTAAAAAAGGGTGTTTTTATTGGGCCACAAATCAGAAAATTGCTGTACGATGTCAATTTTACGGAAAAGCTTACCAGGCAGGAACTCAGAGCATGGAATTCATTTGTTAATGTAGTAAGAGGATTGTTAGGCAACAATATGGATGAAAATTATGAACAATTAGTTAATGAGCTCTTAGATGTCTATAAGGCGCTTAATGCCAGAACGTCATTAAAAATTCACTTCCTCCAATCACATCTCTCATTTTTTCCTAAACATTCGAGAGCTGTTGGTGATGAGCACGCTGAAAGGTTTCACCAAGATATCAGAACAATGGAAATTCGGTATCAAGGACGATGAGATCCAGCCATGATGGGTGACTACTGTTGGTTTTTGAAGAGAGAAGATAGGACACCCTATAAACGGAAAAAATAAAGTTTAATTAGTGTTTTAAGTTAATATTTTTTTGTCTGCTTTTCTCTTAGATGTATGGTATGTTTAATAGGTGAAAACTGTAAACATAGTCAATAAACAAGGTTAAGAATATTCTGAAATAATTTTTTCTATAGATATTAAGTATCGTAACATTCGATATGGTTCTACAACTCTAACAAGAAAACCCTACGTGCTACAACTTTCTGTTTGTCATTTTTGTATTTGGATAGGTTCATTCTATTAGATTATGCTATTCTGATTGGTGTTACAACAAAAAAGATTTTTTTTGTCGGCTAGTGTCACTACTGATACAGATGTGCAAATATTTGATTTTACGATATTTAACATATTGGTATATTTTGTTTATGACTATTTTATTTTTGCTAAAACTCACCTTTAATATCTAACAGCTACCACCAAAATAACACGTCTGTTCCTGTTGCACATATGAATGTAAACATAAATCAGCTGGTTTGATATGACTTGTTGCCATTATCCTCGAAAATAATTTGAAAAAGGGTTTGATCAACTTCACTCCGTTTGACGGTACCTATATATTGATCAAACGGATAGATCTTTTTATAAACATAAAAAAGAACACAAAACATCACATATTAAAGAAAAATCCAATTCTAATTATGCCAAATTCTTTCTAGAAGCAAATCATAATTTTAGCAATGAATTTAAAATGTCGCATTCGGCCAATAAAAGTTACAAGTTAAATTACTTGGAAAGTCTGGAAATTAACAAGACAAAAATAGTGAATTTTAGTGAACCTTTATACCTAATGTCTGCGTGGGTTAAATAGGTAGTATTTTATTATTGTTAAAAATTCCAGTTTTGGTGTCAGTCTTGAGTTGGTTTTTGAAAAAGACACAAGGGGCAAAAGCAGCTATCAAACTGAAATACATTCGTGAAAATTACTAAACAAAAATAGTTTGTTTATTTATTATACTAGTAATAGGTCAATTCGTATTCAAAACTGCAAAATATGAATTTCGATTACATTAATTCAATACATTTTGAATATAAATCACACATCGGAACGCGTGTTGAGTTATCTCCATTACAGTGAAACGTTGTAGAAAAAAAGGTGAACAATTGTCAACCAGGTCACCCTACAGATGATTCCGGAAGGATTTGGCCAACTTGGATGCATTTTTCAAAAAGCACGGGGATCATCCTATATCAAACATAATAAAAAATATAATAAAGATGTCTTTTTGACTCTTTTCTTCACGAGGTAGTTTCTGCGATAAGTTTGCAATGCTTTGCCTTGAAATTTGATACATTGAGTGAAATTAACCAAAAAAAAACTAATCGAGAAAAACATCCCTGACCTAGGAGTGTGAAAACATTTCTCGACAAGCTATTTCGGTACAGAATTATAAATCCTAATATATGTTGTTTCAAGTTAACTAATAGTTTTAATTTAGAAATATGTATAGAATATTATACAGGGTGTCCCACGGAAAAGTAAAACATTTCGCGACTTAATAGCTCGAAAACAAAAAATTATATCGAAATGCGTTTTTACCGAATGGCTTAGATTTGCCCCGAGTTTTTTCTTGTCAATGTTGCCAAATTTTTCCATTTATCCTAGGATCGCAGAGAAATACCTATTTTTGGGACTAAATTACTGTTTTATTTTAAATGGGACACCCTGTATAATTTTATGGTCTTGGATAACCTGACACTGCTTCTTTTCAGAAATACATAGTTTGGGGATATTTATTTTAAGTTCTTAGATTTTAAAATTAACTTTGTAGATTCTTGCTTTGATCCTAATTTCTAACTTCCACACACTTAGTTAATCTATAGACAAAATTTCCATATGAGTTTTGAAACACTTCTTGTGGAAATAATTCTATAACA
Source organism: Kuschelorhynchus macadamiae (assembly GCA_030620095.1). NCBI lineage: Eukaryota > Metazoa > Arthropoda > Insecta > Coleoptera > Curculionidae > Kuschelorhynchus > Kuschelorhynchus macadamiae. The sequence goes on along the minus strand of JAUTXW010001332.1, from coordinate 8,807 downwards.
TTTCTTATGTTAATTTTAAGTTCTTCCAAATTACGTAGAAGAGGACTGTAGCACGCTTCCTTCACATAACCCCACAGAAAAAAGTCTGGGATCGTTAGATCTGGGGAATATGGAGCTCACGGTATAGGACCTCCTCTGCCTATCCACCTGTTTGGAAAAACTCGATCTAATGAATTTCTCGCAATGTTTGAATAATGCGCTGGAGCGCCGTCTTGTCGGAAATATATGTCATTAATTATCCCTTCTTCTTTAAGTTGCGGATAAAAGAAAAGTTCTAACATATCGGTGTAGTCAGTTTCAAAGACGGTATTCTCCATAAAGAAAAAAGGACCGTACACGTTTGGTGGACGACACCGCACACCAAACATTTACTTTTGGCAAATCCCTTTCAGATTCGACAAATTCCCGCGGATTTTCCTCTCCCCATATGCGGCAATTATGTTTATAAACCTTTCCGTTTAAATGAAATGTTGCTTAGTAAGAGGATTTTTAGGTAACAATATGGACGAAAATTATAAACAATTGGTTAATGAACTCTTAGATGCCTATAAAGCGCTTGGTGCCAGAACGTCATTAAAAATTCACTTCCTACATTTCCATCTGTCATTTTTTCCTAAAAATTTGGGAGCTGTTAGTGACAAGTAGGGTGAAAGGTTTCACCAAGATATCAGAACAATGGAAATTCGGTACCAAGGACGATGGGATCCAACCATGATGGGTGACTACTGTTGGTTTTTGAAGAGAGAAGATAGGACACCTCATAAACGGAAAAAATAAAGTTTAATTAGTGTTTTAAGTCAATATTTTTCTTGTCTGCTTTTCTCTTAGATGTATGGTATCTTTAATAGGCGAAAACTGGAAACATAGTCAATAAACAGGGTTAAGAATTTTCTGAAATCATTTTTTCTATAGATATTAAGTATCGTAACGTTCGATATGGTTCTACAACTCTAATAAGAAAACCCTACGTGCTGCAACTTTCTATTTGTCATTTTCGTATTTGGATAGGTCCATTCTATTAGATTATGCTAATCTGATTTGTGTTACAACAAAAAAAAAATTTTTGTGGGCCAGTGTTATTATTACTTAAAATTTCCCTTACAGCTAAGACTTCGTTCAGTAGCACGTCTGCTCGATTGATTCTCTCCAAAGAGCCTGTATCTCTAAACCGTTGCACCCATAACAAAATCGATTTTCTGGATGGGGAATTTTTTTGGTGTACTGTACGAAATCTGCGTCTGGATATTGTTATTGATTTCCTTTATGCATATATGATTACTAAAAATGCTTTTTTAATTTAATTAAACATTTTAAAAATAGAAGAAATTAAAAATCTGACAGCTGCATTTGCCAGCAAACTTATTTTTAATGGTCGACAGGACGACGTCTACATACTTTTGTTCCGAAGCACACTCGATAGTTATGGTGTCGCATAACTACGAAGAATGGATAGCGATGGATGACGTCGAAAAGTAGAGCGACTATTAGAGATTATTAAATCTATGGCATACAAAATTCAAGCATTTCAACGAATTATCTCCACGCTTACGCACAAAGATACTAGATACACATGTGAAACAATTCTAGATTTAACGAGACAATTTCCTAATGCCTAATTACGAACGCCAGACGACATTACATGTAAACAGAAAGGTTAATTATTATGTAAGAGTTTACAAAGTTAATTTTAAAATCTAAGAACTTAAAATAAATATTCCCAAACTATGTATTGAAGAAGAAGTGTCAGGCTATCCAAGACCATAAAAATATATAAGGTGTCTCATTTAAAATAAAAAAGTAATTTAGTCCCAAAGAAATAGGTATTTTTTCGCGATCCTAAGGTAAATGGGAAAATTTCGCAACATCGACAAGAAAAAAACTCGAAGCAAATCTAAGCCATTCGGTTGAAACCGCATTTCGATATCATCTTCCGTTTTTGAGCTATTATACATATATATGTTTATATATATATATATATATATATATATATATATATATATATATATATGTTTATATATATATATATATATATATATATATATATATATATATATATATATATATATATATATATATATATATATATATATGTTTATATATATATATATATATATATATATATATATATGTTTATATATATATATATATATATATATATATATATATATGTATATATATATACAGGGTTATGATAAATTAAGGAATAAATTCATTATCTTGGAAGGTAATAGAAAAACGTTCGAACCCGTCGATTTAGATTTATTTTTACGCATATTTAGAAATTATTTTAAACTATACAGGGTCACTCACAAAAGTTGTACAACTGTCATCTTTGATTTTTTCAATACAACGCCTTATTTTTTTCTCCTGATTTGAATTCTCTATGAAATTCTAGACATTTTTGGTATAACATAACCTATGCTGAAAATCAACAGTTATCGAAATATGTTTATCTAAATAAAACATAAAACACATATCATAATTAAATAAGAAAACTAATTTATTAAATTTTGAAAATGTCCACCATTTACAGCTCTACAATGCCCTAGACGATGGAAAAACTCTTGTTGTACATTAGTAACTGTATCACATTGAATATTTCTTATAACAGTTCGAATACGATCCTTACATACTCCCAAAGAAAAAAGTCTAACGGGCTTAAATCCGGCGATCTTGCCGGCTATTCTATTGTCCCACGTCGCCCAATCCATCGTCTCGGAAAAGTCTCATTTAAGTATCTCCTGACATCAGCTGCAAAAGATCCGGATTAGTAGGGTAGGTAATGCTGGTATAAGATTCTCTTCCAAAAAAATTGAAGATACATTTGCCCCGTTAGTGAGGAATCAAAGAAATATGGACCTATAACTGTATTGCCTACAATACCTGCCCATACATTAACACTTTGACGATACTGTGTATGACTTTCCCTGTACCAGTTAGGATTTTCTTGTGCCCAGTGTCTACAATTTTGTTTATTTACTTCTCCATTTAGACAAAATGTTGCTTCATCTGTGAAACAAATTCTTTTGACAAATAATAGATCATGATTATACATGTTGGTCATAATTTCGCAAAACTCGTTTTTGCGATCTGAATCATCATTTACTAATTCTTGAACGAATTTCACTTTATAGGGATAAAAATTTTCTTTCTTCAAAAATTTGGAAACTGTTGTTTGATATATATCATTATCATAGGCTGCGTCAGTAGTTAAGGAATGTGGATTCTCTTGAAAAGTTAAGAGAACGTCTAGTTTCTTTTCATCTGAGATCCTAGGGCGACCTTTTTCAAAACGGTCCGTAACACTACCACTATCCGTCCATTTTCTTTCTATTTTGCTCACTGTAGACTGAGTAATAGGTTGCCTATGAGGATATCTGTTGTTAAACTGCTGACAAACTTCTTTTTGTGTTAGTCTTATCACCAGTACCAAGCATTATTAGAATTTCAATTCTTTCTTTCTCTGTTAAACGCATAGTCAATATTTGAAATCAAAATGGCAGATCGTAAATAAACTATATGAGTTGTCAACACAGTGATAGTGACAAAGTCATTTTCTTTGGGATTACGCGACAGACATAGGTAGGGTATACAAATGTCCGATAGGTTATTAATTACACAGGTTTTATTTAGATAAGAATATTTCGATAACTGTTAATTTTCAGTATAGGTTATGTTATACCAAAAATGTCTAGAATTTCATAGAGAATTCAAATCAGCAGAAAAAAATAAGGCGTTGTATTAAAAAAATCAAAGATGACAGTTGTACAACTTTTGTGAGTGACCCTGTATAGTTTAAAATAATTTCTAAATATTCGTAAAAATAAATCTAAATCGACGGGTTCGAGCGTTTTTCTATTACCTTTTTAATTTCCAAGATAATGAATTTATTCCTTAATTTATCATAACCCTGTATATATATATATATATATATATATATATATATATATATATATATATATATATCTTAAAAAATAACGATATTGCAGGCTTGGGCACGATCTCTCTGTCACCCAGTATATTTACTGTGCGCGCCTATGCTTAGCAAATTACTAGTAATAAAATACTGATATCAATTCTGTTTAAGCATGAATAAAAGCTACTAAATTGCTTTTTAATCACCCAAAATTATTAAAATTTCACACAAAGTAATGAAATTCTTCTTCTGGCACTGACGTCTCATGCCCAACGATCCGTGTGACGGCTAGACTCCAACTCCAGTCATAAATTGCAAATAAGGGAAACAAAGCAAACTATTCTGAGCGCTGCACTCTTAGAATCACTTATGCCATATTCATAAAATTCCCTTTTAGAAATTCTTTTGAAGTCACGTTTTTATCCTTTATTGACTTCCTTAATTTAAAAAGTGTGTTTTCCGTGTTTTTACACCAAGTTTGTTTTCTAAAGGTAACTTGGAAAATATTGTTGTATGTAATTCGCTGTACCGCGTCGAAGTCTCTCAAAAATATACACAAGGTAAAGTAGCAAAAAACTATAAGGCAGGGGAAGATGAAAGTGATAGATGAATTTTATTTTAGAAATTTGGAATTTAAAATTTCATTTTGTTTATAGTTTTATTTTTTAAAGCTTTCAAATAAAAAAAACTTCCTTAAGATAATCTAACATTGTAGAGTTCAGTCAAAAAAAGAATACAATATGATATGCAACATTTAAAACTATCTGAACACAAACATACAAAATGGACACAATAATTAATAAAGCATTAAATATTAAGTTAAATTAAACGCGGAAAGTGTTTTACTATCCCTAATAGCAGAAATTGTAAATTTTTTGAATAGAATATTCTAGTCTGTTTCAGAAATGTATAGAGTAATAAAACCTCATTAGGTATGTAAAGGGACTACAGGGTGACCCACCAATAATTGATGCCACTTCCATAGTTTGGCATTGATCTCATTGCAAAATTCTTTCTTTTCACCAAGTGCAGGTAGTACCACTCGGTTTTGGGTCAATTTATGCGTTATGCCTATTGTTATCCCTTTATACACACTGAAAATACTACGCACACGACGTGCGGTTGGATACTTATGGAAATAATTCAAATTTAAGGATTTTTAAAAAAATGAAAATTTTATGATATGTACACATATATGAGGAGCAGACTTTCTATATGCATTTGGTCCATTTTTTCAAGTTTTCAACGAAAGGTGGCATGACAAACTGCAAATAGAGGGCTACAATCTTATATAGGGAAAGACAAACTAAATGCATTTTGTCCCATGCAAAATAGATTATGAAAATGTCTTGGACTTTCTATATGCTGTATGTCCATATGCAGTAGACAAACTAGCAGGAGTTTGTCCATGTGTCTTGGACTAACCGCTATTTGATTGTCGTTGCCGTACAAAGCCCGTTTTGAGTCTTTCGATTATCCTTTTTTTTATTGAAATAATCTACAATAATCGATGTAATTGTGACAGGGGATCATGTAGTTGGTGATACGGACCGTGGTAGTAGAAAAAGAAATATTTCTTCAAAAGAGCGTAAAGTAAGGTAAGGTAGGTTTTACATGTTTTTTTAAACTGCATTAAAATTTCTTAAGAAAAATGAAAGATCAAGAAACAACACCGATATTTTGCTTAAGACCGAACTGTTTTACGGAAACGATGATCCTTCCAAACAATTTCAAACGTTACTTAGACGTGGAAAGAAGCTTGCGACTCTATAGTTACCTAGTCTAGCGCTCCAAAACAAAATTAAACCAAAAAACTCTATAGTCTCTCAAAATGTTAGTGGAACTATCAGGGGCAAATTGGGACAACGATCCTGAGTTAACATGGTTAAAGCCAATTTTCACGGACAATCATGAGCAAAATGATATTCCAAATAGTTCTAACACACTACACCACAACTTGTTACGTTCTGGACGCGCGTTTCGATAACCACCACCAGATGATATAAACTAAAGTAACTTATCCTAACCGAGAAAATTTATAGGCAAATGTGGTCACACTTGGTTGCACGCGACTGCACCGTTGTCAAGCAAACAATAGAGGGGGCTAAAGGATATAGGCTCTCTGTCTTTATGTAGTGCTTCATTTAACTATTTCTATACTCTCAAATGCATCCAATAATCTATTATTAGATACATTTTTAATCAACTTAAGATTATTTATTCCTATTTGGTGATTGTTTTCCAAAGCATGTTGGGCAACGTTTGACTTTTCTGTTCTTCCGTCTTTTAAATGTGCCATGTGTTCTTTAAAACGAATGTTTATGGAGCGTTTAGTTTGTCCAAAATATTTTAGATCGCAGTCATTACAGCTATTTTCATAGATGCCACTCCTCTCCCTCAAGTCGACTTTGTCTTTAGGGTTTCCAAGGAAATTTTTTAAACTGTTCTTCATTTTTTAGGCTACTCTAAGAACTACGTTTTTAAATACTTTTTCTAGACCTCTCGTATATCTGAGATCACATTGGATTACCATGAACTTATTTGGAGCCTCAGGTGCTTGAAGAGTAGTGGCATCTTTTAACATTTTCTTATGCTTATGTCTATTTACGAATTTATGTACAAACTTATCATTATATCCATAACTTTTAGCTATATATAATCCGATTCATTTCATTGTCAAAAATTTCTTTACTTAATAGAAAATTGACTAACCTGTGTGTTAAGAAATAAAATGCTGCCATTTTGTGTTGACGGCATTGAAATGAGTCGGATGTTATACACCTATCAGTATTAGTAAATTCCTATAAATATCAAATTCTAATATATCGTTATTTCTAATAATTAACGTGTCGAGAAAAGGTAATTGCCCGTTTTTTTCCTTTTCGTACGTAAAATGAATGGAAGGATATTTATTGTTTAATGTTTCTAAGAAAGTGTCCAAATTTTCTGTTTTAGTATCAAAAAAGCAAATATATCGTCTACGTAACTATACCACCCCCTTGGGAAATATTTGAGTTCTGTTTTGAATTGGTTTCTAATCTACCCATAAACAAATTTGCAAGGAACGGAGATAAGCAATTGCCCATCGCAGTTCCCTCAAGTTGTTTATAATATTTATTGTTGAACTGAAAAAGTTTTGATTCATACATAATTTTGTAAGAAGTAAATATTCATCAATAATTTCTTTCAAATTATTGATTTCAAGTAGTTCCTTTAGGTATTCTAAAGCTAGTGGTATGGGTAAACTAGGAAACAATGAGCTTACATCAAAAGATATTAAAATTTCACCTTCTTTTAAGTGAACATTCTTAATTTTATCTAAGAATTCTAACGATTTAGTACCCTCAAAGTTATCGTACGAGATATTTAATTTGCTGAATTCTTCAACTAACCATTTTGAAATATTGTACCTTGGTGATCCAACAGCTGAACCAATAGGCCTCATGGACTTCCCAGGTTTATGGATTTTGGGAAGGCAATACAGTTTAGATAACTGTGGGTTACTATGTGTTACTTTGAATTTTAGTTTATCGAACACAAGGTTTCTACACTGTTTAAAGGTACGTTTTACTTCTGTTATCATTTTTAATAACGGCTTTTTCTCAATTAAATCGAAAGGACCAGTTTGAATCAAATTGTCTACTATTTCAAAATAATCATTTTTGTCTAGTATAACAACGTTATTTCCTTTGTCAGCTTTTAAATAAAAAAATTTTTTTTTTCTTCAGTCCCTGTATAACTTCAGTACTTCTACGAGAAACATATTTTGCCTTGTTGTTAACCACGTTTTTTGAGATTTGATTTCTTCAAGCCTCTCTAATGAATTCCTTAGTTGACTCTAGCACATATTAAATAGAACTTTCGATATTCGCTATAATAGTTGGTAAACTATTTTTTACTGGAGGATCTGCAAAATTCAAACCTTTATTCAAAAGGGCGATTTCTCTATTATCAAAGGACTGAGAAGAAAGGTTTTCTACAATGTTCTCGACTTCCGAAGAAATTTGTTTTTGTGGTTTCAACTTTCTCAGTTTGTTTTTGAGTGAACACATTTTTTTCAAAAGTTTGGCATCGATAACTACGAACATTTTTCTTTGGAAATCTAACCATTGTTCAAATTCTAAATTACTAGGCTTGTAAGTGAGTTTTTTAAATAATCCGTATGCTTCAATTTCAAGCATACTTCGCTGGCTATACAGATTTTTAATTTCTAAATCTAGCCACTTTTGTTTGGCAAAAGATTCAACCTTCCCAGTAACCGGTGATTGTTTAGGGATCTTGACTGAAATGAATTTTGGGAAAACTGAAAAAGACTTGCATGATTTTAGAAACCAAATATCTGCTGCTATTATCCTAATCTTAGTACAGTACTTACAATAAAGGTGTTGTTCCCTTGACAGTGAAGCCATGTTAAGTCCTAACACTGGAACCTGTGGTGGAAGATAGATCAAAATACAAGAGTTCTGAAGAACGTAACAAGTTGTGGTGTAGTGGGATTAGAACTCTTGTATTTTGATCTATCTTCCACCACAGGTTCCAGTGTTAGAATAAGATGATACTGTAGAAGATAATGATACTGAGGAAGCTGACATACTATGCGATTGTAATTATGATGAAGGGTGCCTTTTTGACATTTAAAACGCGATTAAAGTTTTACGTTTGTTCCCATATGTTATTTTGTTCTTAAAACATAAAATACTATTCTTATATCTACTTATGTTTATTTACATCGTTACAACCTTGTCAAACATACAGCTTTGTATGGACAATAATAATGCATTTTGTCCAGAGGTGACGTTCTAAATGCAGTTTGTCCAGCGATTTTTTTCAGTTTTTTGGAAAATGATCAATACTAGATTTTTCGCGGGTAGGTATAATAGTTGCTTAATTT